>VYXC01001538.1:176235-463353 GCA_013397175.1 Platysteira castanea
TTTTTTTAATCCCTACCCTGCCTTGCTGAGGAAAGAGAGTGATAGAGTGACTTGGTGGGCACCTGTCATCCAGCTGGGGTCAACCCACCGCAACCATACAGGCACAAATCTTTCATGCAGGGTTGCCCAGCTAGCAAGTCACAGACTCAGCCCTGCTTCTAGACTGGTGCACACATATGTTTAGGGTGCTTACTGTACAGGTCTGGCTGTGATAAGGAGTTTTCTTCCTCCAGGTTTTGGAAAGGAGTATGACAAACAAATCCTAACCTTCTTCAGAGGCAGTTGAACCATGCTGGTTCATTCTTTGCTCTACAGCACTTCAGTGCATAGTAGGTACTTGAAACCCACAGTTTCAAGTAACCCATATGAACCCTATATGAACTTGTTGACCTGCAGGATTTTATAGTTTCAGTAAACAGAACCACATTAAGGAGGAAAGAGTTCAAGGCTTTACGTCAAGTTCTGCTTGATATGCCTTATCTGTGACAGGAAAGTTCTGTGACTTTCCAATCTTTCAGGTTTCATTTTTAATTTCTGTGTTATCTTAAGTCTTGTGATCTTATTTCTTATTTAGTTTAGTGTTTTCTTCAAGGCACTACTTTTTTGCATTTTTATTTCCAACCAGGTCATTCATCAGGAGTAGCATTAGGACCACCAGGACAGAGAAGACTGTTTACTTGTAGCCACACCTGTGCTTTTTTTTTCTCTCTTCATTTGTAGAAATTGAAGAAGGATGTTGGAATTCAATCACTTGTGTCTAAAAGCAGGCCTCCCTTCTTCCCTTCCTTCTCCTTCTCCTTCTCCTTCTCCTTCTCCTTCTCCTTCTCCTTCTCCTTCTCCTTCTCCTTCTCCTTCTCCTTCTCCTTCTCCTTCTCCTTCTCCTCCTCCTCCTCCTCCTCCTTCTCCTCCTGTCTTTCTCCCTTTTGTCCCACCCTTCCTCCCTTCCTCTCCTTTTTTTTTTCTTCTCTCATTCCCTCTCTGTAGAACCACTAAGGAATTCAGTAAGATTTCTGAATTGATTGTAACTATATAACTAGACATTAAAATCATCGTTCTTCTGTGTCAGGGCAAATAAAAAAGACATTTAGTAAGGAAATTTCCATGGTAACAATATTTCAGTGGCAATGAAAAATATTTCTTACCACAATGTGCTAAAAATAATTTCACAAATAACTTCATAAAATTGGACAATTTTTTTATTGATAGCATGGCAGGAGAAACCATTGTACTTTTCATCTGGAGGATAATGTACCTCATTCTGAATTCTGCATCACTAATTCTTTGATAGGATAACTTTGCATTTCCCAACCTGCTTTTTAAAGCTTATTCTGATATTAGTTATTCCTATTCATCTAGACAGAGGGATTACAAAGCAAAGTGGGCTACAATGTGTTCCTGGTTGCTTGCCACTTCCCAAATTCTGCATTGTCATTCTTTCACAGCAATCTTAAGATCAATTTCCCTGGAAAAGAGCAAGCAGCTTGTCTGCACATTCTTTGCTTTTGCAAGGAGGCTATGTCTTCTTTTACCCTACTTACAATTTTCATGGAAAGAAAGGTTGATTGACAGTTCCTCTACAAGGTACAATAGAGCAGTTAAATTGGATAAGCAGTCCTTTGTGAGAACTCTCATTGTACCGTATATTCTGCTGCTTCTATCATTGGGTTTATGAAATTCCCTTTGGGATCTCAGTTTTATGTTAATATCTCCAATAGTCATGTACTTTCTTGGTTTTTGGTTTGGGGTTTTTTTTCTGCATTTAAGTTTCAAGTACAAACATAAAAACATATCTGTGATGATTTGTATCTCTAGTACTGCAAGGTGTACACAACTGGGTTGCAGACTGCAATTCTGTTTTGTCTGTAAGGGTTGTATGGTTGTACTTGTTTTCCCATGGGGCTTCACTGTTTTAGTGAAGTAAAATTTCAGTGGAATTATCTGTATAGTTGGTTTGTGCAGCTAATTGAAACACTGCAGTCACAGAGGAAGGAGTTAGTTTCTGTGGAATAAAGTAGAACCGTACAGACCACTTGGTCAACAGATTTGTGCAGCAGGGCTTTGTGGTCATCTGGTGGGTCTTGTCTGACAAACAGACTGAAAGGCTTAGAACAGAAGGAGCTAAAGTAAATACAAACACCTTTTCATTTTTGTCAGCCTATTTAAGGAGAAATTGTCTGCAAGAGCAGTCTGAAGGAAGAGAAAACGTTCGTGTCTTGTTGCTGCCTGCTGGGCCCTCAGGGCTTTCAAGATGTATGGGCTTAGAAGTCCTGTATGTAGCCCTGCTACATATATAGCAATCTCTGACTATGTTTATTTTCTCCTTTGAGCAGGTGAAATTGTGTGCTTGTACAGGTTCTGTAGAAGGGCAATTGCTCATAATTATTTTGCGTGGTTTTTTCTGAGAAAATGTGTGTTTAAGCTTAAGGTGGGAGTCGGAACTGGATCTTCAGTTGACATATTTGGGTTTTGGTTCTTAGAGGAAATATTAGATAGTTGGTCTATATTCTTAACTGGAAAAGTAGCACTTGGATTCCACCCAAGTGGAGGTCTCAAAATGGGAGTCACTAACTGCATCTCCTCAGTTACATGAGTGTTCACAACTGGGCACTTTATTGGGTGCTGTATCGGAGAACAGCACAGGCTGTGCTCTTGTGGTCTCTTCTCTGCCTGCTCCTCTGTGGCTATTTGTGAATCACTCCCAAGAAGAATCACGTTACCAGCTTAAGTGCCTTAAGACGTGACCTGCAGAAAATTAGGGAAACTATCACTATTTAAATATGTAAATACTTAAACACGAACAAAGCCTTTAGGAAGTTAGGGTTAATAGACCAAGACTACATAGTTTCCTCCAGTCATATGATGGTAAAGCAAATTTAATGTTCTTTTGAACATGAAATTATGGAAAAAAACAGTTTGAGATATAAGATGGGACATGCATTAATGAAATAATGATAACTTTGTCATATTGATAAAAATGATTCTACAAATCAATGCATTTTTCTTCAATGTTTTATCCATCTATGTAGTAACACTTACTTACTTTTAAATCAGTGCAACTGAAAGTTGAATATCTGTGACTATTTGTGTACTAGTCGGAAAGAAAATTTGTATCCTGAAGAAGAAATTGAGACAGAATTCTGAAAGTTTGACTGAAATAACGGAGTGGAGGGGGAATGCATACTCTTATTTACAACTTTCAGACAGAATGAAGTGAACACAAGAGCTGAGATCATTGAAAAAGGCCAATAGAGAGGTGAAAAGAAAATGAAACCAGTTTTAAATGGAATTTTTAGGTTAGGTAAGGAC
Organism: Platysteira castanea; assembly: GCA_013397175.1. Classification (NCBI taxonomy): domain Eukaryota; kingdom Metazoa; phylum Chordata; class Aves; order Passeriformes; genus Platysteira; species Platysteira castanea. The sequence goes on from VYXC01001538.1 coordinate 179,542, forward strand.
AGCATGAAACCTTGTTAACCATACTGCACAGGGTTTTGTGGCTGACAAAATAGATAGGGTCAGCACCCATCCATCTTGACAGTCTGAAATGCCTTTAGTCTACTAGTGGCCTTTTCTGTAAGAGTCAATTCTTTTTAAAATAGTCTTAATATGCAGGTTGGTTTGATGTAAATATGTTCTGATTAAGTATATCTGCATTGATTAAATGACTTTAACTTCTTTGTGCTTTGAAGTTTTGTGACAATCTCATTGGTGATCATGCTTAAAAACACTTGCTTTGAGTAGAGTATTGTCTCTGCACAGTGAATATAATAAATACCTTGAGCTTCAGCATTTGCAGTCAGAACTCCTTTTAAACAGCTTTTGAAATGTCAGATTGAACATACCCTCCTGCCTGTGATCCAAAGCAGCCACCCATGTGAAAGGTTTTTGGCCTCTATTTGTTTGTGCTCTTGGCTCCACTGGCAGTGTAGGTCTTGCGCAGTTGATTTAAGCTGACTGTCAATAAGCAATTTGCTACTGTTTAAGATACTGGTAGCAGCTTAAGCAGAATACCTAGACCATAACTTGGAAACCTTCAATTTAAGGAAGTGTTACATGACAGTTACCTTTTATGACATATTACATAGTATGTAGCACGACAGACTTGAAATGGGCTTGTAGTAATGAGCATCTTACACAATAAGTATCTCAACTAGATCCTTTTCTTTGCATTACCTGAGCCTAGATCCAGAAAAGCATATATTTATGTGTGACTTCACTGATAGTTCTTTTGACCCCACTGGTGACCTCCAGCCAAGATCTAGTAGCCATTCACATTGCATATACCTAAGGTTTACTCTAGCAGAGTCTAGCTTCATTCTGTAAGATGTGAATGTCCTCCCCAGGGGCTGACCTTATTCCTGTGGAGTTTGGAAAGCAGATCAATGTGGAAGTGCTATTTATAGGCTGCAAGTGTAGGTAGTTAATTCCAAAATATGGAAATCCAAACTTGCCATTGCCTGTCACCTGTGTTGTCTGTTCTTACCAGCAGAGTTCTGCTAGAGGACATAGGTCTGGTCTGAGTGTGCTCAGAGGTACTGACAAACTCACAGGGCTGAAAGGGTCACTGGAATGCATAAATTAGGAATTGGCTCCCAAATCATCTAACCCACTGCATGTGTTCAGGGAACGCTACTGAAGAAAACCTTCTCTAAATCCCAGTTGTGATGATGAAAGGGTCCCCTTTAACTGCTAACCTGATGGTTAAACCTCTCACCTGCTAGATAGGACACATGACTCTGGTTTCCTTTTGCAGGAGATTTCAACCTGCTACTTCCTGGTGAAAGATCAACCACTAAGATATTTGGTGTTGGGTCCTTGTAACCTCTTCAGATGAAAAATAAGAACGAAAAGTCATTCTGTGGAAATGCAGCGTTCACCTAGGTGAGACCACATCCAAGGCGCCAGGAGCACTGGTGGGTGCCTGAACATATGTTATGACTCTCCTTCCAGGCTGATAGGGAGGGCTCCTTCTACTAGGCCTCTTCAGTTTTTCAACTCATCTATTCTTCTCACAAAGGGTATGAGACTTTCCTTGTCCTGTGTTTCCCAAAAGTGGCTTTCTTCAGTTCTTGTAATGATGAGAGGATTTTTAATTTGCTTTTTAAGTATTCTGGAATATTACCATTATTTGGGATAGGTTGTTTTCCTTATGTTTGTATAAATAAGTGGTCAGTGTTTCATTCAAAACCAAAATAAAGCTGAGAGAAGACACAGTCCATTCTAAATGAAAGGATTGCAAGCACTATTAACTCTCCTCCAATGTGGTGCAGATGTTGCTTGAGAGAGGAGGGTCAAACATTTCTAGAGATCTAGCTCTCCTCAGCACAGGCAAAATGCTGCAAATTGGTCCCAGTGCTGCTAACAATTGTTTTGGTCCTCAGGTGCTGGCAGCATTTAGAGCCTTGGGGTAAACAAAGCTTCCATAATTGTCAACAGTTATCTACTTAGAGCAGACCTAATCAACACTGCTTAAAATGCTAGAGGCCTTCCGTGCTCTATTTGTGCTGTAGCTCCCAGCTTTACTGAGTAGACAAATCAGTCAAGATTTTAGGTTTTGACACGGTTTAGGGCCTTTGCAGCTTACAGAGTGTAATAACACATTTAGCTACTCCTTAAGAACCGGGATGGTGGTCAGAAGCATAGGAGGTTTGGAAGGAATGCAAGGGGTGTCATGTGGTGGGCCCTGAAGAAAACCTGATCATAATCTTTATCCAGGCAGAAGGCTGCTATTTAAGAATTGCCATCAATCATGATCAATGATGTAACACAAATCTACTGTTATAGCACAATAAAAATGATTATATATATTTTTTCAGTTACAAGTTAGTAAATGAACTGATCTTCTTAAGCTTAAGCTAGATAATGAAACAGACTGCATACATACCATCTCGTGGTTTTCAGTTGGATCAGAACACACTTTCACAGGTTTAAACTATAGATGTCTTTATTAAAACTTTTTATTTGTGTTCCCTGTGTCAAAATCTTAGCTTCTGTGACACAAATCATATTTTGATCTGTAAACCCCCACATATAGTTCTTTGCACTGTAAACCACTTTTTTTTTTCAATGTGTTGTACTGCAAAGTAAAAAAAATCTTTTTAAGAGTCAGAGATAAGGAAAAAATACTGTTATAAAGCACAACTCTAAAACTGCATGGTACGTTCTATTGTGCCTTACATGACATAAAAATATTTTTTAATTTAGGGTAATAAAGACAGAAAGCTTGGTGAAGGCCATTGGTAATACCTTGACTGTCTGACTTGCTATGTTTGCTTTGGTTTTGCCTTACTTTTACTGAATATTTATTATTTTTAATATTAATATATTAATCAATTTTATTTTAAGCTTTAGTTTCCCTTATGTTATTTGTATCTCTTTCACACTATATTTTGTCATATATTATCAGAGTGTAAACTTTAAAGGCTTGAGTATAAACTTAAAGGCTTGATTGGAATTCTTTCTTGTTTGTTAAGTGGTATTTTTGGGGAAACTCTCAGTTCACTTCAACTGGCATTTCTCTTTCAAGTTTAGGATAACATTCCTAAAAATGGAGATTTAGTCTACACAGAAATTATTTGTCACTGACCTTTTGTATTGCTTCTCTGCCAAGTTCAAAGTACTGCAGAGTTGCTTTTTTTTCTCTTCAAGTTTAATTTGTTGCTAAGTTCCCACCACCGTATATGGTGTCATTGTTTCACTTATTCTATGTACTTTTGTGTTCTGACTAGATTTAGTGCAATGATTGAAAACAGAATCGTTCTAAGCATGCTTTGTGGGGTACTAAAGCAGTATTTAATTTCTGGCAACATATTGTAGGTATTATCTCAGCTGTGTTGCAAAAATACTTAATATGGGTAGGAGGAAGGAAGATGAGAAAAAGGCAATCTTGCTCTCCCTTACATGGTTGTAGAAGACAGACAAGGGTGCAGAAGGAGCAAATAACATTTATTTTATAGCCTGTGTAAAGATTTTGGTGAGACCACGGGGTAGCTGCCGTCAATTTGCTCATCCTGAAATAGATGTTGGAAAACAACGGAGAAGTGGGAAAAAAGGTCACTAGCTGGTCTGATGAATGAATATTTTACCTGCAAAAATGTGCACCAGTTGATTTCCCCTCCTCCTTTACTGACAGAGCAACTTATCTCAGGAAGATGCTGTTTGTAGCAGAATGTTTCCACAAAAACCCTCGAGCATCCAGAAAGTTGGGTAACTGGTTTGTTCTTCCATGCTTTGAAAAAAAAAAAAGAAAAGAAAACAAAAAGAAAAAACTAAGCATGGTTCCAAATGTGGAGATCTTCCAAAGGTAAGCTTTGGACACCACGGACCATGGAAAATTTCGGGAGGAGGAAGGAGTGAACAAAAACTGGGTAGGCTAGTAAAGGTGCAGTGAGGTATTGAGTTTTAAATAGGTCTTGAAATCAAAGAAAGATGCTTGGCTGACAATGAGTGAAGTAAAAAACAACATTAAAGAATGTAAAAGTTGAAAGAGGCACAAAGATAAAAGAAATGAAGAAAGAAGCCAAAGCTGAGTATAGGGGCACAAAGGGTCCCTTGAAGTTTTACAGTTCTATTACACTTATTATTTATGCTTTTTACCCTGTCAGAATGTCCATCTCTTCGATTATCTAACTTTTCAGTGTCTTTCTCCATCTTTATTTCCTTTCGGAATGAGTTGTGTACTAAACATTAATTTCAATATACTTGTGTTTAAAGCCACTAGGAAGTACCAATTCCACTCCCTCTTTTCCCTGTTCTGATAGTGGAAGAGAACTCAAAAGCAATTTTTTTCTGTCTGCTCATGAAGCCAAAATGAACAAGGTTGAGATCTGAGACTTGTGACTCAGAACCTGAATAGCAACTCCTTTTTAGCTGGGGGAAAAAAAAATACATTGATCTGAGACTTGGCTTGGCAGGTTTTACATTTTCATTAAATATTGATATTCAAACATCATCTTTGTTTACACTGTATGCTGCTTCCTCTAGGTTTTAAACAAGGTGTATTTTTTGCAGATAGTGTTGAAGTCAGAAGTTCATAACAACTTATTTATATGTGATAGGAGTTTGTCTGTGTGTTTTGAGCAATATGGATATATTCTGGTATTGTTAATGATGCGTAAAAGCTGTGGGGTTTTTGATATCAGATTTCTGATTCCAGTCACTTTACAGATGCTTTTAATTAAATCATAGTCCAATAAATAATCTGCATAAATGTCATGTTAGATGTGGTCAGTGAACTAGGATGTGAACACTGAGGACATCAACATTTGAAATGGATTTAATCTGCAGTCTTCTTGCAGTTTTTTGTGTTGTGTTTGCTTTCTAGTGAAACATATTCTGGTGATCTAAATGAAAAAAAATTGCTTATGTGTAGAGTTCTTAGGTTTGATTTTCCTGTTTTCAATAAATTAATAAACTGTCTTCTGTACTTGTATCAGAGTCTAGGGAAAGGCAGAAGGAGGGCTGAGAGGAAACAATTTTAGGGTGTTTAGAAGTACCATTTTAAGCTATTGTGAAGATAAGCAAGGTCCTGCTAGTGTGTTTAGGTTCCCAAATCAGGGTCAGATCCCGCCTTGAGGTTGTTGCAACAGGTGCTTTGGCTGCTGTTGTCTATCGCTGCCCCGTGCATGGATGTGCAGGAACTGCACAACTGAAGTCACTTGTAACATGACTGCAAGCAGATTCCACTTGGGGGACAGTGGAAAGGGGAAGAGCTGTCTCCATTTTACTTCCCCATGTTTCTTCTAATGAAATCACAAGAGAGAGAATTAAATCAGCACTTTTTCACTTCTCAGTGATGTCAGTACCCTGTGAGTTCATGGGAATGTAAAGTTCAGGATGCCTACACAGTCAGCGATTCGAGAGGTGGTGCATGTGTCATGGTGATAAAGCTTGCATGTTGCTATATCAGCATAGATTTGCGTGGTTCTGACTGCCACACAGACGAGAGCATGGAGCTGTATCATGAATGCCTACTGCAAGGGTATGTGGCACCAAAAGCGTGTTAGAAGGCACAGGCAAATGTAACTGCATTTTACATTTTCCCATAGCCACCCACTCAGAGCTCTCCTTGCTTCCACTGCGTGCATACAATCATTTTGGCTTACCCTGTTGTCATCTGCAGCACTAGAGACACCTATGTCATGTCACATATAACCACTTCTTATATATAGAAGATCCTGGCAGATGTTACCCACTTACTAAAAGGAAGCTGGTTGAATCTGCTGCAGTGTCAAGTTACTGAGAAACACACAGATTATACAGCTAAGAAACATACAGATTGTACAACCACAGCCACCTACCACCCTCCTTTCAGAAGGCACTTGAATTGCTCCAGCCATCATTCACTTTCTGCACTCTGCTGGACTGGATCTGCTAGTTTTCCTTAAGAGGGCAAAACTAATCAAAGATACAGAGATACATGTTAAGCAAGCTTGGTGGACTATTAGAATAGTTTATCAAAGGAGAGAGTAGATTTTCTGTTCAGCTCTTACAGGCTGTTTTTCTACTTCATAGGTACTGTAGTTCAATCAGAAGCTCTATGCAGAAATTAGCTGGATTAAAATTGACCTAGATTATCACTGAGAATATATTTGTTTTGTAAACAGAGTCCACGCAATAATCTGCTTATATCTAGCTGCAAAGAATAGGTAGGCATCAAAGTCGTCTAAATAAAATAAATCTAAACATAAATGCAAACTGCAAAAATCATCCCTGAAGTCAGCACACCCTGAAGTCAGTACACAAACTGGCACAGGTTTGCAGTGAATCACAAGCAAGTCATAAATACTGTTTCAAAAAGAATGAAGTCATATGGAGTATTGATATCAAAAGCAAGGAGTAAAGGTGAATTACTATTACCAGCTCATTTTGTTTACCACAGCAATGACTGGCTATGGAGGGAAAAAATTACTTGATAGTTTCTCATGAGTAAGTTTTTCCATTATATCTTTTATGCCCACACAGAGCAATCAAAGATGCAATGAGTTGTAAAATGGTTTCTGAGATTGCATGCCACTGGCAGGCTCAGGGCAGAGGTAGGTGTGTACCTGCTGCCACCTGGGACTGAGCTCTGTGGGGCTGCCATGCAGGGTGGGATGCCAGGACATCCCCCTGCTCAGGGGCTGCTCCTGTCCTGGGCTCCAGATTGGACCTTCGGACCCATCACCAGCACCAAATCTGTTTATCAGTGCTAACAGAAGCCTAACATTTGAATGCCAATTGTGTCAGTCAGAAGATCTGAGAAAAGCAAGAGAAAGAAGGCTGAGTGAAGCTTGGGTATCCCGTACTAGGAAAAATGGGCAATAAATGAATTATCTTGCACAGGAGTCACGGAAGTCTGGGCTTCCAAACAAAGAGGGAATGGGTTGTTGAGTCAGTTTTTCCACTGGACTAAATTACTGGTACAGCTAATGCCCTGAAAACCACCACCATCCCTTCCACTTGGTATGTGTCTGACAGGGGGAGAGGGAAAGGCAGGGTGAGAGCTGGGATATTATTCACAGAGCAGACAAATCTAGCTTGTCTGTCATCAATTCCATGTTCTTGGTTTAATTGCATGTTAGCCTTCAGCTCCAGGTTGGTTGTTTGGGGTTTTTCCCCATTTTGTTTGACACTGCTGAGAGATATCTTGCATCTGTTTCTTAAGTTGAAGTTTTGCAGTGAGAGAATCCTCTCTGACTGCACGTAACATGCAAACTCAGCAGCTCAGCTTTTCTTCTTCTCATGCTCTCCTGAAATGTCAGACAGCAGCATTCAGATCTGTACAATGATAGGGCAGGAACCAGCCTGAAAAGAGATGCAGTTCTAGTTTCTTTTCAGCTGAGTGACTATGTGTTTGGTCACTTTTAATAGTGAATTAAACCATGTTTCTGTAAGGGTATTTGGATTGTGCCACCCTGACAGAAGGTATGGAAATTAATGTACAAAGCCAGCTTGACCACTGCTCTTCAACAATGCAAAACTGTTCGATTAATCTGGGTTTACATGGCTTCATATTGCCAAATAAAATAAAGCTAACTTTGATAAAAACTAATATATCAGATAATCATTTAAAAGTTACAGCAGAACACATTTTCCTGTATTATCGGATTGTCTGCATATTTCCCTACTCTTAGAAATGCATCCTAAGCTTGTGATAACAATGGGAATTTCAGTTACTGTGTGCATTACTGAAGAGATCACACAATGTTGTTTAGACTTGAGAGAAAAAAGTGGTCAGAAAGCAGTGCTAGATTCAAGGGATTATGAAAAATATATTTATAGTGGTTATGTTTGACTGGCATAAACTTTATAATTAATCAATGCCCAAGGAGAACCCTCCTCTTTTCTGGCACGATTTACCTGTCATAATAAAAGCTATGAAGAAAGAAATGAGACTTGAGCTGACACAGAATTGTGAGTTTGAGTGACCTCTGCATGTTCAATATGGCTTTTTCTGCAGAAGTATACAGTAAGTCATGTGTAAATTAGTATAATTTCTTGATTGCAGTAAGTTCTGTGATCTCTACCCTCAGAAATAAAGTCCACAGTTTGTTGCCTCTCCAGGGTAGCATGGAGGAGAGGAGAGGCAGCTAGGTATAAAGTAACACCACAGTGCATGCTCACAAGCAAAAAAAATTAAAGTTACTAAGACTTCAATGGCTTTAATGGTTTCTTTAGTCCTGAGCACTGGTGCTAAAAAGAATAGAGAAAACATGCATTGACTGAGGATTCATTTTGCAGATGTGTGAACTCTTTTCTGCAAAATGCTGTTTGATCAGTTTTGACCGCACCTTTCCTGTCTTCTAAAAAAAGCTGAAAATACAAACGAGGAATTGCGGTTAGAAACTGACAACACTTATTTGGTTGCATGGTTACAGGCTGTGAGCATTTAATGTCTGTTAGGGTAAATGGATTTACGTTATTATTAGCGCTCAGTGTTTTGGGAGGTTGTTTCTAGGTACAGTTTTTAGAAACGTGTGTAGGTTAACAGAGATTTAAACTACAATTAGTGTTTTGCTGAAGAGCTGCTGAGTTTGATCAAAAAGGAAAAGGAATGACTGAAATAGTAAGTAAAGTTCTATATGCTGGAAATGAGAATAATGTTTACATCTACTGTAATTTCATTGGGGCATTAATGGGATTTGGCTCTGCATTTTTGAGAGAAAAAGGGAATGAAAGATGTCTTAAAATAACAATTGCAGAACATAAACTGTGCAGAACTGTCCCTGGATATTCTTAATATCTTGAACCCTGATAACAGGGCAGAGTTACCATATCTTTAGAGCATACCTGTCCTTTAGGTTAACCTGGTTTGGATGTGCTTAGCATTCAATATGCATGATAAGCTGCTTCCACTTACAAGTATTTCACAATCGGAAAATAAAGTAAGTACCTTTAAAAAATGGGCACAAAGAACAATATCAGAAGTATGGCACTTGAAATGTAGTGTGGGCTCAGATATCTATACTAAATAGAATAAATTAAAATAAATAAAATGGAAATAGACCTGTATTACCTGAACAGGGTCCTCAAATTATTAATGAACCTAAGTTTCCTGGAAAAATTCCCATGCAGGGACATGCAGTTTGGTAGTTAACACAATATCCTGTGAGGGGGAAGTGGCTACTCAGCTTCAGCTCCCCACTGGGTACATTGCAGGAATAAAAAGTAATGTAAAATTCAGAAAGTTTCCTGGAAACAGATGATATAGTAATTCTTCAAACAATATGCTGTTGATTTAGAAACAAAATGGAGCAGCAGCTGAAATGAAAGTGAGTCAACAGGACAAAATGTCACAAACAGTGTTGTGTAAATCCTAATGGTATTCCCAGGTTTTTCTTACCCTCACTGCAGTCACCGATAAGTTTGTTGGTTACTCTCAGAAGGATGAATAGAAGCAGTCTGGGTGTGTAAGTACGAAACCTGTCTAGCAGAACTTTACTTCCACATTGGCTTTGATTTATGAGAGTTTGAACTATACAAAGTCTTAGTAGATACCTAAAATTTGCTCTCTAGCAGGGAAAATGTTGACTCATTAGCCAGTTGTCATAATGTGTTCAACCATACAGCTACCAGACTTGGGATGAAGGTATCTGTCTATTCAATCTGTCTGTAGAGAGACAGTAATAACATGGCAGTGCTCTAGAACTGTCCTCTCATTCTTACTAGCACAGTAAATGGAGCATAAGACTTTCCTCAGACAGTCCTAAAAGGCCATTTTTGCAGCAGGCCATTATACTGTGCAAACTGGTATAACACTCATTGACTGAAATAGAAATAGGCTGATTTATGCAGAAGGTGTCATTTGAAAAAGAAAATCTTCTTGCAGAAGTCTGCAGTGCTGCAAAACTCTTGGGAAAAAATGCAAGCAGGTCAATAGGAAAAAAAATCCAAAACATTTCAAGATTAAGATTATTACATTATTTTTGCAAACTATCAATGTACATACTGCTAAAATGAGTTGTAAAAGATGGGCTAATGACAAAATGATATATTAGATGATGGAATTAAAACCAGGTGCTTGCTACATTAAGAACACTTGATAGTTCAACATCATCATCTATATATTTATCAGCATAGTGACTGAGATGGCATGCAATTTGCTTCTGAAAGTACTCTCCTGCAATCCTTGGGTCTTCAAAAGCCATTAAAGCAAATTAGCCACAAAAGTCTAGAGATCAAAAATAGGCTGCCAAATAGCTGGGCATGGATTTTAAAACCCATAGGTACAGTAAAACCAGATAAAAATCTTAATGTGTCCCTGCAGTTGCAATCCATGGCAAACATCAGGCCGGGCAATGGTTATATTACAACTGAAATCTATGCAAAAAATCTATACCTTTAGTAGATATTGCACATTAAGTTCAGTAAAAGTTAATGTTTTAGGTTTTTTTAAAGTGGTGAAAGAGTTTTGTTTGGTTGATTGTTTGTTTTTTAAGGCAATCCAGCTGTTACTGGCATTCAGCAGAAAATGGATGTAGTTTAGGAAAGTTTGTCTGCTTAATCTAGCTCTGGTATGTATAAGCCTGCTTGTCTGTAGAGCCTGCAGTATTAAAGACGAAAAACATTTGGCAGAGAGGAGTTATCTGAAGGGGAGGTTACAGACTACATAATGTTGGTAAAGAAAGCTCTCACTGTTCATGTCTGCACCATATGGCCCATGTGTTTATGAAGTAGTTCAATACTTATCTCATTTTTACCCAACATTCTCTTCCTCTTATTCTCATCTTCACTTCCTTGTTTATTTTTTCTGTTAACATCAACAGCATTGTCCATGCACGAGACAGGCATGGGAACTGGAGTTTCAAAGTTGTAATTCCCCTTACTGATTTTTCTAAATTATTTTTTACAATAGTCAGCATCTTGAACTACTCAGAAGTGTATACAATCTTTAGACATGTGAACAGAAATTCCTCAAACCCAGCTGGTAGCTGAGTTCATTGGAACTATGCTAAAAGGGTACAGGACCACTCATGCCTAAAGAATGAATCCAGGGGAACAAAAAAAGTTGTCCTAGATTATCACTGGTTTGGGTTGACAGTGAGCAGTTGGATGTTAAATGGCCAGCAGTGAAGTTTAACAAAACCATCATGCAACTGAAGATGGACACTAATTCAACCAAATCATGTTTGGTTTATGTGCTTCTAGCTAGGCTGATGATACCAGCAGCCAGCCAAAGGAATAATGAAATCCTGTTGCTGCTGCACTACTGTCCTTGCCTGAGAACAGTTGATTACATTTACTATCTCTACCCTGTCTTATATCAGATAGTTAAGATATACAAGCAGAAACTGTTTCATATTTTCCTTGTGTAATTACATGGGCCTCCACTGGCACTACTAACGCTGCTGAGATAGGCAGTACTGGAAGTACCAGAAAGATGGAAACCTGTGCTTTTAAACCTATACATGCATACCTGTTTTCACACTTGCACATACATCCTGGCATGTATGAGAAGATGTATCAGGCTGACGGAAGGAAACACATTTAACAGCATCAAACTGTTGAGGACTGAGGATGAGCCAGGGCAATGCCCTGCTTGCAAGGAAGGCCATCAGCATCCTGGATTGTGCTAACAGGAGCACAGGCAGTAGATGGAACTGATTATTCCCTTCTACTTGTGAGACCACATCTAGATATTTCATTCAGTTTTAGGCCTCCCAATACAGGAAAGACATCACAAGCAAGTTCAGCAGAGGACCACCAAGTTGGCTGGGGCTGGGGCACCTGGCCTGTGAGGAGACACCAAAGGACCAAGGCTAGTTCAGCCTATTTAAAAGAAGGTTTCAGAGAGGCCTAATAGCTGCCTTCCACTCCCACAATGCTCAGTACTTACAAAATGTCAAGAAGACTGAGAAGGCTCTACATGGTGGTGCATGGTGGGTGGACAAAAAACAGTGGCGATTTATCAAGGGTTTCTACCTAATAAATATTTTTTTTACCATGAGAGTCAAGCAGCATTTGCCTACAGAGGTTGTGCAGTCTCCATTCTTTGAGGTTGCTAAGGTCAGACTGGATATAAGGCTCTGAATAATGCAGTCTGATCTCAAAGGTGAATCCATTTTGAGTGAGAGTTTGGACTAAAGACTTCCTGAGATGCCTTATTATTCTGTGATTTTATGATTCTTTGATTCTACATGGATGAACACATTTCCTACACTGAACTCTAAATTAAGCCCTACTTAAGCAAAGGAAAAATGGGAGACTATTTTGCCATTACTTGTGCTCTGGCTGTGATTTCAAAGGTAAGATGTTTCTCAGAGGAAATTTCTCTCTGAACAAACACCTATATCTGTGTGCTTCTTGCATCACTAAACAAGTAAGAGTGAGGTTAAGTGCTCAAGGTTGCTCAGTGAATCTGCGGCAGAGCGAGTTAGCTCAGACGTCTTGGGCCCCAATCTATTTTGAATTTAGTTGTGAAGACATGGTCCTCACAGGTTTTCAGTTCTCTTATTCTGTAATATACACACTTGTGCCTAACATACCCCATTGAAAACAACCATCTTTAACGAAATCTGTTGTTTTAACAGAAAAGGCCTTAATTTTTTTTTTTAATACATAGACTGATTCAGCAATAGGATCAAATCATGTTCTATTTCAGAGAAGGGCTAACTTATTGTGCTAATCATTTATGTGCCCTCAACTGTGATAGCCATGTCATCAAAACTTGCTTTCAATTTATTCTAGCTCTAGGTGAGAATCACATTTGTTTATGGTTAGTTATTAGAATAGCATATGCACTCCAAACAGGTGTCTCATTCGTTGTAGGTGCAAATGTGTAGAAAAGGCTGTTCTGCCTGTGGAAAGTTTTCATTAGCTACATGTCTGGCTATTAGAGACATACGACATCCATATTTCAAATAAGCCAAGCCTTTAAATTCACCAGCCAACATTCCTTAGAGGTGGCTCTACATAGAAGTCTTTGGGTTCATACATGCTAAGCTGTTTACATTCCAAACTCACTGAAAAAACTCTCTTCACCTCACACCCTCTGAAAGCTGTACATACAAAATGCCACAAAACAGAGTGCAATTGTTCCTTGTTTGTTAACTGTGTCCTCTTCAATGATGTGAACCACCTGTCTCTTCACTGAAGCCCCAGTAATACTCAAATTCTTGCCATTTACCCATTCTAGTATGGAATTAATTTCTTTCAGCTATCCTCATGTCAGTGCCTGATTATCTGACAGCCATTCCTGTCCATTTTACTTTCATCAGGGAAATAAGAGATAACATTGATAGCATGCTTCTATTCTGCCTGGAATCTGTAGAACCTCCTCCTGACAAATGGTTGGCCTACTGAGATGAAGAAAACCATAGTTTGTCATGGTTTCTTCTTCTCATTACAGCTGATCCATAACACCTTCTATTCTATTGTCCTCTTCTTGCCACAGAATGGGTTTTCTTGTATTTGCCTCATCAGGTATTTGGTCCTATTCTTGTAAAACCTGTCACAGAAGCACAGAGCTCAGAATGATCTAATTACCTTATCAAGAGTAACATGTTGAGCCCTATCCTACTCTATTGAGGTGACTACTGTCAGATGAAATAGGTAGTAGGTTAATGCTGGCTTAAGCACAAGTTTTTACAGTGCAATAGAGGTGCTTTGCTATTATATGTTACATCATTCCACTTCCAAGATTCCTGACAAGATCTTTCTTTTCTTTTTCAATTTGAAGAATGGTTGCTACCCAAACTGAAGAGAACTGTGATAGTAATTACATTTGTTACAACACTTCATTGCTTCTGTCTCAGAAATTTACAAAGTCATTATGAGGAGCTATGCTACAGAATTTCACCCCATACTTTGCTTTCAGTGCAAAACAAGTTCAAAGTTGCAATTTCATTTACAAACTGGTTGATTAGATCAACAACTCATGCAATGAGTGTTTAGGCAAAATAAAACTTGCTATTTAGTGGTGCTTTTTTGTGTATATGGACCTTTTCATGAGAGGAACAATAATGTTTTCTTGATTTTGTTATTGAAGATCTCCACTTGAAATTCAAATTAAAGGTGATGTGTAACTGAGTCATATTATGCTTAAAGACCAAGGAAAGTAAGAAGTTATTAGAATAGTCCTGGAGTTTACTTTGCTATCCAGGGTGGAGAGACAGAAGGGATGGAGAAGATAGAAAGGGGGCTTTCTTTACATGGAATTATAGGCATTGAAGATTAACCCCCAACGTGACAGTGTAGCTAAAACCTCTGGTGTGGCTCTTAATGGTAGAAAACAAACCCCATTGCCATGGAGGCTCTACCACCCTGTTGCTGGTACAAACAACTTCTACTGGAATAATGTATCCATTTAATGTGTCCGGAACTCAAGAGAAGTATTGGAAACTGAGAACAAGTGAAAGGAATAGTTATTAGGAGGATGATAAGTTTTCAGCAGACATCTTGTCTTCATTTGAAGTAAAACATGTCCTGAACTAATGAACATGTTGGTTTTGGGGTTGGGAGATTTTTTTGTGGTTTTTGTTTTGTTTTCGTTTTCTTTTCCCAGAAAAGATAATTAGATATTGGAATTATTTACCAAGGTGGATTCTTCAACACAAAAGCATGAACATCAGATAGTTTTTGAGAATGTTTGTTTGGTTTTGGTTTTTTGGTTTTAAACATGTTGTAAGTCGAACAGGAACAATTTGGGAAAAATCCTGTAGCCTCGTAGAGATCAGAAATATCAGTCATTACACTTAGCAGACTGCTAGACAATTCGAGCCTGCATATCTCTTAATTATACTAAGGAGAAATGTGGGGGTAAAGAGGGATGTTAATCCTGTTCCTACTCAGCTCTCAGGGGTGATGGATCTGACGAATAAGGAGATGAGCCTCTAATTTCTATTGCTACAAAAGCAATGGCAAATATTAATATTTCATCATGGGTCTGAGTGACATTGCATGGATTTTTCTCAGAAGCAAAATTCTTGAAACCAATGACTGGAATTGTCATCTTTTCTTAAAACAGAAAGACCATTATCTTCATAATCTTCTCCTTTCAAAGAAGCACTTGAAAACAATGCACAGTTTCACCCTGAAGGCCCAGAAAGTGAATAGATAAAAGTATGCACATACATAATTAAAAAAAAAATAGTTGGGTTTTTTTTTTGAGAGAAGCGATTCATAAATTTTACATGCTTGAGGTTGGTAGTGCTGTCACTAACACACTTGATTAATATACTGATCTGGATACTCTAGGCACGTGCTTCTTCATCTGTGGAGAATGTGGGAAAGGCCAGATGCCACCCGGTTCAGATCACATGAGCAGGACATGGCTGTGGCTCAACAAAGTAGTCATTAATCCTGAAATCACTTAAGATTCCTAGTAGGGTTTTTGTTTTGTTTTGTTCTTTTTCTGTTGTTGTTGTTGTTTTGTTTTGGTTTTGTTTTTTTTTGTTTTGTTTTTATTTTTTTTTTAATGCCTGCAGTAGTAATTCAATTGTGAATTACAGTAAAAGGCTCCAAACAAAGTTTCTAAATCATACTGAGGCTGCAAGCAGCAAAAAGCAGTAGGAGACAAAGGACGGATTTTAACTGAAGGAATAGGGTCCTTCCAGCACTGCCTGCTGCCTTACACCACCTTCTGTCCTTAATGGTGTTGACTTCACCTAAGACTTGCAATAAAAACGTGCATAACAGCACTCATTAAGTCTGATTGGGTCCAAAAAATTTTCACTGCATGTTTGCTTCTTATGCTCCAACCAGGACTCATGAAATAAGACAATGGCTTTCTAGTGCTGTTTAGTAATTTAACAAGGAGCCAGCTCTTAGGAACGTAGGCTCCTCAGATGAGTTAGGGACCTACAAGATATATGTGTCCTTAATTAATAATCAAGATAAACTAACGATGAGACCTGAACCATAATTACTTTATTTGGTCCTTTGCTATTGTTCTTAGAGAGAATATTCCATATCTTAACTCACTGAGGTGTCAATGCACTGAGTTTTAACTCATATAATAATTTATATGAGTATGTATAACTCGTAATAATAATTTCATATGTTGTTGTTTCTTTTTTATTTCTCTTTATTATCTTTGGATATTAAATATGTAATATAAAAAACTTAAGATATTTCAAAGAATTTTTTTTTTAGGAAGGGATAGCAATTTAATTCATTTTTACTCTTCTGACTGGTTAATTTCCAAATGTTTTTCTGAATGCTTTGGAGTTATTTGCATGCTTGTTTTGTTTGGGTAGACATTTTTAATTCTCATCCATTGTGGGTAGGCTCTGTCTTGATATACTCAGAGTTGTACATAGTTGTATGCTCTGAGCTAGCAAAGTCTGAACAATTTATTTTGTACCATTACTTTCATATATAGATTTAAAAATATATCTATATAAAAAAATCATTAGTTAGTAAGTGAAAACTAGTTTATACTCCAACTGGAAAAGTGTGATCCCTAAAAAGCAGTCTGACTAGAAGATAGCTTTGGACCTGCAAACTCATGATATAAACATGAGTTAGTCAAAGTGAGTAAATCAACTTCTGTGCAAGGTACAATACAATACTTTTAAAATACGTTAAATCTCAAAGTAAATCCTTCGTCAGCCGAACTTGTGAAAAAGCTGGGAGGAGAGAAGCAGTGGACTTACACAAAGCAGTAATTATATGATATTCCATCTTGCTTAAAGGTCAGGTCCCTGGCCTCATGTCCAGTCACCCCAAGGCTTTCAAGCAGAGAAAGACAATGAGGAATCTGCTCCTAGTACAATCTAATCCCTGTTGTTACAGACTCCTACTCGTATCTCCTTACAGCCACAAAATGCTAAATCAGGAACAGACAGATTTTACAGCACTCGTCTCCATGATTCTGCCTAAGAGAACTCTCTTAATTGGTGGTTTGGATTATGAGGAAATCGGAGCCCCAGCCTTATGGATTCATCCTATTCTGGGCTGGTGGAGTGGTCCTCCTGAATCTTATCTAGTTTTGGGCAGCCAGAGAAATGTTATTCTCAAGGTGATCCCAGACTGGGGAAGATCAAAAAGGAGGTTTCAGAGCCTGTTCTTGTGTAAATTATGATCACAAATAGCTCAAAGTTCTTCAGGAATGTGGAAATATCTGAATTGCATCCCCTGGAAGCATTCAAACTTGGACAGTTTCTTCCATGTAAAGGCAAGATGCCAGAGGAGGGCTTTGAAGTCAGTGCACCTTTTTTTAATGTGAGGAGTATTATAAAATGTCAGTTTTGCCAGTGTGTGCTTCAGCCTGGAAAAGGTGCCACTAACATTTCTGTTCCTAATCACAGGTTCTCCCATCTTTTCATGATTGCAGCCACAGATGACCAGCGTACTCTGATGCTTCCTTCTTAGCAACCACTGCAGACCTGCCTTTCTATGACTTTAATACCCATTTGTTGTGCCTGGCTCTACTACTGTGGACAGCTTACTCCTTTACCTGTATGTACAACTTGCCCCAGCTATAGTGCCATTGAATATATTCTAGCTCTTTAAGTAATTCTGGACCAGTTGAGAAAGTAGTCAGCAGCCCCCTAGTATGCCATACTCCGTTGCTATTACATTTCCAACCTTTTCCTTGTGAGGTTTTTAATTTTATGGAAGCAGAAATGGAATGCTTTTGGTACCAACTGACCTTGATATTACCTAGACTAATGTTGCTTCATTCCTCTGTTTCTATGGTTTTCTCTGCATAATTGAAATTAAGGGTCTGTGCTTATTATTGCTGTCAAACAAAGATCACCTCTTCCTTTATTCATGCTGTAAAGGTTAGCCTAATGACTTCACAGAAGGGAGAATTAAGGTAACTGTGTGGGAAGAATTAGTTCAGAGTGAGAAATCTCAGTATCCTGGAGACAAAAAGGATTCTTCATATCCTATACTGCAGAAGATTCTTGTTTTAAGATCTCTTCCAAGTCAGGATCTCGCCTCATCACATGTGATGTTCCCAGAATTATATGACTGAATTGCCCGTATAATTGTGCTCTGACCACAAGAAATATGTTAAAGGACTGTGAGAAGTCCTTCTTTAACCTTGTACGTTAACATGGCATAAAGGCAGCCTTTTAATGAAGAAGCCACTTGAGCTTCTATCCAGAAATGTCAAAGCTTTATTTTGAAATATGTATTTCTTTCCTATACTGGTGTCTTAAGTGTTGGATTTGCAATTCATACTGGCAGAGTTGTTTGTAAATGTGTGTATGTGCATATTAAGATATTCACATGCTTCTGAGTAGTGGTGGAATTACAAACCTTGGTACAAAGGAGGCTAATGGATCTCAGTGTACCTAGGTAACTACCAGAGTGTTAAATTCAGAACCTAAATTTTCCAATACTAGCCTAGTTTTTAAAATTAGGTACTTTGTGACATTTATATAGAGCTAAAGTACTAAGAACAAACAAAACTTTAAAATTGCAAGAATTATGCTGTTTGTAATTTTGAGGTAACTACTTTCAGATCTTTGACTAGACCTATATTTTTGAGAGTAGATCTTCATCACTTTATGGAAAACTAGCATCTGTAAAATTTTCAGTGTGGATATCAAAACACTGAGGTACACCAAAGCATCCAGTTCTGCTTGATTACAACTAGTGCCTAGAAAATTATTGCAAATAAAACTATATAACAATCTTGCTGATGTAGCATTGCATTTTGTGGTAACTACAAACATTTCTAAATCATGTTATTTATATTCTGCTTTTTTACAGACTTTTTGGTAAAATTTTTTATTGATTCCAATCTGTCAGTTGGATTTAGATCACTTTATTCTTACCTATTTTTTAGAAAGTATAGCCACTTTCACAAAGAGGTAAAGCTATGTCTGGGCTGAAATATTTGCAGAACACTTGAGGGAATTAATTATCCCACCACACTGAACTTGGCTGACTGAGGTGAAGTAAGTGGAAAACCTCTACATCTGGAATGTTTAAAGTAGCAGAAATTTAAATGCTTGGGTTTATTTGCATTTGACCCATGCTTAGAATTTGCCACTGTAATTGAACGTGGGATAGCCATGAATTGTGTTAACTGACTTCTGTGCATTGGTGCTATAATAAGCACTGTTCTGTTTCATGGCCAAACTCTCGTCATCAACAGAACATTTTAAAAGTTTCAACTGAAAAATTGCAGCAGCTTTCATGTTGGAAAAATTTTAGTAAGATACTGGTTTTAGACAGCTTCATATTTCCTGGCAAGCAAGTAAAGCAGGTTGAAAAATTTTCCTCTTGGAAAATGTGGCTTTGCTGAAATAAGAACTTTCTGTGAGAAAATGTCAATTTCAATGCATATTTTTAATATTACACTTAGGGTAATCAAAATAAAACCCTCCACATTTCAAAGTGACAGTTTGAAACAAAGATATGTTTCTGTTCCAAGTAATTGCTTGAATTAAAAACAAACAAATAAAAACAGGTCAAGTTGCTCAGGAACATTTACACCAGTCAGAGGTGTGGTAATGTTTCACTTTGACATTTTCATTTTGAAACTTCTTATAGTTTTTCATCTTAGATTTTTTTTTTTTTGATACTCTGATTTTTCATCCTGTTTTGAAGTAGAAACTAATTTACCATGGAACAAAATTTTGTTTCCCAACCAGTTCTGCAGGAGACCAATCAGTGAAGACTTTCAGTAGGAATAAGGAAGGAATACTTTATAAACATATGTGTGTCAGTTACAGTTACCTGACTGATATAAGCTGTTTTGAAATAGCTCAGGAGAAAACAGTGTCATTATCAGATGTGTCGTACCTTAGAGTTTGTGCTCCTCAGAGCATCCTTACAAGCAACACTACACATGGGAAACTCTTTTAGATTTTCCTTTGTCTGGGTTACACAGACAAGTTCTTCAGAAAATATCTGGTTCTGAATCACTTCAGAAACCTTCCTCAGGTCTGTCACTAATGTCTGTGAGAACTGGGGACAGTTTTTCCATGTGAGAAGGATGTAAAGACCTCACCAACCCTTTTTGTTACCAAACTAACGCCGTCCTGCATGATCAGCACCCATTAGTCTGATATTGTCTTCTTGTTTTATGAAATTGTATTTGTTAGCATGTGTTGTCAAGGATCTAGCAATCTGAAAAATCATATCTGAGGAAGGACCTCTCTCTTGATTTCCACTTCGTTTAGGAAATAACTTTTGTTCACCATAAGCCCTTCACAACCACCCTCTGTTGTCTATTATCAGGAGTGTTCTACTCAACAAAATAATTGTAAACCATGCCTGAAGAACACTGCAGACGGCCAGTTGATTTACTATTATAACTAGAGATGATCAAGAGTTCAGTAGGAAGTAAAGGATTCTCCAAACATAGATTTTGCTTGTCCTGATCACTGCTATCTAGACTTCACTCTCTGGCTCCCAGAAAGACCAGATTATTTTTCACTTGAATTTTAATCTCTGATGTTTTGAGTATCTAGATATGCTGAAAAGTGATTCTTGAAAAAAAATACGTCCATCTCACTTATTTTGGGAAGATTAATCAGCAAAACTTGTGAATTCAACTTATTATGTCATAGTTTATGATTTTGACTGTGGTAGTAGCAGATCAGCAGCACTTTGTCTAGGAAATAACATCTAACAAATATATTTTGCAGTGCAGAAGTGATGCTAGAAACAGTATCAGTAAGCCTGGAATTTACCGAGTGCTGTGGAGTGCTGGATGTTATTGGAGAAGAAAATAAATCTGTGTATGTTTCTGAAGGCCATATAGTTAAAAAGATGTATAATGCTATAAACAGCTTGTTTCAGAACAAGAATTTGCATTGCAGAAGATATGTGGTATTTTCCTCATTCTTTCCTGATTCATTCTGAGAGTAGACTTTACTGTATCATCTAAAAAGGGTGTTATTAGGCATAAATAACAGGGACTGCTTCCTTAATCATATAATAAAAACCTACAATTTGATTAGCCAATCTGTGCTTCACAGAATGAATCAGAAAGCAAGATGATTCCTTACAGATAGAACATGCTCTTAAGAAAGGATTTTTGGAACAGCTTGTGGGACCAAGATTAAATGTCTTATACACACATATATGCCCATGTATCTTGGATATATCCCAAGATTCAGGATGTAATCACTGGAAAAGAGTCAGCTTTCCCAAAGCGTTATAAGATGGAAGTAGATAAGTGCCCTGATGGTCAAGGGAAGGTAGCCTTGCCTAAGCTTTGCTGTTTACAGCACTGTGGTTATCAGTGTATGGCTGGGCAATAATTAGCACAGTGTCTCTCAGCAATAGCATTTATACCTGGACCCAGTCCTCTGCAGAGTTCATGGATGTTTTGTTTCAGTTCCATCAGGGTGATGAAACTCACATGTTTCAAGTTGTTGTCTCAGACTGGGGTGGTCTCTGTCAAGACCAGAGACATTTCAGAAAATTGAATCTGCAGGAAGCAAGATGTACAACACAGTTCTTTATGACACCTTATTCCTAAATCATATATCTGCTACGATTCTGTGAGGATTTTTATTCTACTTCTGGCCTAAAAAAACTGCTCAATCTCTTATGACATTTGAATGTTTGGATCCATTAGAAGGTTTGGATCTGCTTCAATTCATTAGCATTATGTGAGGAGGGGAGGAAGCTGAAACTCAGGTTTCACTCTGCTTGGATGCTCTCTTCCACGGTTTCCAAGATGTGCCAAAGTTCAAAGCGGAAAAGTTATCTAATTTTGTTTTTCTGTAAATCCTACAAAGAAACTATCTGTATGGAGTAAACCTAATCCATCAATAGGAGCTCTAAGACAGTACATGGTTGACATGTCTTTTTCTATCACAGGGGTGACACTATTCAGCAAGCAGTTAAACACATTTGGGGAAAAAAAAACATTCCCTGCCATAATGCAGTAGGCCATTATCCAATTAAAAATGATCTGATAAAAACACTTTTTAACATTTGTCACATTTTTTTGCCTGTTTGTGATCCAGCCAAAGAATTTCTATCATTTTCTGAATGCAACCAAGATATAACTAACTGTTGCCATACCAATAACTAGGAAGAAAAAGAACCTCCTCCACATGTACTGCCCACACAGATCTGATGGGCACAGTTTGTGAAATGCCTGGGGAATAAAATGGTGCAGAGACTGATGGCATGCACACGGCTGCTGCAGTTGGATCTGGGCTGGGACTGACATGCTCTGTGTGTGTGTATGTGCATATGGTGTACGTGTGAATCACTGAGGCACTGTACCTGCTCATGCTCACAAGCACAGCTCCCATTTAACTCACTTGCTACTTTTCTTCCTCAGTCTGTCAAACTGTGCCAAAGGAGCTGTGGGCCTGAATCCGGCTGTAGGTCTCTAACAGTACAGCTTCCATAACCCTCACAGCAGAATAGTGAGATTATTCTTACTCTCCTTTGTTCCAACTTGAGGGCAGTTTTGCCTGTGTAACATCTTGGGTTCTTTGACGCCTACGTGTTCAGTGATACCTTTTCACTGACACTAGATGTTCTGACATTCATATGTAAAGTGAGGAAGTCTTTATATAATGCAACTTATATTTTCACTTTTAGTGTGTCCACTAATTTTCCTTTTAAAGCAGCATTTATTTTTCCTGTCCTTCTCTCTGTCTTCTTGGCTGTTAGATTGTGAGCATCTTGGAATAGCATTCAACTATTTCTGGATGACAGCAGTGGGCTTAGCACATCATGAAAACTAATATATATATGTTTTAAAATGGATAAGGTTCAGAAGAAATGCTTGAGCTACTTATTTCTCACTTATGTTATAAAACAGCAAATAAAACAAAAAGCAAATCTCTGTGGTCCAAGGAAAACACTCAGTAGAAAAGAGAATGAAAAATATGTAATTCCTTAATCTTTAGACTCTCAAAGATATTAAATTTACTATTCAGTTAGAGTTGTCTTGTAATGCTAATGTTGTGATATGACTTACTGTTATGAATGTATACAGTCGTTGGACATCAACATTGAAAAAATTAAGCCAGTTCAAGTCAAAATATATTTGGCATGATCACGTTCTGCAAAACAAAAGGAAACCCCATGCTGCTTCATTTTCATATCAGTCAAAAAAATAATCTTATTATAAAATATCATTTTGTTGTGGGCTATGTAAGACTTTTAACCCTTTCTTCCTCATTTTAATCTACTATGAAATTCTTCTATTTTGAAAGCCTAGAAAGCAAAGAAGAATTCTGACTTTTCCAAAATAAAAATTTAAAAAATATTTTGCTTTTTAAAAAATCTGTTTATTTTTTTAGCCAACATTTTTCATCAGGTCCTACCCACACTTGTAGATAATGTCTGCAATATGTGCCCCTTCTCTTTACTGAAAATGCCATTAAAAATAACAGTAACTGACGACAGTAACTGGTCATCAATAACATTGTACCCTCATTTTAACAATGAAATCATACTTTTAGATACACTTAACTGTGTGCAAGGTTTTATAAATCATGTTCCAATGTAATATATATGGTCATTTTAAATGTGTCTAATGGACTCTATACTGCATTCAAGATTTCAGCACTCACAAATATGCATTCTCACATTTTATGCAGGACTGTTTTTACATATGTTTGCTAATAAATATATCTTCTAAGATCCTTGATAGGAAAAAAGTTTAGGAGAGGTGTACCTCTCTGGGTAACTTGTTCCACCGTTTCACCTCCCTCATAATAAAAAGTTTCTTCCTGATATCTAGTCTGCATCACCCCTTGTTTAGCTTAAAACCATTATCCCTCTCCTATTGCCACAGGCCCTACTAAAATATCTGCATCCATCCTTCTCATGTGCCCTCTTTAAGTATTGGCAGGCTGCAATGAAGTCTCCCTGGAATCTCCTCGTCCTCAGGCTGAACAACCCAAACTCTGTCAGACTTTACTTGTAGGAGAGATGCTCCACCCCTCTGATCAATTTTGTGAATCCAACAGGTCCATGTCTTTCCTGTGTGTAGCACCCCAGAGCTGGATGTAATAGTCCGGGTGGGGTCTCAGAGGAGCAGAATAGAGGGGCAGAATCACCTTCCCCAACCTGCTGGCCATGCTCTTTCTCATGCAGACAGAATATGGAAGCAATCTTCTAATCTAACTAGACATCATAGGATTCACTCACTTAGGTCCACAGTGGCTCCAGCAACTCATGATGAAGAAAACTGCTCAGGGCATTTATGTCAGATTTGATAAAACTTCTGCTAAAGCATCCATTCAAATAGGTCAGAAGTTTTAATGGTAAATCTATCAGACATTTTTTCTGAGGTCATGAACTGTGAAGAATTTGTTCCTTCTGGCTGTCAGTAGGTTTGCTCCTCTGGAAAATAAAAGCAATATTTAGCTAAGGATACAGCTTTCCTCTGGGACATGCACATACCATTTCATCTGATTTCAGTGGGGCTTACAAAGCTCACCTGAGGATTAAATGAGTCCTCTAATTAATTGTAAGGATTTTTAGGTTAACTTTAACTGTTCCAGTTAAAAGTTCAAATACAGAATCATTTATAGTAACAGACCAAGCAGCAGAAAGGCATCAGTCTCTTTTGTCCCCTGGTACAGCAGTCACAGACACACACTTGGCAACTCTCTACTGAGGTTAAAGGGGAAAAGATATTAAACGTAATTTAGCTACCTCCTCACATCTGTGTTTGTAAGAAGGTTGGCTTTTGTTTTCCGTAAGAAATTTCAGCTCCAGTCAAGTAAGAATCTTGTGTCTTTACATGATCTTCTAAGTTACACAGGCACTGAGCTGAGGGAAAACCTGTCCCACACTATAGCAGAGTAAATTGGAATCACTGAATGCACAACTTCTTCTGCTATTTCCTACATCATAGATGAGTATGAAACATCTGTGTGCCTGTTCTAATGGTGCACACAAATGTGTAGGTTACACTACATTTTAATATTAGCCTAACTTGGCACAGTTAATAAAAAATTAGTATCTTTCCAGATACAATAATAGGATTTTATTGCCAGTGCACAAATATTTCCCTTCAAGAAGTGAAATTCATAATAGGTTCAGAATTTTGCAAATGATGCCTCAAGTTCCAGTCTTGGTGTTGTATGCTGTGCTTCTATATATACTCCTTCATACTGACTTTCTGTTTATTTAATAGAAAGGTACTTACCTTTTGAAACTTTACCATTTTTGGCGCACTAAAACAAATCAACCTGCTTTAATAAATTTATGATTGAAGGAAATCACTGTAAGCCTAGTAAGATTTATGTGTTTCCATTCAATGTCAGCAAGGAGTCAGATTAAATCAAGGCTGAAGGTCTCAGCTGCATTCAGACCCTTGATCAAGCTACTAATGCTTCAGTTTGAAAAGCATGACAAGATGATCAGATGATTTAAATAGCCCTGTGCTTTTTGAGATGGCTGATATCACGAAAGAAATTATTTCTGCAGTAAAATTATGTATTTCTTATAATCATATTAATAAAATGTGGTGTAATGGCTTAACTCCAACTGGCAACTAAGTACCTCACAGCTGTTTGCTCACTCCCCTACCTCACAGTGGGATGGGGAGGAGAATTGGGAAAAGGTAAAACCTGTGAGTTAAATGTTTAAATATAAATGATACTAATACTGATAATAATTATAATAACAACAAAAACAATACTAGTAATACTAGTAATAATAATAATGAAAAGGGAGATAACAAAAAGAGAGGAATAAAACCCAAGAGAAACAAACGATGTACAGTAGAATTTCTCACTGCTTGCTGACTGATACCCAGCCAGCCCCTGAGCAGTGATGGGCCCCTCCTGCCAGCTCCCCGCAGTTTATATACTGCGTTTGGTGTTCTGTGGTATGCAATATCCCTCTGGCTAGTTCAGACCAGCTGCTCTGACCATGCTCTCTCCTGGCATCTTACGCACCTGCTCACTGTCTGAGGACGGGAAACTGAAAAGTCCTTGACTTTGGGTGAGCGATACTGGGCAACAGCTAAAACTACGGTGTGTCATCAACATGTGGTTTGTCAAGTTTTTCAGTGAGGTGGTCTAATGAAAACAATAATTTATTCTGTTTCATATGATTACCTGTTATTCAGGTTATCTATTACTAAAAACATAATACCTGATACTTATACAAAGTTGTCCTGAAAGCATTTTACAAAAGAGGCCTGTGTGATTCTCCGTTTCTATAAATATGGAACATAGTATATTTAATGTTGCAGTTATTGAGTGGTTTCAACATCTGTGAGGATCCAGTGTGACTAGGGAACGGTTACCATTTGAGGTCTTATTCCATAAATAAAGTTTAAGTACAGCTAAAAGGAAGGAGCCATTTAACAAACACTGAGTGTCTGGAAGAATTGTTTGGTACCATTTGAAGATTAGATAGTGTTAATTGGTGTGCTTTCATGAGGAATAGTCCAAAAGCTGCCTGTGAAGGTCTGCAAAATGACTTGTCCATTTCTCCTTCCAAGGTGAGACCAGTGGTGCACCAATGCTCTTAGTACCTGTTGCATACACGAGACTTATTGTCAAGGATGGATGTCAAATAGATGCTGGATTTAGAAACACTTCTTTTATAATTTTATTGGAATTAAAGGTATCTTAATTTTACTGCAATTTCTGCAAATCAGACTTGGATTTTGGGCCGCTAAGAGTCTACTGAAGAAATCCAGGGACATGAAATGAAATCTTGGGAATCTTATTTTCATGAGTTCATGTGATGACAGTATTAAAATCAGTCAATCAAACTATATTTCTGATAAAGTGCACACTTTGAAAGCCAGAATTATTAATATACCTTTTGCCTCAAAGTCTGCAACCCCTGAGAGTCAGTCTGGGAGCTAAAACCTGTAGATATAGATCCATTTGTAATCAAGTCAAAAGATAAGCTAAGAATTAAGAAAAATGGTAGATATGGAAGGTTACAAACTTTCCTAGACTTTATTCAGAATAAGTTCCTTTCTAAACCATGCTTTTCTTCCTTCATTAGCTGAGAGATCTTTGCTGGCTTTGTCAGTTTGCAATGCTGGGCAGCTTGTTCCAAAAGAGAGGCACTGCTATAAAATGAATGAACAAATCAAACTTGGTTTTGGCAACAAGGTATTTCCTAGTCCTCATGATGACTAAATGACAACCTGTGACACTGAAAGCTGGCAGTAAAGTAGATTTTAAATATTTACTAGGCATCTTACAGAAATTTTTTCCTGTATCCTATACTGGACTTTGTGCACACGCATCAAGCACTTGGAGTGGCAAATAATCAAGGTCTAACCATGTGGTGTTAGAATTTTTTGTGGTGAAAGAGGGAGTAGAAAACTGCTTTTGGGACTCTCATGTGAAGTACAGGTAACGCTAACACTTCCAGACAAGATTGCTATGGAAGGTAGGGAAGATCATAGATTGACATTTCATTGGGGTAGATCACATAGGAAAGACTGAGGCCTTCTAGATACAGAGACATGATTGTTGATAATGTCATTGTAATCACAATTCACCTGCCTGGCATAGCCTGGAATAGCCTAGGAGATAAGTACATTCCCTTTACTATTAGCAAAATGATAGCTGAGAACTCTGCTCATAAGGTTTCAGGTCACTGAAAGCTATTTTCCCCACAATGAACACCTTAAAAAATGAGCAGATGGACAAAATGATTCTTCAAAATATATCACTCAGGACTGCATAGTCAAGGATCCTCTAATGAAGCAAAATGTTGTGGGCTAATATAAATAATCTTCTCCTTTACTGCTACTTGCCAGCTTGTTGTGGCTGTATAATGTTATGAGTCTACTGGAGAACGTTGATATATAGAGATAAGAAGTTTCCATGGTTTATCTCAATCAGATAAAATAACGACAGTCTTAAATAGAGTTCCCCTTTAATTTCAAACTGTATGGGTACACAGTTTTGTTTGACTAATGTGGGCTGTAAAAATTTCAAATAATGCAACAGCTGAAACAAGAAATCACAAACACATTGCATTCTAGATGCAGTTGAGTGAGTACTGACTGGCCATTTATAGGTCTCTGGCAGTAAATTCTATGTGGTTCAGGAGTCTTAACTGCAGAAGTGTCTTAAAATATGTGAAAATGCCCTTTAGGAAGTACAAACATGCAAGAATAATTTATTCTATATGTAGGAAGAAAGAAATTATATATTCTACATGTATATAAAATCCTCATCATTACAGAAAATGTGGCAAGGGTTAAAGGCATGGAAGTTGAAAAGAAACATTCTCTTTTTTTTGTGAGTAAATCAGTAAGAGAGTATTTTGAAAAACCATCCAGTGAACTGACTGAGCTTTCCAACACTACTTTAGGCTACTAACCACAAAACAAAATGCTTATGCATCTACTTTGTTACAGGCCATGAAATGTCATGTTTGCACAGATCTTGTTTAATGATGAAGGTCTGGTAAAAGAATTTCACTTCTTCCTGCATGAATATCCTATTAACACGAATGCCTTTTCTCAAGCAGCACTCTTGGCTAAGTCTCTGCAGTGCCTGGCCAAGCTCCCACAAGTGAGATAAGACAGGTTCTGAATGGCAGATGTCAGGAGCGAAGGCAGCTGCGTGATGTGGGACTGCCGCGGAAGGAGCCGGCTGGCTGCCAGCACCTCTGAGCAGCAACGCGCTTGAGGTATGTGTGAACCACTGAATTCTGTGCTTCACTTGCAGGGCTGCTCTGATCCATTTCGTGGATATGAGAGGCATATCCACACATGATCACATATGAAATGTGTCTCCAAGTACCAGAGATAAAACTGGAGCAGTGTGAGACCGAGAAGCACATGTGCAACCGAGCACCCTTACATAACTTGAATGGACTCCAAAGTGAGAGGAACTCATGTCTGCTGTGATAAAAGTGCCAAATGATTTCAGGCTAGACTGATAACTGGCAGTACAGAGGCACAAGGTGAGCTCTGACCCACACAGTGGCTGCCATAACTTTAATGCTAACCTCTCCTATCCATAACCACAGGAACCCATTGGCTCCCAGGAACGAATAAAGAGGAACCAGAGTCTGTCAATGACAATCCTGTTCCTGTCTCTTCAGAATCATGCAGACACTCAGACTCAGTGTTTAAGAGTTTTTCAGATGCTAACTACTAATTTACAAAGAGATAGGAAACTGCTGTGACTGTCAAATAAATAGCAATGACACAATAATAGCAATAGATTCTAAGATATCCTGGCTTTAGCTCATCTCTGGGACTTGCAAACTACTAAGTGGCGTACACACCCACACAGACTCCTGAGGGTGAGTAGGAAAACACATGCTTCATGCTCCCCTAGCCTCTTTGCTATCCACTCTCAGGGATCACCATTCTGCCTTCTAACTCCTTGAGTGCTTAATGTCTTCACGAGTTGCTTTTTATTTGGTTCACAGTACCAAGAGCAGTGGATTAAGTGTCTTTTTTTAATAAGTTGCCATGATTTTTTAAGAAATATAATATCTATTTGGGACTGCTCTGAATATTTGGTTTTGCTGCTGTGAAAGAACAAAGATCACTGTTTACTGGCACACGTTGTCCGCTAGTGCTAGTGGAAACAATAAGCTAATAGTCTTAGCCATAAATCTGGGAAGCCTTATTCTTCCTTTGTTTTTATGATAATGATGAATTAAGACACCTTCATACCTGTGCAAAATGCAAGAAGGGAATCCTTGTCTGACAGTGTTTAGTTAGAGACATTGTTGCCTAGTGCACGTTGGGCAGCAACTGCAGGTTAGCACAGGGGTGCTTGTACAACTCCCCTTGTATTGTACCAATAGATGGCTACTTGCTCCTTGAGCATCACCATCCGATGGTTCTGAAAGCATTGCATTTGTCCTGGCAATAGTAGATTTGCTGTGCAACTGGCCTGAAGTTATTACACTTCATCTGTTGGAATAAGCACACGGGCAGAGAGAGACATGCTGCAGCTCTTCTCTGTGCCAAATGTATGGTGAGAGGGTGAGCAGAGAGACAGAAATTGCTATTGTTTTTAAAGCGTTCACAAAAATTATGGAAAAAGAGCCATACATTCGGAAAAAAATTGAAATATCTTTATTCAAACCCACACGACAATGAAGATATTGTAACCCCATCACCTACATATTTTATACAAAGTGAGCCAACAGAACAATGAGGATAAAAAAAAAGCTGTAGGTCTCCTTGCTTAATCACTCTTCCCTGCTGCTCTGAACAACAAATTAGACTTTTTAATATCCAAAACAATTCTCTCCTGACAAATGCTGCCTGGAGGAGTTCCTGCAGAGGAGCTGTCTTTTCCTATGGAAAGGTTCACGAGTGTTACTGGCTACTCGGATACAAAGCTGAGGCTCCTTAGTGACTGTAAATCAGTCCCATCTTGTTAATGTCAGTAAGGCTATGCTAATTTATGCTTGCTAAAGTACTCGAACCTGCCAACAGGCACCTGGTTAAACAGGTGTGTTTAACCTGCTGCAGTTGCTCAGAAACAATTAAAGCAGCAGCCACTCCATTAGATGCGGAAGAGCTCCCCAGTTCAAGCCCATCCCTCCCTTCACCACCAGCGGCATTAGGGCCCTCTGACAGTAAAGCCCCTGATGGAAATGTGAAGGCAGAGTACTCTAAATACAAGCAATGTGCAGTAGGAGCAATTGAAGAAGTAAGCTGAAGGCTTGCTGAGACCTTGTCCTGCTGTGCCCTGTGCTGAAAGATGTTACGATCCAAGCTTCCCCCACTATTACCCTCGCAATCCTTACTTTGTCCTTCTTGACCCGTCGTATTTTCTTGGTCTCTTCCGTTCTCGAACAAATTGTCATTTTGTTTATCATTACCACACACACACAAAAAAAAAAAAAAAAAAAAAAGAAAAAGAAAAAAGAAAAAACCACCTGACCTGATGTTTCTCTTGCTGTTAACTCTGCTTACATATCTCATGCTTTTCCTCTCCTTTGTATTGTCTACTTGGACTGTACACTGTGAGTAGTGTTTTCAGCTAAGTGCTGTACAAATCGGAGACTAAATTTTGGTTTGCCCTCAGGCATTACCATAATATGAAAGGCATTTCAATTAAGTGCAGTATTGTAAAAATGTGCCTGTTCTTAATGAAAGATTGTCTTTCCTAGGTTCTACCAACACAAACAAAGCACAGAGAGACCAGAATACTCATTATGAACGATGCTTCAGCAAAATCCTGCTATTTCATTGCTTTCTGCAGTCTACCACCCACTTCTTTTCCTTACAAAATGTATCTTTTTAACAAGAGTGAAACATTATCATGAAACTAAACAAAAAGTATTATTCTAATGTGGCAAGTTGTGCCCTTGCAGGACTGATGACAGAAATGTTAAAAGAAACATATCAAACAATTAGATTAATGGTTGAGACAACATATCACAAGAAGGAATAGTTAAAAACCAGAATTCTGTAACAATGTAACTTTCTGGAGGCAAGATAGTTAATTTTTCTGTGTTTTTTACTTCTTTTTTGTTTGTTTGGGGCTTTTTGGTGCTTGTTTGTTTTTTTCTTTTCATTCTTGTTAGCATCTACTTTTCAGTGTTTACATGAGACTCTACTTTCATACAGCAATAACAGCTTTTTCTTAGGGTTTTATATGGGTTGTGAGATGTCAGAGAAGATTTTGGTTGATGGATGTTCATGCCAGTGGTTGTTACTGTTCCCCTGACTGCAAATTTTTTGTGGAAAGTTTTAGCCTGGGCAATATCATTAAAGGAACATATGAATTTGAAATGCTGGAATACTCATTCACATGAAAAGTGTGGATGATTTTTGCAACTAAAATCAATGTTAGTCTGCTATCTTTCTTTATTAGATAGAGATATGAGACATCACACCTAACTGTAAACACCCATGCTGTAGATATCTCCTTTGACCAAGTTACGCTACTCCTTTTATAGTCAGTGAAAAGAACTGCCCTATATTAGCCATCTCCTTTCGGATGAGAGAGATTATGCCCTGTAAGTGCCTGTTTCTCCCTCTTAACTCTAAAGGCCATTTAACCTATAAGCTCAGATGGGGATCTTTACATTATAGATATTTGCATTTTGTCAACTCAGTCCTGTTTCTTAGTGTCAGGTCTGCAAGGATTGAGGAAAATGCACCTTCTGAAAGGCCTCACTCAATATGCACAAATTGCTCCTTCTGTGTGTGCCAGGCTTGGATCAGAGCTGAGTCACAGCTTCTGAGTTTGAGGCAAAACTGAAAATGTCTGTGTAATGGGAAGGACAGTCAGAGCAGGGTCTGCAGCACAAGAAGGAACAGGGCAGGGTTGGAAAATTTAGAGGGCTTGGCTTAATGGTCTCACCATTTCGCTCCTGTCAGCTCTCACCCCATGCTCTGACACCTCCCTTGGCTGCAGCAGGCAGCCTGGTCTCCAGCCCTCTGGCACAGGGAACCCATGCTCTGAGCCCCTGGCCTTTCTGACACCTCTGCTGATTGCTGCTTCTGGTGTCTCTGACATGAGCTAGCTTTGACCTGAGAAAAAAAACCACCTGCTTCCAGACAAGGTGTTCTCGGGGATAAGTCCTCTTTCCTCGTTCATCTGTCCAGCTGCAGTTTTTATTTGCCACTTACTTGAAAGACTGTGATAAGTAGCAATTAATAGAAGATAGTACAAGCAGGCATCTGCCTCCCTTAGGAACTAAGGGAGTGAAATATCATGAAGGAATTTGCTTCCCTCAGAAACTTAATTCTATTTAAAGACTTTCCTGTCATTTCAATAACTAATCCCAGGAGCTGGGATGTCGCTTGAGGGTTATAGGAAGAGTTAATTCCTGACTGCCACTTGCTCCTTGTGAAGAGTAAATCCTTCATGGTTCTCTCTTTCTCAACCTCTCTTTCACTCTCTGAAAGATGCCTGAATGTAATAGAATAGTGAATATTAAGGATAATAAATTTATATATATATTTTTTAGAGGTCATGTTAAGTCTCACAAAACCAATGCAGGAGAGGAATTATTACTATTTTGTATGTCTATGACAAAAAAAAACCATTATGGGAATGTTGGTGGGAATTAAATTATGGGTCAAATTCACGGAAGAGACTCAGAGGAGACAGAAAAGCCCAAAATACTTGTTTCAGTAGTTTAAAAATTATGTATACCTTTCTAGTCTGTAAATCTTTACATTTTGCAATTGTTTTATTTTAAAGATGTTTTTTATTAGAAGAAAAGGGATTCCACAAACAAGAACATAAATATTTTTGCTTTCTGAACCAGTCTGAACCAATCTTTTTCATGAAACCTAAATGGCCATTATTCATAAAATTGTACTTAGAAAAACTGGAGGCAGATGAGAGAAGCATTTTTCCCCCAGGCTGCTTGGAGACCAGTGAAGCTGCTAGTAGCTTGCTTTAATGCAGAACTGGAAAAGGGTTCTGCCTACCCACACAGTGTAGCTGTATTTATCTGAAAGTATTCCTATTATTTGCCTTGGATACAATTAATTATTTTGCACCTAAGGTGTTCTGTGGCATACCATTACATCACATTAGCCTTGTGCCTTACATCAGACTGATGCAATGTGATACATTAGGAATTCTACCAGAGCTGTTTTAATTAGGCAAGGTATTTTATTCACTTAGTGAATATTTGCTTTGAGTTGCCTGTACAAGGCCATAAAGTACAAGCACCTCAGTGCTCCCAAATAAATGTCAGATGGGGCATCCTGCACTCTGTTGATTAATTATATAATACTTAGATCATTTAGCTAATCTGTTGAATGCATATTACATAGTTAGCGAAAGGCTTCAAAGCTACAGGCAGACTTAAGAAATGAATCATCGCGTACAGCACAGTCTTCATTACTCATTGCAGAAATGCAGCATTCATAGTTACTAAGTTTCAACTGAAAGAGGTGCAAACGGCAAGGTTACCCTGCCGAACTCTGCTTGTTCTTTCTTTGCCTGTTTGAGGAGTCACACGCAACAGGGCGAATAGATAATCTGGCTGCTTTTCAGTAGGGCAGAGACTGATCCCTGAGGCACCGATGGGGAAGACATTTATCAGTATCGTTCCCTTCTCTAGGGTGCTGCAGCACTCATGAACCAGGCTCTCCTCTTGCATTGCTGTCCTGGGTAAAATATTAAAGCGGTAAAGGAAAATAGTAACGCTTGCCCAAGCAGAAAAATTCTGGGAAGTGCTAGAACCTGTGCGCACCTGTGGGGTTTGTTTTTTTCTTTTTTTCTTCCCACATGCATGTACAATGATTAGGAAACACAGACGGAAAAGTCAAGACATTATCATCATCATCACCTATTGTCACAGCTTGAGTAGATCATTCCATTTTCAGAGTGAGGTTTTTTTTCAGCCTATTAGTAGCAATTAAAGGTATCGGTTTATCATTTGACTTCTAAAATGACCATGAGTGGTTTTTTCCATAATTCTGAGGGCTGGAGGTTTATTCAGTTTCTCAGGGATGGTGTTATACACGGAGTCAGAAACCTTCTTGGAAAAGGTTAACTCATTTATTAAAAACAGCAGCTGGAGACGGAGAACTGGGGTAGGGCCACTTCCCGCATGACAGTCCAGAGGATACCCCCCCGAAATAAAACCATCACACAGCACCAAAAACCCCCCTCCCTGTTCCCTGGCCACCTCCGAAACCAAGCTCCNGTTTTTGTTTTTGTTTTTGTTTTTGTTTTTGTTCGTTCGTTTGTTTGTTTGGGTTTTTAAAGGAAAATATCTGGGACCATGGACTGGAATCTTCATTGAATTGCAACTCATTGACGTTTTGTGATCTGGCTCCTTAGGTCTGGTCTGGAAGCCTTAAGCTTGTAGCAAGATACTTTGTGAGGGCTTGGGTGAAAAGCAAATTAGAAATGGTAAGGAAGAAAGGCATACGGGTTGAGAAGGCAAAAATGAAATCTTTAGCTGATCAGGCAACTCGTCACTCACAAATTGCCTGTGGAAAGAAATTATGTGAATGGTGTGATGTACTATCACAAAGAAATCAAAAATAGTAGAAACTCTCCTCTGGGATACATCCAGGAGACTCCAGAGCGACATTCATTCCCACATCTCTCTCACATCACTGTTCTGCACCATTATCTCTGCTCAGTAACACTGGGGGTCATCCTGCCCCGGTCTCCCTCTGTGGGAGGACTTGTGAATTCTCTCCCTATCTGACTCACCCGAAGGAAGCTGGAATAGCTAACAATCACCTACTCTTGTTTTTTAAAATTGCATCTGGCTGAAGGAGATTAAGCAGTATGTGAGCTATCCCTCTGTCCTCTGACCCTCCAACGGGAGAGTGGGAACAAACATCTGAGGTGGGAGTGTTAGTGTCTTATCCACTCTAGACACTTTCTGAGTTAATTTCCGTTGAGATATGGGGGATATATAGCAAAATGCAGCATACATCTCCTCCCCCTGTTTAAAAAAAATCCTGCATGTGGTCAGGTTCTGAGTTTTTTATCTCATCTGAAAGATAACACCTCCAGGAGAGCATCTTAGGAGAGCAATCTAGTACTGAGTCAGAGGGAAGAGAATGAGTCACTGCAGCGCTTAGATTTTTCTTGGAAGTTTCTCACTAAAGCATTGCCCCAGTCTGACACTGTTTAGTAGATGACATCAGAGATACTGGTGTTTATGTTAAATTCAGAATGGATAAAGGCTAGGATCCCAGGAAAAGGTTTTTAAAAGAGTGGTTAATTTTTTGTGGGGCAGTTAAAAAGTGCTTAATTGGGGGTCTATTCATATGCACTTACTGTAAAACCAGAGTAAACAGCAGCAAAAAAAATCAAGAGGGAAGACTAACCAGAAATCTTAGGCTGCTAAGTAGGATACAGCATGTGTCACATTGCAGACTGTTCCTTCCTTTAGCAATGGCGCATAAACTGAACTCTTCGTAATTGAATTGCATTTGGCTAGAAAAAGTGCCGGTCTTTTTTTTTTTTTAAATCTTACTATGCAGCTACCTGATTTTCTCAGTAAAGCTGCTTGCAGTCCTGTGAAGGATCCCCTCAACAACAGCAAGACATCAATGGCAGTGCCAGGTTGTCATTGTGGAGTGGTGCTCTGGTGATTATCAGTGAATTGACAATGATTAGTGACTCACTGTTGCTCATTCTTAATCCAGCCCACTCCACCACTGCTTGTACTGCCTTGTGGGAAGCAAATCTAAGCACATGCAGAGGAAGAAGCTTCAGTGTTATTTTGCTGGCAGCCTTCTAGAAACCTCCTTCACTGTACCTGCTTGTCTACTACCCACGGAGTTTGCCAGCCGGCTGAAGATTTTCTTCCAGCCCTACAGGGACTTCAGAGGGAATACATTGTACATTAATACCAAATGGTAAAAAAGATTAAAACTATGTAAGCCAGTGAAGCATGGGATGCACATGTGTGTGTTCTGAAGATACCACAGGTTGTGAATGAAAAATGTGCTGGCAAGAATCACTGCTGTCAGTCTCCTGAAGAGGTCAGCTCCTATGGACCAGGTTCGAACCTACCTCAGCATTTTTAAGAAAGGACCCAAACCCAGAAAAGTTTATATAAGCTTATTTTCTTCTGCTTCAGGCTTGAAACTACATGACATGCAGACAACTGTTGATCTCTGTTTGCTGTGCCTCAATACACTACTCCAAGTAAAACTCAGATGAAGAAAAATAGTGTGGCTGCTCATGAGCCTTGACTCCTCTCGGTCAGATATGTCAGAACAGCCTGTAGGCCAAACGTCCCCTCACCACGTGTCATATTCATATGACATCAAGAAAGGAGAACAGAAGGGCAGATGAGCTGAGGGAGTTCAGCTTCAGAAGGGCTTTTAACAACCTGAGCTGGCAAAGCTGGAAATGAACCTGCCAGTGGAAGTATCTGATATTCACGGGGTCTGTCTCAGTTCTCTTAAAATGCTATAAAAATCTGTCACTTTCCACTATTGCTTTCTGCCTCTGTTGTGCCAACATATTTCCCCCATGAAGCTGCCCAATAAAACTTGAGCTTCGTCTATGATGAAGCACTAGAGGCCCAGTGTATTTTCAACAGGCAATTCTTTAAAAGATGGAGAGAAGGAATAGCGGCCTATACAAATGCCTGTCTTTTTAGTCTAGCCCTCATATTTAAAGCAATATTTCTCAGAAACCATATGGAAGGCAAAAACATGCCTGACAGCTATATGTTCAACAGCATTGTTTCTGGAAAGGAAAAACCTTTCTGATACTTGAATGAATTTATAAAACAAGGCAAAGTGTTTTACAATCACTTTGAGAAAAAGGGGTAGGTCTGCTATAGGGCCTCTAGTCTTTGACTTTTCTCTTCATGCCGAACATATTTTGTCACATTTGCTGTCATTGCTTTGAGCTGTTTCCTGGCAAATCAAGCAAGTTCTGCTTACTGCAGCTACACATCTTGAACAAACACGAAGTTTTTTATATGTACTGTTTTGATGGATGGAGTGAAAGCTGGCATTTCAAGGAACATTTCAAGAGTTTACATCCAGGGCTCTTGGCACACTGATGCATCCTGAAAAAAAAATTGGTTCTACCTCAATGGTATGGAAAATCTCAGCTATATTAAATGGGCAGCCACAGGTAAGGTAGCATCCACACACCTGTCTGCCAGACACTCTGTGGAGGTGTCCAGGCACTGAATCATAGAATGGTTCGGGTTGGAAAGGACCTTAAGGATTGCTTAGTTCCAATCCCTCTGCCATGGGCAGGAATGCTGTCCACAAGCCCAGGTTGCTCAAAGCCCCTTTCAACTTGGCTTGAGCACTTGCAGGGATGGGGCATCCACGGTTTCTCTGAGCAACTTGTTCCAGTGTCTCACCATCCTCAGAAAGTCCAGAATTTCTAATATCTAATCTAAACCCGCCCTCTTTTAGTGTAAAGCCATTTCCCTTTGTCTTGTTACTACATGCTCTTGTCAAAAGCCTTCTTGTAGGCCCCCTTCAGGTGCTGTAATGCTACTATGAGGATATCTTGGAGCCTCTTCCTCTCCAGACTGAACAACCAGTGTCCCAGGGGTAGGAATCCCAACTCTTCCAACCCGTTTTCATAGGAGAGATGCTCCAGCCCTCTGATTATCTTCATGGCCCTCTTCTGGACTTGCTCCAACAGGTTGATGTCTTTCTTATGTTGGATGCCCCAGAGCTGGATGCAGTACTCCAAGTAGGCACTCAGGGGAACAAAGTGGAAGGGGAAAAACACTTCCCTCTACCTGCTGGTCACACTTCTTTTGCTACCAGGCCAGGACATGGTTGGCTTTCTGGGCTGCCAGTGCACATTGACAGGTCATGCTGAGCTTCTCACTGATGTACCAACACCCACAAGTCCTTCTTTTCAGGGCTACTCTCAATCCATTGTCTAACCAGCCTGTACTTGTGCTTGGGATTGCCCCAACCCCCATGCAGGGGCTTGCACTTGACCTTGTTGAATTTCATAAGTAAGCATGTACTAAACAGGTCAGCATGTCTGCTTCAGCTCAGCAATGCCAGCGGCTGGTCAGCAGCCACAGACTAGACTGATCAGCAGTGGCACAGAGTGCTGGAGCAGGAAGAGACCTTGACTTTGTGCTGCATGAATGCAGCAGTGCAGATCACGGTGCGAGGCAGCACAAAACTTGTGTGGTGAGTGAAGCGAGATGTGTCTGCCGCAGGCTGTCATGGCTTACTGTTATTACTTCTCTGTGGCCCTTCATCTGCAGCTGCAGTGGCTGAGAAACCTCAGGCTCCTGCTTTAGACATCTCTTCGAGGTCACTGTTTCCCAACTCCAGGCAGCACCAACAAGTGTCCCAAGGACATGTGCTGTGCCTGTGCTCCTCATGTTAGTTGGAGCAGGCTCTCCCCCTGCCTCAGCTGAGACCAGGGGACAAAACGCCCATTGAAATGAATGGGAACATGGGCAAGCCCACTTCCCATATGGTGTCTGTCAACCACGTGCTTAAGAAACGTCTGATGTGTTTTTATTTGGATCATGTGTTTCGTATAATGATTGAGATTTGTTAAGTCCTGAGACTGTAGACCTTAAGTAATTCGCAAGTTTTGTATAAATATCCAGCTTTGTTCTTTTGTAAGAGAATCACATGCCAGCATGAGAACTCATATGATTTTGGATGCAACTTATAGAAGCCATCTGCTTTAAGGTATACTTACAGCGCTCCACAGCAAACTATGTGACTCCTGTTAGGGCGGTATTTCTTTACACAAACTTGAACTGGAGGCAGCTTTGATTTTTTTGATGAACAACTGAGAAATATTAAGGTTGAATCTTATAATTTTTTACATTTTTGTGGGTTTTATATAGCTTTAGAGTATCTGCCACCATGGCAGCTTAGTAATTGTGAAGCTATAATGCTAGCAGTCACTTTTGTAGTAAAATAAATTATGTTGTTTATAATGTTTATTTATTTGTAATGTTTGAAACAAATAGAGAAACTTTTATACAAAATTTTAGCTGAGAGCATTATGTTTACAGTTAAAATATTTCTTGTAATAAAGCTGTTATAAAATCATTGGAATGATATTAGATCCTGGTGTCTCTTCTCCATTGATTAATATCTTGTTAGGTGGATCATTTCAATTCAAATAGGCCCCTGAACTTCAGGTAGATAACCAAAACGTTAATATGACATTACAGTAGACAGGATTTATCTGTTATGAAACACACTTACTGTTTTATGTCACCTTGACTTTGAGAAAATGTATCACATTATAACTGAAATTGTCCGGAGTACAGTGGAGCATAAAAGAAAAATGATTCTGAATGAGGCACAGGCACAATTTGACTTTCATGCTTCCTTAGGACAGAGGCTCAAGGAAAGTGTGTAACATCATCTTTGTTGGTTTGCTTTTACCTTCTGGAGTTGTCTTGAATTCCCCTTCATGGACTGCACTTGAGTGGACTGGATGTAAATAGTATATGGCTTAAGGAAGATGCAAAAAACAAAGGTACCTTCCCAAAACTTATTTATCCTACAGTAAATTGCTGACAGTGTCACCAAAGCAGAGGCTATCTTGTGTTTTGTTATTGTAACAGTACCATTCAAGAAAATTTTTACCATTTTACTGTTTCATAATTGTTATACTTCATTTATCAATACTATTTTGCATGTAGGTTTGTGAGCAATAAAGCACTGGTAGAGGAAAGGAACAGAACCACACAGCAGCTATGATATTTATAGGAAGCCAGAGTGAATTTCATATAACTTATTCTCTTCAGGATAAAAATCAATATCTAACTGAAACAGCTAAGAACCTATCTTGAATGGACAAAAATCTTCATTTACTTCCACTGCACCCACAGTGATTTCCCACTCTGCTGCCTGAAGCTCATTCTTCACAGTTAATAATAAACATCATTGACTAAATGATGACTGCAGTTCCTCTGCTAGAATCACAAGTGATCACTTATGTTCCAGTCAGTGCTGTTCTTCCTTCAGAGTGCACTCTGCATTACCAAACCCTCTTCTTAATCTGGCTTCAGTCACCATCAGACTCACTTAAAGTAAAGACATAAACATTTTCCAAGTAGTTGTGGAACACCTAATAAACCTGAGTGTTATCTTTGTTCTCCAGTTAGTCACTGTCTATTTATCATGAGGAAGAAAAGGACTTTGACCTCTAGAATAGAATTTCAGGGACGATCTCATCTAGAACATCTGAAAAATGTGTCACCTCAAGCCACTAACCAATTTAACCTTTACCTTGTTTCATACTTAACAGAGAAAACAATTCCCTCTATCTGTATCCTAAGGGTACAGGAGAGATACTGATATAATTTACAGTGTATTCTGGCAGATGAGGTTTCATTTTCATCTCTGGCATTTGAAGATGCTAAGTCTAATGACACTGTACAAAAATGGTGATCTGTTCTAATTTGGTAATGCAAAAGGTGAACGGTGATGGACTTCTGAAAGTAGTTCATCTACCATTAGTAAAAAATGTTGGCTTGACTTCTTAATAAAGAGGTGACTGAGTTGAGTTCTGGAGCATTAACCAAAATAATTGCTAGAATCTGAGAAAATATAAAGGTTATTTGAAAGATCTGTGCATTTTTTTTTTCAAAATGGATTTGAGGAAGTCTTCATGTGCTGTGTGTAAGTTCTCCATTAGTATAAAATGTCTGTAAATCCTGACATACAATTTGGAGCATTTCTCGGACCTATGGATCCAAAGCATCCATTTTAAAAGTTAATGTTAATCAAGGCTTGGTTATGAGTGAGTGAAAAATGTGCCTGAATAACAGCTCAATATATCTCCTTAATCAAGACAACTTGTGTCCTGCGTCCATGCCACCGAGAAGGTATCTCCTTCCTTGATTATTTTCTACTTTCTTGTAATCTAAGAAATAGTTTACCCTAGAGACAATAAACTTTCCATGATAAATGCAATAGGAAAATGTTTAAATTTCAAATCTATTTATCTTCCTGGCAGCGCCAAGCACACACCAGCCGTGTAATACGTAATTTATCTCCCTGGCTGTGCCATGCAGCAGAATGGGAGTTGCTCAAGGAAGCCTTGGGCTGGTTGTGTAAGGCCTTGAGCAGAGCCCTGGGAGGCTGTGCCTACCCTCCTGCATGAAGCCTATGCACCAGAAATACTGGATGTTACATTTCTGTCTCAAGTAATTAATTAATGAAG
The DNA here is from genome assembly GCA_013397175.1 of Platysteira castanea. Taxonomy (NCBI): domain Eukaryota; kingdom Metazoa; phylum Chordata; class Aves; order Passeriformes; genus Platysteira; species Platysteira castanea. The sequence goes on from VYXC01001538.1 coordinate 221,001, forward strand.
GCAGAAATAATTAATGATGAATGTAACAGAAGTACAGTGTAGGTACTGAGGTTAACAAGTTTATCTTATTTCTCACCATCCATTATCTGTACATCTGTGTTATTAATTGGATAAACTGTCAAATCAAAAATTAGGTAAGTATAATCCAAAACCTGTGAGTCCTGCAATACTCCAATTACGTTTTTGGCAATGCGAAAGTTGTGTGGTAAGTCATCAATGTGATTGCTGAAGTAAGAGTGTTGCAGGTAGCAACAAAAGATCCATTCCCCAGGCATAATTTTATCTTTAGGACTCCCTATTATTAAGTGGGAACACTGTCTAAAGAACAGCAAAATAATTATGTTTTTCTAGTTCAATCTGGTTGCTGATGTTATTCTTGTCAAAGTGAATGTGAAAAAATCCATTTCATAGACAGATTTTAGCATGGCTTCAGCTTCTGCTCAAGTGTTGGTAGAAGGTGCTTAGAATACCTCAGGAAAAAATTAGCAACTCAGTGAACAAGGTTCAGAACCTGCAGGAAAAGGAATCATTCTTATTTCCACTTAAAAAAAAAAAAATAAAGAAAACAAAATCTTTCCTGTTATTAAAAGCAAATTTCCCAAGAGCATCTGGACTTTCCAAATGTTTAGCATGTGGATGACTCACCAGCTTTATGCTAAGATATTATGTTGTTATTTCAAAACCGAAATACCAGCTTTGACATTTTTACATGTTGTAGAGAGATCCATAGTCTTTCTCCTTATTATATATTATTTCAGCTTTTAAAAATCCAGCAAGAACCTTGGATTAAGCATGATGCTGATTTTGAATCTCTTATAAAATGATTTTTCTCTGACAAACAATTTGGCAGAGGAATTGTATTTTTTTAAGTCTTTTTTTTTCTTGCTTGGCCAGACTCTCATTTTAGCTGAATTATATTTGTTGCAGAAATTGAAATAAGAAAAGCTTTCCATTGAGCTCGGGACTTAGAAGGAACCAAAGGCTCTCCTGAGCTGGGCCAATTAAGATGGTCTTTCTAGAACTTCTCTGCTCATTGGGCCTTGCCAGAAAGCAACTCAAAATGCAGCTCTTCCACCACGGACCAACAAAGATTTAACGGCTCAGAAACATAATTTTCAGAGAGGGTGGAGGGAAGGAAAGATTTAAAATATCTTTTTATGTATATATTTTTTAATTTCTGAGACCTTTCACCAATGAACGTGGTTTATAGAAGAGCTGGGGCTTTGCTTTCTGACCTGTACAAAAAGCAAAGTAAAATGGCCTCCTTAATGTATTTACATCTACAAGACTTCATTTTGGCTTCTGTGACTGCATGTAATTTTCTTGCATAAGGAATTATATGTGCTCAAGGAATAGATACTAAAACCCTCAGTTTGGTCCTGCAAATTGTGACTTGGAGTAAAATAAACTAGGAGTCTTCGTGAATGGCTAGTTCTAGGAAGGTGAAAGTAACCTAAGCCAAGGAAGGGAAAGTGCGTTGCTGAGACACATCTATTGTGATTTTTGTTACAATGAAGCATGGAGTTTCACATAAAACTAATGAAAAACTTAGTCCTCAGAGGTTTCCAGATCTTCAGATAAGAGTGATCTTTTGGTTAGTGTAATAGAAAGAGAAAGGCTGAACAATCTTCTGCAACAGCATGAGGGGATCTTCAGGTTAACTCACACTGACAAGACAATCTCAGGATGAAAAAGGCTTCTCTATCTCCCCAATTTAGTGCTCAGGTTGTGCTGTAAAATGTGTACATATTTACAAAATTCAGAGAAAATGATTTTCAAGGTTTGGAGACCTACAGCAGAAATACAAGAATTGAGATCTCTGTGTATATAAAATAAGAAGCTCTGGAATTGCTGTGTGCTATTTCTCATTATAAATTTGAGTCTTTCTTTAACCACATAGGCTTGTTAATTTTGCATTTCCCTGGGTTCTTTCCAAATAGAAGGAAGGGTACTTTTTATTGTAGCTGTGTTTGTAACTAGTACAGATATCAAATGGTTTCTATTTCTTTTATTAAGAGCCATGATTATAACAGCAAGATCCAAGAGTACAGAGCCTATCTAGCAACTGTTAAATTATATTTTTTGTCCTGTTCCCAGAAGACCTTGTTCTCAACATAGACCTTCAAACATAGGCGTCTATAGGTCTGAATAAAAGAGATATAGGTAGGAGAAGAGACCAAAGTCCTCTCAAAAGGCTGCACCATTCACTGGCAATGTCCTATCAAAGTAAACTAGACCTACTTAGCTACACTTTAGTATGATGGATGGCCTGGACATGCAGATATAATAATTGTAACTTTATAATCTCCCTGTATGTGGTCATTGCTATTTTTCTATGGCTCTGTAAATGTTGTGGTTTAAGCCCAGATGGCAACTAAACCCAAAAAGCCACTCAGTCATTGCCTTCCCCAGCGGGATGGGGGAGAGAACTGGGAGGGCAAAAGTGAGAAAAGTTGTGGATTGAGGTAGAGATAGTTTAATGGGACAGAACAGGAAGAAGATAAAATATTGATAAAATTAATAATAATAGTAATATATAAAACCAGTGATGCACAATCCAGCTTCCCCCCCAGTTTATATGGTAAGCATGATGCCAATATGGTACGGAATATCCCTTTGGCCAGTTTGGGTCACCTGTCCTGGCCATGTCTCCTCCCAGCTCCTTGTGCCCCTCTAGCCTTCTCACTGGCAGGGCATGAGAAGCTGAACAGTCCTTAGTCTAAACACTGCTTGGCAGCAACTAAAAACATCAGTGTGTTATCAACATTATTCTCATACTAAATCCAAATCACCACATTCTACCAGCTTTAACTCTATTCCAAACTAAACCATGACAGTAAATAACATGATTGAATAAGAGATGGACAACTGTCCCTTTCCTGGGGAACAGACTGCCTTTCTTGAGCCCTGGAAATCCCTTTGCCTTCCCTGCTGCTGTGCCTGCTATCCATTGCATGCCATTAGGTATACAGTTCCCTCTCAGTAGCTAATGAGACTTAAATAAACATACTGAGAGACGAACATGGCCTCTAGAGTTTAATAAATTATGCTGATTCTGGTTTCAATTACACTGGTGTAAATCTGGAACATCACCACTGCTTACAGTTGAATTACTCTAGATTTATATCACAGCTGAATTTAGTCCATAGATTTCCTTTTTTTAATCCACTGGAATTTTATCATTGTGATTTAAGCCTTTTTAAACCCTAAATATAGAGATAATTTAATAGATCAGGTTGTGTATCTATTTTTTTCCATATCTCTTTTCATACTGGAGCTCTAGTTTTATTTTTATGTTTTTAAGCTTTGCTCTTCCAATAATCAAAGAACTGAAAACATTGTAATGATAACTGATAGTATGGCATAATATAATTAGAAGATCAATTTTTTTTTCTTAGCCCTTTAACTCTGCTCTTGAATTTTTGTACTTTTGGCTACAAGTAAAGATTTTGAGCACAATTTGACATCATGTACAGGATTAAAATGAAGTAATTTGATGGACAGAAGAAGCATAATGCATCTTAAATTAGTCAGAAGAACAAAGTACTGTTTTGTTCTAAAAAGTAAGTAGTGCCATATATACTGCGATCACATCACCAGTGTTATAATGGATAGTATGTTCAGAATCTGCCAAAAATCAAAAGTGAGTCAATGGAAAAAGAGCTAAGATAGGAGATGCAGCAAATGAACTCACAGGCAACACAGACCTTTAAGTGCAGCAGCTTTTTTACCACAGTCTTTCCTTCAGGTCAAAATACTAGTAAGCAACAACACTCTCTACAGAAACTGAGTAGTCTTTTTTTAAGTTCTTCTTAGCTCAGACAGAGTATGAGCACCACAATTATATAAAGTATAAAGAGGAAAATTTCTGTACATTCTAATTCTAAGATGGAGATGCCAAACATTCATGAAATGTCATGATTTTAATCTTGTTTGAAGCTGATGCAGCTCAGTAATGATAGAATTTGGTGAAAAAGAGGAATGCAAATTGATGTAATAAAGGTATTAATGAGCAGGAATTTTAGATGTAGGATTCTTGAGAACATAAAATATGAAGGCAATCTAAGATGACTGGGTTAAATGCAATTGTTAATCTTGATGAAGCCATGATCTTCAGTAGTGCTGAGGACAGGAATCCAGAGATCTCATAACAGTTGCCCATGTCTTCATGTTATAATAAGAAAATGTGTGTAGGAAGGGGGAGGGGGAAGAAGATATAAAAGCCTGTGCAACAGAAGCCATTTAAAAGGCAAGATTTGCCAACTATCGTTACCATAGTTACCTTGCATTATAATTATAGGAGAAAGATCTGTGGTGGACTTATTTAACTATGTGTGGGATGTATTGGTGATTGGATGATGACCCTTGCTCTATGAAATAAAGACAAGACATAGCCTCTCTCAGCACATCAGGCTCACAGAAATGAAATAACAACTGCACTAAAAATGTCAACCTGTCAGTGCAATAATTAAGAATTATATTTATTTCAAAATATCTGGTCATATTTCCTGGAGATTTAGAACTGAAAGTTCCTTAAAAACAGGAAAAAGAAGGTTAGCTAAGTGCTTTAGTGTTAGTTTTCAAACCTACTAAGTCAGGACCTGTGCTTCTAGAGAGCTGATACACACTTCTATTCAAGAATTAAAGTACACTGACAAGTCTAGATTAACTATGAGAATTGCAGTCTGCTTGTTGAGGCTGTATATGTAATACTCTATGGTTCTTTGTTCTTCCTGTTTGTATACCGATCATTTCTGAGACATGCCTGTTCTCTTCCTATACCTCACCACTTTGTGATTTTTTTTGTTTGCTTGTTTGCATGTTTGTTGGGTTTTTTTGGTGTTTTCAGTGTTGTTGTTGTTGTTGTTGTTCATTTTGGGAAAAATATAAGAATTGAGTATTTTTCAGAATAAGCAGTGTAGGAGAGCACATATTCTGCAACTGCTTTTTCTTGCAAATTGTACTGGCCCAGATCTGGTGTAAGGCTTAGAAGATGCAGAAATTCTGGCATTGCCGTACTGTATCACATTTAAACTCTTTTTTGGATTCTTGTGCCTGATACAACCTGTGGAATACTTGCAGATCATTTGCCATGCCACTATTCTACTATTTATCCTGGGGACACTGAAATACAGGACTGCACAAGGCAAAGGTACGTGCTAACTCATGTGCCTAGGAACTGCTACTCATAGAAACCCAAAGAAGTAAACATTTTTGACTTAAAACTTTACAATAGCAAGTCTTAAATCCTTTATAACTTACGCCCTCAAGTTGACCTTTTTTTGCCCTTTCCGTCATGCATACCATTAAGAAAACCCAGCAGCTGAACAAAACATAGAAACAGTACTTAGCTGAGAGTGGAATTGTTTTGTAGCCTGGTGGGTTTTGAGTCACAGCTGCACTGATCTTGTCAGATGCTCAGATACAGTTGTTGTGGTCAAACAACTGATCTTTCTGTAAGCCGGCTAATTTGGGACCTGTTAGCATCATCATCATGACAGCTCAAGCTAGCTGTCCTTGTATATGTCTGCTTCTGGGGCATATTTTGCAGCTTCCTTTGAGCTGGCGACTGCCTCTTCTACTGCTGAGATCAGGACCTGAAATAAAATTTAAAATTACACTAGGTATGTCTGCAAGGGCTGGAATGCACCCTTGCAACTGTAAACACAAAACACTCTGTGCCATTTTATGATTCATGCTTAACTTTCTATTAGTTTATCATTTTCTATGGCAACACTACTATCTATTTTTTTAGATCTCTTTGTTTCCCACAATTTCTTCCTGAGAAAAATTAACCTGTCTGGCTTCCTGTTTTTCTAGCATGGCTACTGCTATTTCTGTCACCCAAATCATGGCATACCTGTGAAGAAAAGAAACACTCTAGTGCTGCTCATCATCAAGAGATAAATTAGTTTACATAAAGTTTCCGTAGGGCTATTTAGGGCATTGAACACTTATCTCTTCCTGCTTGAGTGGTTTTTAGACCCTCATCATGGCTCCAAGGGAGGAGTTACCACAGCATCAGCAGTTCTGCCACCTCCCTGCTCTGAGTTTCTCTTTTATTGTGTTGCAATTCTAGGCTTTCAAATTTCATTTAGCTCTACACTAAAGATGCCCTGAAATACGAAAAAAATCCCCATACTGAAACATTTTGTTTTTTAACTCACTAAATTTCAATATATCAGAAAAAGTCTGATTCACACTTAATCCTTTTTGCATCTGCTATTTGTTTTCTGCTCTGCCACTGACACAGAGATATCAATCTTTTATATAGTTCTACTTTTAGGACATATTTTTAAGTTAGTGTAAATTGGAGTAACTCTCGACTGTGCTGGGCTGTGGCCAGATATCGTATATTGATAATCTGACCTTATTTTGCATGTTCTCTATGTACTGAACATTCACTCATCCTACACCTAGAATGAAATACAGAAGTGGGAAGGAAATTTTTCTTACTGTGCAAAACAATTGCACAATTCTTACTACTTACATACTGATATGTCAAAGAAACCAGTAAATCTGTTTCAGCTCAGCATTTTAATTTGTTTTTCTTTGTGATGAAGGGATTAATAATAAAGGTGCAATACTTCATGGCAGTGAAAAAATATACTGATGGAAATTATTTTTATGGGTCTCACAATGCCTTATTAATCTCCATGACATGATAAAGCAATTCAGAGAAGGAATCCATGGCACCCTCACTGTGCTTTCCAGGTTCTATCTTTTCTTTACAGACTTACATTTATTGCCGTGAGATATTAACTAAAGACTGGAAAGACCCAAACATTCCATACTTGCTGCATGACCATGGGGTCTACAGAATCTCTGAAGTCACTTGATACTATTTCTGCAGTCTTCTGCAAAGCCTAACAGCCTGATTATGTGCAAAAATATCTGTTAGTTAATTATCAGTGGGGGAGGCTGTAGCTTTTGACTGATGCTCCACATTCATGAATGACTAAATTTAAGTCTGTTAAGCCTTTTCTCCAGGTGATCAGCCATGAGAGAGAGTGGGGGAACATTTCTTCTTTCATTTTGAGTAGCCTCCATTTTAGTCAACAGAAGGGGTAAGTATCACAGATTATTCTGTGTTAAGCTTAAGGCTGTTAAGATGTAACTGCAGACTGTCTTCATTTTGAAGTGGGTTTTCCTTTTTTATCCATAGCAGTAGTGCAGTAATGAACATGAATAATTTATTATTGTTGTAAAACCAGATGCTAAATTCTTGCACAAGGAAATAGTTTGCTTATGCAAGTGAGATAATAGGGCCTTAAACTCATTTTGTACATATTAATATCACCTAATATTAACATGCTAACGTGGACTCAGTGCTGTAGTTGCAGCATTGCAACTGGACATGCGGAGAGGCATGTGCACAATGAACCTTGCTGATACAGTTCTGGTCAAACACCTCACTTTGAAGGAATCAACCTCACTGAGCTCTCTGATTTAAAGAATTAGATTATTTATTTATTTATTTGTATAAGAATCTCTTAAAAATGCATGTTCAGGATTTAATCCAGCAGCTCCATAGTGGGTGAGAAAAGCACAGTAGTTCATTGGTCTGCTCTATGGGAATTATTATGGAACAGAATTTGCGAGCCTAGGATCTTAAACTTGAAACTCTTCTGTGTTATGATAATGTCCAATTGCAATTATCCAAGGAGACAGAGTTCATTGAGGTGAACCAATGTCAAACATCCAGCATCTTGAATCTCAGTAAGATTTGAATCTTTTTTACACTTCTCTATCTTCTATTTTACTCCTACATCTGCAGTTTTGAATATTCAAGCTGAGAGAGGGAGTACATTATTTTGGGCTACTGGTATTTAGTTTGAAGTTGTCAATCAGCCTACAGTCACTGTACAGTGAAGAATAAATTCTGCCAGAATCTGAAAAAAAGCACTCATTACTGTTGATACAAAACTAATCTCTACAAAATAATCCCAAATTAAATGTCAATAGCTCTCATACTGTGTATTAAATTTTGGTACATGTTGACTTCCTCAAAGGGTTCTGCAGTAGTGTAAGCAGAATTACACATGAAGCTTAAGTAAAAATTACTTCCCACAAACTCACTTCTCCTGCAGGTTCCTCCAGGTCAGTAGCAATTTGCCTGCAGTGAATTTAAAAAATGCAATTCTGTTTTGCCTTCTCTGTATCCTTCACACAACTGGATTTAGTCTTAACATTCCAAAGCTGCTACTCATATAAAACAGGAACATCTGCACATGCTCAATCTCCTGTCAACAAAATAAACTCAACCTTCAGAAATTGCTCAAAGAAAACTGTAAAAATTCACACATATCCAGTAGCTCTATGTTAGCATCAGCTCTGGAAGAAATATGTATAAGAAAATTTATAGAATACTTCTAAATAAACGAAAATTTCCCAAAGAATTGGCGGTATGAAGACGGTTATACAAAAACTTGGGAGTTAAAATTTTAAAAGCAGTGTCATTGTGAAATCTTTGAGAATTGGGTAGAACATTACCTTCTCTATTTTAACAAGTAAAGGTGATTTCTCAGAAGATTAGAAGTCACAGTGACTTCAGCTAAGCTGACAGCTGAAGTTCGGCCTGAGGAATGTTGGTCTGGTGCTATGTTGATGTGGTGGCCACCTGTTTGGTTGGTTTTTTGGCACTGTGATGAAATGGCTTACAAGAAACCATGCTGAACTGCAGAGAGGTAAGTGGAATGCTTTGAAACTGGAAAATACTAGATTATCAATATAGAAAAAAATCCATAAAATGCATTTCTTTTGAGAAAAGCAATTGCTAAGAGGGAAACTCATATCCAGTGTGAAATTTCTGTTCAGAAAGAGAAGAAGTAAATACAGAACTTTTTGGCATCTCAGGGTGCTGTAACATCTCTTTTACCTGGCTGTAGTTCTGAGGAATCCTGGGTCTTGAAGAACACTATATACTATATATTTTCTGGCTTGTTTTTTTTTAAACTGGATTATATTTTTTATGCTAATTTAGGAGAAAACAATACTGAAAATATTTTTTTTCCCAGTTCTTATTGGATTGTTGATGCTGCTGTTCATTAATTTTCTGCTTTGTACTTGCTTAAAATTATGATTCAAACAGTTTTTAAAAGGTAATTAATGTATATTTGTTTGATAAGTTTGTTAGCTATATGTGACAGAACATTCTCACGCATCTGCTTGAATTTGCAATATTTCTTTCAAATATAAGATTAATTTTGCAGCGATAGTAAAGTAAATTATTCTACAGTAATTAGTAGAAATCAGACTTATGAATCTGAAAAGTTTAAGCAGGTCTTTTGAGGGGAATAAGTAGTTAATAATGCACAGTCCGATGTGCATCATCCTTGTTATGGAAGATAGTACTTCCAGCTAGGCAGTGAGCTCTGCCAGAAGCAAACTCTCTGAAACCTAAACCCTTTGCAGATGAGAAGTCATTGCTAATTATAAAGGTAGAGCAGCACTGTCATTACAGGTATAACTGAGGGGTGGTACCCTGATTTAGGTTGTCATAGTGTGAAACTGGAATTTCTGCTTTCAGAGACTGTTTCAAAAAGGCTAATTTCTTGTTCATTTTCTTGTTCAATTATTATTGGACATGTGCTCAAGTCAAGATTGCATTTGGGCAGGTTTAGCTCCTTGCAGAACTTTCTTTGAATGTGTTTTAGTAAGAAATCTACTTATTTCTAGTTAGTCAGATTCATGTTCTTGTCCTAGCATCCATAACCAAAACAACTGAAGAGTGAAATAGCTATGTACTTAATGTCAAGGTTTTACTTTGGCTTGTTTGGAAGAATTTAATTTTTAAGCTTTTCAGTATAATTTTAAATGGTGACAGAGAACGTTTGCGTGGGTTTGATAATAAGGTAGATACATGTTGTTTCTAGTCATGTAACATCAGTTTCGGAAAGCAGTCTTTACATTTTCACTGAATGTCATCTAGACTTCCAAAATGAACCAATATAACTTGATTTTGCAGGACTGCTTGGTATGTGAATCTTCTGTTGACCTTACTTCAATACTATGGTATGCACTGAAATCATAAGGCACTTTTAGCTCCAAACTATCATCAATTAAATGATGTATCAGTATAGTCATGTTAAATCAACAAGACTCTGTTGGTACAAATGCAAGACCACCTTAAATACTGAACAGAATGCCTTCACAGGCCCTTACAGTTCATCTCACAATTTCTATAAAATTTTTTGTCTGCAGTGTGGGGACTCTAAGCTACTCTGTTCATTGTGAAACCATTTTGAGCAGCACTCTGCTTCTCAGTACTAAGTCATGTGAAAGAAATAAATTGATATAGTGAAAGAAATAAAAGAAATAAATTAATATAATCCTTTTCAACCTTGCCTCTTGACAGACATATGCTTCAGGGAAAGGTCAGTGTTGTCCACTTTTTTTGAAGTCAATAATTTTTGTATAGCTTTCTGTACTTTGAAGGAAAGGATTATTCCCATTTCCACTTGCATTTTAACATGATCTTCTCACTAAGATTATAGCACTTTACTATTAGGCTTTGACTTGCTAAACAGCCGTGTTTAGCAAGTCAAACCTTTACAGTGCCAAGTGCCTGCTTGGTACTGTAAAGCACAGCTTCAACATCACGGATGGTAAGAGGTGGAAAATATGTCCATTCCATGTTTGCAAATAGAATCTTTTACAAAGCAATGGGAACTGTCTGTACATATTGGAAACAGAAATTTGTCCTGAATTAAAATGAATGTATAAAAAAGTCTGAGCGTACAGGACTTACAGAAAATGTTTATTTGCCTGTTGGCTCCAGTGCAGCAATTCAGATATAGGCCGGGAAAGCAGTGACTATTTGCTGTCACCATTTGTTAGTCTGTGTGAAATGAGAAAGTAAGTGCTGCCAGTTACGTTTTCTGACTAATCCCATGCCTGCTCAGCTACGGGAGTTGAGAATGTGCCAGAATAATGAAATATTTCCCATGCTCAAAATCAAGCAAGTGGTTTAGTACCTTGATGAGTCAGGTGTCATAACAGAAAACACTATAACTCTTAATGCTTGTTGGCATGTCTATAGGTAGGCTCAGCCAAGAGGACAAAAAAGGAAAGGACTTCTCAGTCCAGGAAGCTTGTTGGCAGCATAATGTGGGAGCTTACCCTGTCACTGCCTGTGCTGTGCTGGAAGATTAATGGTTATTTTATTCCGACTGGCTTCAAGTAGGAAATTGGGCTACAGCTTCTTTAAGAATGGATAAAAGTTTGTCTGTGCATATCTGTACAAATGCTCAACTATACATGAAATGCATGCACACGTGCACAGCTCGCACATACAGACTCTTGTAAGTGGCTCTGCTCATAGAGGGATTCACAAGAAAATAATAATGTCTGACCAGCCTTTCCCTGCATCTTACAGCTATCACCTCTCAACCAACCTTTTCGCTTTTTTTTTTTTTTTTTGGATAATATTTTTTCATTGCTATGTGAGTAAAACTAAGGAAGAACAGTTAAAAACAAAGTAGCAATATTAAGAATTGTAAACCTTGTGTCTAATCAGATGTTTTTCCTCACGAGAGAATGGCATGCAAAGTACATCTTATAGATTCCTATAGTTAAAAGGAAATGGGAAATATTTATTTTAATTATCAGTAGCAGTTTTATTTTGTTTGTATGTCTCAAAGCACACACATAGACAGACAAGAGTTTAAAGTTCTTTCCCAAGGTCTTCAAAACCAAGAGTTTATTCCTCCTTTTGAAAGCAGAGGCCTTATTCACAGCTCAGAGGAAGAGTAAACTTTAGTACTCTCTGGGAGAAATCAGTCATCATGATTTTGTGGCTGTGCTGGCTGATCATGCACATGAGCAAAGAGAGAGGCTCATTTTAACAATTACAGGTTGTCTGAGTGTTGTGCCCTAGGTAAGGCTTCAGGGGCATCAGCAGACACTGGATCAGCCACAGCCAAATGCCTGTAGCCAAACAAGGGAGTGGAATGATCCTTTTGCAATTTTCTTTGCTCTGAACGTAATTGAGGACTCCTGTTCTAGATTCTCATGTCAGAGCGCAGTGCTCACATGTATTGCAGCATGACTTTCTTCTGGTGCCCCTTGGCCTGTCACTGCCTGGTGGGTTATCTGCCAAAGGCCACATATAACAGCCTGGAAAGGTGTATTGAAAAATAGAGCTTCTCATTTGTAAGTGTGACTTGACAGAAAGTATTGTCTTAAAAAAATCCTCCCACTGAGCGGGGAGGAACCACTGGGTTGCACAGGGAAAGTCTTAACTGTTGTCTAATGGTCATAGAGATTGCAAGTTTATAAGGGTGGTGAATTGCCTTGATGTGAGTAATGTATACCTAAAACATACATATTTATATTATACCCATGGTGGCTTTTGACTTATGTATTATTATGCCAATAAATAATTGGAATAATAAGTGATGTATTTTGATGGCTTGACTCAATGATCTTAGAAGTCTTTTCCAACTTAAATGTTTCCATGATTCTATTCTGAATAAGTTGAATGAAAAATGCATTATTATGGAATAAGCCGATATTGACAATCATGGTCATAGCCTGTTGTGTATTCAGCTGAGATACTCAGATAAAGACTGATTCACTGAAAATGTGAACAGGAAGACCCTCCTCTCTGAAAATGGGGCAGCTCTGAGATGTTCCACATTAAGCAGGCAGAAATCTATATGTCCCAGGAAGTTAGACACTTTGCAGTTCTAGTTGTTTTTTTTTTTTTTTTTTTTTTTCAAATGAGGTACAGGGAGAAACAAAACTGCAAAACAGACCATTGGTCTTTCAGTGGTTCATGAAACAACTTTCTTTCATGAATTGTACCTGGGATCACCATACAGAACCACTAAATGCATGCCCAGAGTGCAATAGCACGAGGCAGTAAGTTCACTCCAAATTCTCAAGAATTTGAAACAAACTACTCTACCTTCTTCTCTGTGTTTTTATCTCCTTAATTGACCTTTATGTTGTTTTTAAATATTTAATACCTATCTAAATTTAATTTCGCCTACAACAAATAAGACTGTAAGAAAAAAGAAGCTCATATTTGTACTATTACACTAATAGGCTTAATAACAATAATCCACTAACATCTGCAATCATAAAATAAAAACTTCATTATCATTTCAATACAGTTAATACAAAACCTCAGGTTCGCCAGTACACCAGCTGTGTCCTGGTGCTCAACAACACAAAACAGCAATTCATGCAAAATTACCAGTCTTTGTTACTGACTCTTTTTCCTGGCTCCAGTCCCAAAATATTCCTGCTGTTCAGGTCTTTTGTTTCCTCTCACTGGTAGTCTTTTATTTTCTAGGAGAATATAAAAGATCATCCCCAAGAATGCCTTCAGTAGCCTTCTCACCTCCAGTATCATGCCTCTAGCTCTTTATTCCTCACAGTTAAGAGACCCAAGTGTTTGGTTAAAGGTCTCTACTGATTTGGACGATGTGCTTCTTTTATCAGTGCTGCTGGCATTGCTCTAGACATGTCCATAATATACTCTAGAACCTCTAATCACCTTGGAAGTTCAGAGCATTAAGAAAAAATATTCATTTAACAATTATATTTTGGTATTGCCTTAAGGATGGCAAAATGCTCAGAAAAGCAAACCAACCTGTATCTAATGCTTGTCTTTGAATTAGTGTTGAGCTCTGTTGAGCTAGAAGCTTGTGGCCTTAACCACGAGCAAGGCCTGAATGTATTGCCACTGTGGATATCTTTTACTTAAAGACCTTACAGAGGCAAGAGACTAAGAAGAGATAGGTTCAGGATTAAATATTTTTGTCCTGGATTTGAGCCAGTCATTCCAAACTAGTCCCATTGCACTGAACCTACCAGTTCTATTACTAGAAGCAGCTTTCCAGCATACTCTGTAAACCTGCCTTAGAGAGGTGACAATAATTGGTGAGTTCATGGTACTGAAATATCACTCATGGCCCTCTCAGACGGCTTCTCATCTCTGCCGAGTAGTCAGCCACAGAAAGGACAGCTTATGTTCCAGACTTGTGAGTTACCCTTGCATTTCCTCTCCATCTCACTCAGTTGACTGAGGCAATTTTGTGTTTGCAGACTGAGATAATGGGTGTCTTCCCAGCAGTTCTTTCGGGAGGGGAGGAAGGGCAAAGGAAGTAAAAATGTTTGTCTGTCAGTTGTCTGCATCTGTTATTCCCCAAAGCCTACTGAGAATGTAAAAAGAGGAATGAACTTCTCAGATAATGTCCTATTATGTAGCAGACCACATATCTCAAGCTGCCATTAAGATGAGATTCAGAACTCGTAGACGACAGAATAGTCTAAACCAATTATCCATTATGAGAGGATTGGCATCTTTCCTGAAAGCATTCTGCACTGTACCTTGGTAGAAAGAGGACACAAACTGCCTTAGATCAATGCTCTGGCTACACATTCTCTTTTTATTTTGGAAAGAACCAGTGTTTCCATGTCCCATGGTACTCTCACTAATAGTGTCCAAATGAACAATCTTTTAAGAACACAGGTTTCCCAGGTGGCAGGATACATGTCTCCTTACAGTGATCATTTGATCACTCATTAGAAGAGAGAATAAAGACAGTCCATTGGTGTCTGGAGCACAAGAATCTGTAAAGAAAGTAGTTTTCTCACTAGGTACGTGAAACGACTTGAGATGTTTAAAGGTGTTTTAATCTCATTGGGAAGTGAATAACACTATGTTTTGATATCACTTCTAAAATAAGTGTCAGAATTGTGTTTGGACAAGTAACATGCCTGTAAAATGGGCAAAACACTTGTGACTTGAACTTATGAAGGGTGGGGAGCCAGATGCTATACTGCAGTCAGCCATTGTTCTGTTAGACAAATCACTTCCTCAGTGTTATCTCCTCCTGTCATTCCCTATCTTGTTTATTTGTATTGCAGACTTCTTACAGCAAGACACATTTCCTAGTAAGTGTCTGTGCAATGCCTAATATTTGCTCCTTGTTCTTTGTCATGATGTTTTCAGATCTAAAATGACTTGTATGGATCAGGTTCAAGGGTGAACTGCACAGTGCTTTTAGTGCTCTGGAACAAACTCAGGTGTGTCTGCAGTGAAAATGTACTCCAGTCCATATATCACTGGTACTCTGTAAAAATCTGAAGAGTTATAAATTTGGCTTTTAAGGTCCCACTTTGCAAAAAACTCTGAATGGTTTTTTTTGTTGCTGTGTATAGAAAACATCTCATATAAGCTAAAAGTTCACATTTTCAAGCCTGTAATCATTTATCACAATGCCCAAGATTACAAATCTTTAATTCTGGGAACTTCTGTTAATTTTTATGTTTAAGAAATAAAGTCCAGGAGATGTCCAACCCTAAACCAGCTTTGGACTTCTTATGCGACAAATGTGGGATTTTTCATTTTGTTAGATATCTGACTAAACCTTGTTCACAAAAGATGATTTAATGCTGCAACAATACATTGCAGAAATGAAAGATCAAAAAAAGTTTTTTCAGTTTGATTCAAGCTTGTCAGACCAAATCATTTGGTTAACAGCTTTATGACTGTTCCATTCTGCTATCGTTGCTATGTCTAAAGGTCAATCTCTTTACCCCATAATACAGATTTATTTTGTTTGCATAGCTGATTCAGTCTTTCCTTCCTGAGTCAGATGTACCAATCTCCCTTTGACCTTCTCTGTAGGTGTTGTAGACAAAATTCTGCACAAATTGTTAAGAGGGAACACTCACAGACTTTCCACTTTGACTATGGATTCAGTAGAAGTAAGAGAAAAAGAGTCCAGTGGCAGCATAGGGATATGGAAACATCCCACATGAGTGGGATGCTTTCTTGAGCTCTTGGGAAATAAGGACTCCTCTCCTAGGAATACAGTACAGCTGCTAATGCATTGCTTAGGCAGAGATTAGCACTTTGAAATACCATGTATTTGATAATCTTTATATAGACCAAAGAGACAGTTTGATGGATGACTATTCTGATGTCAGCCTGTCATAATGACTCTCAACAAACTTGATATTTATCCCCTTTTTTCACAATTTCTATTACATAATAGTAACAAGACTGTAAGCAGAGTGTTTCCAATCAATGGAAACAGTGGAAATCACTTAGTCTTCATTTGTGTTTCCAGACTGAGCATCAAAACAATTGCTTAGATATACCATGGACATTCACTGTCCTGTCTCTTCAGCAAATAATGGGCAGTCTCCAGTTTTTGACTGAATGAGGTAATTTTCTTTCAAATGGTGCCCACAATTCAGATGATGACCTCAAAATATGAACCTGAGCCTGCTGTTCAAAAAGGATGTGTAGTGCAGCATAACCGTACAAAAACCCAAAGAATCTGTCTTTTCTGTGCCGCTAAAGTTCTGTTTTGAGAAACAGAAATTTTAGGTATTATTAGTTTAGCATTTGGGACATCTGAATTCAATTTCCTGCGACATCTTTCATGTCCACTGCGATACTGGACAAGTGTAGATCCAGCAAAGGACTGTTGCCCTGCAAGGTACCATCCATGCATACAAGGTGCAGAGCTTTGTTTCTGGTAGTAGTTAGGCTTCCTATGTAGTGACTTGTTATAAATGAGAAATAAAATAATTTTCCTATTAAGGACAAAGGCTTAGATGTCTGACAGCACTTTATATCTTTGGTGCCTGAGTCAGGGTGGCAGACAAAAGTCTCCATTCATTCAAGTAGTGCCCAGAGATAGGTACCTACATTTCTTTGAAAGAACAGGGCATATTTCTTTACTTTTTTTTTCCTTTCTGTGTCCTACATAATACAAGTGATAAATCAAACCATAATCTCCTCAGTGGCTATCATCTTCAAGTTCAGATTTTAACTGTGCATGATGGCAATTACCTAACTCCTTGAGAAAGTTTACCTTTTAATTGTGAAAACCTACCACAAAGTTTCTAGAAGACACTTTTATTCATGTCTTAAATTTTCCTCAGCTCTTTAGGTGAAATATTTAGGTGAATGCTGTCAGGTACTGTATATTACTGTGATTCTACTGTGTTTTTACACTCATTGATTCATACTGAGAATCTGGGTAAGTGTATCTGTTCTACTCTTTGCTTCAGCAAGGGAAGCCTTTTATTTGTGGTCATGGGTCTTGTAAAATGAAGCAAAAGCTTGAACCATCTCTGTTACAGCTCACTGTGTGCTTGCCAAAGCCATCCTAGTATGATTCCAAGCAAAAGATCGGTTGCTATTTTCAACTTGCTATGTCTTACCTATTTCATGGGGCTGTTGCAGGTTGTTGAGTTTGCAAGTGCATCTCAAAGCACCTAGTAAACTCAGATTGTTATTGCAGCAGAGCAGCCCAAAATGTTTTCCAAAGCATTTCTCTGGTGCTGAAACCCTCCCTCTTCTGAGCACTGCTGGAGTTTCTTGTCTTCCATTCTGCCGCCTCTCACCCTGTCCTCCCCACTCTTCTACCTGAGGGCAAAAGGTGTGGGGAGGGTAAAGAGAGACAGAGTTTATCCTATACCTGGTTTGAGCAACATATACATTGTCTACCTCTCATGGATGTCATCACTTTTTTTAGTACTACCCCTTAATAAGGCAGTTTCAGTATTCAGAGACATGGATGAATCACAGTTCCTGAGTGAATACAAATCCCAGCACAGCTGGATGTGCAATCTTTAGCTTCCATATTTTTGTAAGTGGTCAGTTCCTGGAGCCACCTCACAGAAAGGATATTCTTGTTGCAGGGGCATTCTAGCAAGTAAAACCAAATGTGCTCCTGTTCCTGAGCTAAATAAATGCAAAAGCAGTGGGTACTGAAATATAAAAGCTGTCCAGGGATTTGATCCAATAGAACCACTGAGAGTCAGGCACTTCTGACCAGCAGTCCTATGCTGTGCATCTTGCATGTTAGTCATAAGGATCATCTGGAAAAGATATAGATTTGGTAAGCAATATATGTTGAAAAAAAGCTTGCTAGCATCAGCAGGTGAAGAACCTGACTTAGCCCTCCAGTCCATTCAAAATTCCTAATTTTGAAATTGTCCTACGTGAACAAACTAGTGGACTTTAATACATATTAACACACAATTGCCCGTACTTCGAAAGGTGCATTAATAACATTATTATTTTATGTCACTAGCTACAACTAAGCTTTCATCTTACCATTGGTTTGCACATTTTTTATTCAAGTCTTTCTTGCTTAGAGATGGACCCTGATTTTTGATAGGCTTATCTCTTCTATTTACAACAAACATATATGAACATATATGAAGTGCAAAAAAAGTTTTTCTGTGTCTGAATAAAGGATTTTTCAAACCGTGGTTCTGTGGAAACTGTGGAAACTGATAGAACGGGGAAAGAAAGGTCTACTTTAAAGTGAGCTTGTAAGACCTTGCATGCCCAACACTGACAAAACTATGCTTTTGCATACTGCATGCTCTGTATGCATTAGCTCCTGTCCCAGTTCTAAGTGGGCTACAACATCTTCTAGATAATGACAGTTCTGCAAGAATGAGTTACCTTTTTCTTTTAAAATCCTGCACGGATATCAAAATTTTCCGCTGCATTTCTGTGACTGAGCTGTACATGAATGGTACTGACAAAAAGCAAATGTTAAGCAGGGAGTCCGTTGGTATTTATGTTAGAACTTGTTTGTATTACACTGGAGAAGGCATTGGTAGTCATGGAAGAAAGACAGAAATCCCTTTCAAAAGACCTCTGTTACAGAGCGCACATATTAGCCTGCCTGCGCTGTTATTATCCCTGTTCTAAGCAACATTAGCAGGTATTTTGTGCACAGGTGAATAATAAAAAATAGAAATAAAGATATTATATTAGACATTCCTTGGAACAGACACTTATTTTTGGTCTGTTTTTGCTACCTTTAAGGAGTCCTTGTTCATGAATGTGGTTAATAGGAAATTTAATTTTAAAAAATTAATTATATTGCATCCTTCTCTTGTTACCTTTTGTTCAGTCAGGTAGGAATTAAAAGATTTCGCCCAGGTACATTAGTCCTTTTTATTATCAGATTCCCACCTGACTTTCCCTGAGTCCAAGGTCTGGTAATTTCTTCAGAACCCTCCCCCTGTGAAAATTCTGCCCATGAAAAGGAGTAGAAAACATATGGCTATACTTGGAAATTACTCACAGTAAATGAACACAGATCAATTTTTTGTCAATATTTGTGTTAGTTTTTTGTTACAAACCTTGTCACCTACTGAGCTTATATAATGAATTAAATAAAAGGGACAAAAGCATTATCAAGAAGTATTCTCAACCAGAAAAGAATCCAGCCTCATCACATTAATGCCTCAGCTCTATTCTGCAGTTTTCATGACACAGTATCTACAAATTTGGGTTGTATGCCCTTAGTCTTTCTAGCCACAACACTCAGATTTATGACAGCATAGATTTCCCATTGGAACAGATGGCATACTGCAGCAGAATTTATTAAAGCTTCATTTCCCAGATCCTTTTCTGTAACACTTGTGCTCATTCCCCTCCTTTTCCTAACGTGACAGAGCATTGTACGTCTCTGACACTGGAATTAGCACAAAGAGCGTGGTTCCTTGCAAATCTGCTCTGCATAAATAATCATTCAGATTGCTGACCTGCTAAGGCTCCTAGCTGGCAATCACACAGCAAAGCCTGTAATTTCTCCTACTTGGTGCTGCTCCACTGTTTCCTTATCCTGACTTCTACGTTGTTATGCATCTCTTATGTCTGACATCAGAGAAAATAATCAGCTGGGGCTTAGGAACATTATCATTCTAGGTCTTATGTGTAAGTATCTTGGCTTAGTAAGAAGACAGATAGGTATCAAAAAAAGGATGTGACTCGACAAAATTAGGCCAAGTTAAAAGTGTTCAGGTTTTCAGGAAGTATTATTATTTCAGTTTTTCCATAGATCAGATTTGTAACAGATGGGTGAAATGTAGGTCAGATTCAGCAGACATCTTCGTAAGCACTTGCTTTAATGGTTTCCTTGATAATTTCTCTCTCTCGTCACATGATAAAAGACGGTTTAAATCAGTCCCTGCAGACCACTTGCAATAAACAAGGAGTACTGACTGAGCAGGCAACCCTGCAGAATGAAGGGCAGGATTGTGGCATTCACTTTTGCCTTGGGCCGGTTTAATCCTGGATGCACACTGGATAAAGCAACAGCATTGCAATCAGGCAGAATTTGCTCCCCTGTTAATAAGTACTGTGACACATTTTATAAACAAGATCATACACACACTAAAGTTCTTAAGATCACAGGCCATCAAAAGGCCAACCAAGGACAGAGTAGCAGCCTTGGCTTTGAATTTCTTACATCTTGCCAGCTGAGAACCTGAGATTTACGTGTCTGCCTTTGTATTTTGAAAAAAGCTATATGGGACACAGAGCCACCTCCTCAAAATAATATTTAGTTTATTCTTAGTCATTTCCTTCTAACGGCTCACTGCCCCTTCAGTAAATATATATATACGTGAGAATTTAAGTGATCAGAGTTTTAAATTAGGTATCCCTTGGAGCTGTGAGGGCCCAGTGTACAAATACATCACTGCTCACAGGCGTGAGGGATGTAGCTGCTCCTTTGGAGCTTTAAGAGCCTCTGATGCTGATGCTGTGCCTGCTGCACATGCTGCTGGCTCTCATCTCATGACGTACACAGAGCTCCGTGAGCACAGCTCTGCCCCTGCAGCTGCTCAGTGCATTGCTGGGTAGAGAGATAATAAAGATTTCTGCTACTTATGTGATCTAGCTTCAAGTGTAAAAATAAACATGCACAGAAACATTCAAAATAATCTGTCATATTACCCTTTCTTCCAGAACACCATTCTCTCCAATTGTTTTCCTCACATGTCATACATTTCCCTAAATTAGAAACCATGTTTCTTGTTTTACATCACTAATTGTGTGCCACCAGGATTTTAATTCCCAATAAAAGGTCAGTCAAACCTGGAAATTATTTTTCACATATATTTCTAAATTTGCTTAGTTCTGAGCCTGAGACCAAATTATTTTGAATATTGTCGTTACTTTTAAAATAAACTTCATTTGTTTATGTACTCTACAAGAGAAACCAGCCAGTAAAACTCTTGTATACGTGCTTAATTCAACACCATTGCCATTCAGCTTAAAGATATACTTACGTACTTCACTTTCTGAAGTCTCTGGGTAGAGCTGCTAATAGGAAATCACAGTTACTGATACAGAAAGATGTACTGATTTCAAAATCCCTGTCCTAGAATACTTTGCAACCTGTATGGAAAATAATTCTTGAACAAGACTCATCTCCATGGGCCAAAGACAGGTAAGAAATGACATTGTTTCCCTGCTGTACTCTGGGGAGCCACTGCTGTTAAGTGCAAGTCAAACCTGGAGCGGTACAGATGAAGACCAGGCTGAATCTTCCTCTGCAAGCCTTGCATTAAGAGGGATGAAATAGGAAGCCTCTGCATGGGGGCTAAGGACAACATCCACTGGGACTGAAATCAATCGTAATCTTTCCATGGCACAAAATAGGCTTGGCTAGGATCCAATAGGAAAATAAATTTTAGCTCACTGATGGACTGAGTGGAACTGATCATCTTTGCTGCCAACCTGTTTGTTTAAAAGCAGCATGCAAAGCCCCATTTCCCCTCACATAGCAGAAACTTGTTAAGAAACCACTCTTTTGGTGATACTTCTAAGCTCTCCTGTGGGAACACTCATCTTGTAAAAGTCTTCTCAGGCGTTTCTGAAGAATAACTACCAGTACTTGTTCTGGCTCTGTTTCTGGTTCTTCCTCGCTCTCCTCTCTCTTATTGCACTAAGTCCATTTGCTGATTCTTCTCTAATACATACAATAATAATAAGAGCCAGAGAGACTTTTCTATGGACAAGTGAGTTGGATAGGGTCATAAACTACTCTGGTTTCACCAAAAGTTACACAGAGATGTTTGTAGCCTTCTCATCTTATCCTAAACAAACCTTGCAACTCTCTCTTCATTGGGGAGATTCAATCCAATTTATCACATTTACATATTATGTAGTTTTCCTTCTAGATTGCACAAAATCAGAGAAGTACATTTTGTCTCTCTTTGACTTTTGGTAATTGGTTGTCTTGGAAAATACAGGTGTACTGGTGAACTGTTCTTGACTGAACGGGCCACCCATGTAAAAGGATACACACTCCTCTTCATTGCAGCTCCAGGCTAAAGATTCATTTGACACTATAAACAGATTGGGATATGTGCTGATCAAATATGAAAATATCTTTGCTAGACAATTGGCTGTATAGAATAAATAAATTGCAGGTTAGTTACTGTGGTGGTGTCTTTTCCCACTCCTTTACCTGCTAAATGGCCTCCCTTCCCCACGTTGTCCTTCCCCCCCCACCCCTATTCCTAGCCACTCCCTCGGGTTCTTCCCATTTGTTCTGTACCTTAATCCCACCCATGTACCGCCTCTGTGCCCTGGTACCATTAGTCCATGTGCTCTCTCCGCCCCCCTCATCCCCACATAAAATCCAGTCCCATGCCATGTGACTTCCTCTCTGCCTGGGGGAATCAGTTGTGCTGGTCCTCTCTGCCTTCAGGATCCAGCCTGTTGCCACATTGCTCTCTCTGCCTCTGAGAGCCATGTGAGTAAAGATCCTCTGAGGTCCCCACGCGGGGAGCCTTCTCCCCTCCTTTATCGCGGCCGTGCTGTGGAGCTGGCAGCTGCCGGAGCACCGTGCGGGGCAGGCAGCACCGCTGCGCTCTCCGGGAGGGTCTGTGGCTTGCCTGCCATCACATCAAACTACAGACCACAACAAGTTACCTCACTTTTATGAGAAGTGGAAGAATATTGTGGCTTGCGACTGTACCTAAGCCCTTAATGATGGGCCATTTAAATATGATGTAAAAACTCTTCAATAAACATATCTTCATGTTAATGACGCATATTTTGTGGATGGAGGGTAACAGCCATTTTGCCTTTCTCCACTTCCAAGAGGGTTAGAAATTAACCCTTTCTCCTTTTCACATTCTCACTGTTGTAGCACACAGTAAAAAAATGCTCCTTGCTT
This sequence comes from Platysteira castanea, assembly GCA_013397175.1. Taxonomy (NCBI): domain Eukaryota; kingdom Metazoa; phylum Chordata; class Aves; order Passeriformes; genus Platysteira; species Platysteira castanea. Next base: position 243,971 of record VYXC01001538.1, read on the forward strand.
GATATCTCCCTGAAATTACGCGTAGTAATGGATTATCAAAGCAAAGCTGCTCTGCTTGGTGAGGACATTTTTCAAAACGGAGCTTTGACATGGCATAGAAATTGTGCTCTGGCTTCTAAACTGTGCTGATGTGGATTTGATAAGGTGCAGAGTCAGGGCTGGAATCACAGTGACCAGAGCTGTGTCTCTTTTCCTGGACACTCACACCACTAGGAAGGGCAGTGATCTGCCTTGTGATACAGCTCCACAGCCACATGGCATGTTACCTCAGCTTCCACCTTTTAAAAACAACTCAAATTCAAAAACTGCTTAACTAGAGAATAGAAATTATAGCCTGACAAACATGATATTTCTCAGGACTGGCTATCTTCAAAATGCATTCTGTTGGTCATAACTGTTGAGTCATTAACTTCCTTTCTGAGCAAGCAATTAGCACTCTTTTTCCTGGGGGGAAAATTTCCCTTTGGAAGGCAGTAAGAGAGGCTGGGCAAATGATGACAGGTTTGCAGAAGCTGGTCAGCTGCCTAAGCCTTAGAAAAGTTTCTGGCAAGATGGATAAACATCTATGCACACGTTCATTTACATACCACACAGAAACGTCAGCCACAATCCAGGCCTGACTGTTCACTCTGCTGTAAAAATAGAGCTCATGCCTAAAATCTAACAAACTTCACAGCTGATGCCTTCTGAAAGGTGGTAGATCTATATACAGATTGATGATATTCAATTTACGCCCAGAAAAACTTAATTTTTCTGCCTTTATTGGAGTATTGCTTGAATAAAGATCATAAAACAATTTTAAATGACAATATATACATAAATATCTTATTTGAGCAACGATAGAGGAGAGAAATAAAGAGAAAGACTTTATTTGTCTTCACTCTTTGTTGTACATTGAATCTATTTCTGTTATTGTAAGTGAAAAGTAGCAGACATTAATAGACTAAATGTTTCTCATGGTGCATTTTATTTCTTTTGTTAGTGAGTACTACTCACTTGAATTTCAAATCCAGTTTAGATTGTAGAGCATTAATAAAGTTAACTGATGAAACAAATTCCACCTTTTATAATCTTAAGCTCTGAAAGATTTACTAAATTCTCATGTCCTTCGATCTTATGTGACTAACACAGTCAGAAGAAAATATAAAAACTGCAGCTGGGCAGATAAGATTTAGATTAAGAGAACCATTACCTCATAACAACACTAGGAAGAGGATACAAATGTTAAATTGAGTTTGGATGTTGCTCAAAGCAGAATGTAAAGTGGTGGGAAGAGCCTGTGAACCCCCTGCTGCTGGGTGAATCGCTTTTCTTAACGCAGCAGCAGCACTTAGATAATCAAAATAGTACACTATACATTTCTATTTCAGTAAACAGGAAGAATTGTGAATAAACTTCCTACAAAATATTTTCCACCACTAAGCATGGCATTTTATATAGAAAATTGCCACCCCATGGTTTTCAAAGACCTTCAGCCACATGAACATTTTCAGTAAGGGCTTGGGTTTGAAGGGTAGGTGTGGTTCCTGGACAGATGGCCCACAGGATGGGTAAGGATGGGAGCCTGCCATCAGCATCTCGTGGCCAAGGGTAGATGGAGCTGAGCCCTTGACTGTGGATTACACTGTTATTTGTGGAGCAGTGTGCTGGACGAGGTTCCCATCCCATGCAGGTTCTCAGGGCATCAGCAGAACCTCAGGCTCCACCTGCAAAGCTGGCCACACGGTTTGACATCTTCAGATATCAGCCCCAGGTCTTTCTTGAGAGATGATCCAGTGGGCCTAATCTGCTGGGTAACTTCTCTGGGTGGGCAACAAATTGCTCTTCCTTTCATACTTCCCTCTCCATCTTCTCCTTCTTCCTCTACTTGTCAAGTGCAGAAGGGAGGTTTGTTAGCTGAAGGGAAGGTAAGGAGGGGAGGAATAACGCACGTCTCTGTACTTGTCTGATCCTGGAGCTGCTGATGCAGAAGGCAGAGCCACTGTGTCTCTGTTCTCATTAGAATCTAACATTCCCCAGGGAACAAATATTCAGCTGGAGCTTTAGGAAACAGAAACCCCAGGTCTTCCAGGGGTCAGTCACTCAAAGTAGGTAAGAGTAGTAAAAAAATTGAGACAATGTTCTGGCTCTATTTGCCAAGCTATTTCCTCATGTTGGTTGTTTTTGCCTGTTCCTGGAAATGCAAAGGGTCCAGAAATGGTTGAGGACATGGCTGTACATGCTGGTGTCAGCTATCCTTTCGAGTTCATCCAAAGCTAGAAAGGAGAGTAATCTGAGAACTGATTTTTGCTTCTGTCGAGCTCTGAAATATGTGTCAGATTTGAGCTTCAAAGAAACTGCTCATTCACCCACACAGGATTCCATTTTTTCATATTCTCCTTTGCATTTTAACTGCACCCAGTGGACCATTCTTTCAAACAGAGGAATCAGACATTCAGCTGAACACCAGCAGCTTTTGTGAGATGTGTGCTGTGGTAAACAACCCTTGTTTCTTCTGCTGCTGCTGCATAAAACCTGAACTGAGCACTTTTTACCCAAAAGAATTAGTATTATGCTTTCTCAGATTTTTTTTTTTTTAAATTGATACGCATGATGATGGATAACTCTTTACAGGGCCCTTACAAAAATTTTTTGGTCATAGTGAAAAATCTCAGTGATGCAGTTGCTCATGTTACAGAGTACCAGACATTAAAGAGTAATAAATGAGAGCCATTACCTTGGATGGTCTGAAGTTCACATTTCTTGAAGATGAAATGGCCAATATATCTAAAATGAAGCATAATCTTCAAATATTTTTTTTTAATGAATGTTTGAGAAAAACATGTAGGGCCAGGTTCAGGTCAGAGTCCTGTCTGGAGCAGCACAAAATCAAGGAGTTTGACTGCAGTTAAATTGCTCCTTATTCTGAAAAGGAGAGTAAATTCTCAGGCAGTGAGGCAAGTAACAGAGGTGATTATCCAGTGCCTTGTAATTATCGTAATACTCATCTGTCACTGCAATATTGTCAGCCAGCACAGGATCCACTTACCATGCCACCTTGCAGTCATCAGCAAGGAGCACAATAGATCCCAGATAAGGCACATATCAGCATCTACTGTGGCTAAGGAACAAAATGCTTCCCCTATCTGTGGGAATTTATTCTTATAAACCAGAGTGTATCACTTGCCTGGAGTGGTAAACCCTTGCTCAAGCACATTTCTTTCCTGTAGTCAGGCTCTGTGGCAGCACGGCAATGCAGGAGACCGTGTGTACAACTTAGACCTGGTCTTGTACAAAGCTATCTCAGACTTACAGCCAGGAGCCATTGGAACAAGCAGGGCTTATATTTGTTTCCTTCAAGTGTTGATGTGGACATACTTCACTCATGAGTCTATTTGCGGAATGCAATTAGGAAGGATGTCAGCTTGCCTGACTGAGTTGAGTTTCACAGCTCTTATGTGCTTCAGACTGCCTCTGCTGCTGGGGCAGCGTACAGTGCACAGGCTCACTCTCAGGAACAGGACAGTGGCTGTGGCTATAGGTGTTCTCCTTTCTGCGCCTTCGTTCTCCAGGTACCCTCTTGTCTTTGTTACCTATCAGGCTATAAGGAATTCTGGGGCAGAGATTGTTTCTATTGATATGTAGAGTGGCATGATACACTAGTTTGAAGTCCTCACCAGCTCTGTACATATCCCTAAACTAGCACCAGTATAATAACACCAGCATGCTGTTTGACCATTAAAACTGTGAAAGTTGATTAATCCAGGCAAACAGCGCATTGACAAAGTTATGTTGTCTCCTAGTTCTTCACACTCTGCTGTGCTGTACAGCTGCAGAATATTTAATTAAACAGCACTTAGGCTGAAGGGACCCTGGTGATGAGCAGGACTACTATATACTACTGTAATAGAAACTAAGGATGTCAATGATTGGTGCCCAGACTACTCACAGCAGGGGTAAGGTAAACATCAGTAATTGTTCAGTAGTGCTGTGGATAACAAATGTGATGCCCTCATGGTCCAGGAGGGTTAAAGTTTGAGGAAGGAACAAGAAAGAAAGAAAGTAAGGAAGGAAGGCAAGAAAGAAGGCAAGAAGGAAGGCAAGAAGGAAGGAAGGAAGACAGAAAGGAAGAAAGGAAGGAGAGAAAGAAAGAAAGAGAGAGAAAGAAAGAAAGAGAGAGAGAGAAAGAAAGAGAGAGAAAGAAAGAAAGAGAGAGAGAGAAAGAGAGAGAAAGAAAGAAAGAGAGAGAAAGAAAGAGAGAGAGAAAGAAAGAGAAAAAGAGAAAGAAAGAAAGAGAAAGAGAGAAAGAGAGAGAAACAAAGAAAGAAAGAAAGAAAGGAAGGAAAGAGATAAAGCAAGAGCAGCTTATATTTAACTGTAAATTTTTAGTGCAATAAATTAGAAATTGGAGGGTGGAGTAGGAAAGAGAGTGACAGTGTCCCTATCAGTTCTCTCCACTGATAACATATGTATAATTTTAAGCCAGTGCAAAAGCCAGAGCTGAGTCCATCTTGGTGACATAGAAAGGAGCTAACTTTTCCAAGGCTACCTTTTCTTGTTAGGCTTCTAGAGAGATAAATGATTCATGAACAAGAACTACTCTTCATGTGGGTTTTTTTTTAAATCTGGAAGGTAAAGGACTCAAAATAAAAACTTTCCATTTCAATACAGCTGTTTCATGAACTATGAACTATATTAAAGTAGATTTAAACTAGTTCCAGGTTTTAGCCTGGAACTAGTTTAAAGTAAGTCCAGGATATCTCTTGAGCCCTGCCTGACTGAGGTAATAGGAAAATAACTTGATTTATACTGAGTCCCTTTGGCCTTGTTTATATCTGTACTTGTGGTAAAAACTTCCGGAGGGAGGCATTCCTACTCTCATTTCTGAAACTTAAACCACTTTGTTTTGTAATTTTTATTTTTGGTAATCTCTTTTGTAAACAGTGTCCTGCAGAGACCTACAGTAGTGAGTCCAATGCAAACAGGACATCAAAACGCATTACATTTAAAAACACATGCTGGTGTATAGTTAAGATTGCAACACTTAGGACTACAGCTTGTAACATTATATAGGGCTACACTATACAAACATTTGAAATGAAGAATTTCTCACACAGTTACTATTATTTTTGAGGGAGTTTATGTTTGGGTTTCTCAGCATCTTATCACAGATTTTAATAACCTTTCCTTGAAAAACCCTCCCTCTCCCTTTGTATGTGACAAAAACCGTGTGTAACCAGACCTTGGGGATACCTTTGCTCAGGCAAACTAAAACAGACCTTGAAGGCAGCTGGGATTTGCAGGTATCTCCAGCTCTGGGCAGCGCATGCAGCTGGCCTGGGGGAGCAGCCTGGCACGCAGAGCCCACTGAGTGGCGGTGAGACCACCCAGACCATGTCTCACCTGCACCTGAGACCACTCAGACGTGTCTCACCTGCACCTGAGACCACCCAGACCATGTCTCACCTGAACCTGAGACCACTCAGACCATGTCTCACCTGAACCACCCCTCTTTCCTGCTCATGCTCAGCTGCTACCACACAGGTACTGCACTAAACACCCAGACACAGTGTTGTGGTCCCCAGTGTCTGTCTCACTCCTTGTCTCCTGTCCCTGTTGCTGTCAGGTAGGGGTGGCTGGAGGTAGCAGTGGGAGGACTGGGCAGAGCAGGGTGTGGAAGGCTGCATATGCTTCAATCTAAATTTAGTGGCTTCTATTGAAAAAGTACAGCAAATGTAGAAATAGGTAACATTCCCGTATTTCATCCTGTATCCTTATATTGAAAGGAAATCCCATATTAAATTGGAAATCTAAAACCTATTTGGGACTCACTCCAGGTTTACTGGGAGAATTAAACTGGGGGGAGGGGGTCAGGGCTTAGTTATGTCTGGTAGAGTAGAAATATGTGAAAAGATTAGGCCCTGTGGAAGATAGTTTCCAGTCTATTTCACTTCAGTGATTTCCGTGTTTGTCTTGCAGCTTATCCTGCAATGAGATGGAATGCCATACTGTGTGGGAATTCACTGTTTTGTAACTAGCTTTTGCAAAGAAAAAAGGTTGCTTTGATAGAGATATCATTCAGTTTAGGCAACATCCAAGTTCTGCCAACATCCAACCCTGGCCTTACAGCCCGCTTAATTTGCTAATATACCACAGGAGTGCACCCTAAGTTTCTCAGATGACTTTGCTTGTTTCCTCATGCACAAGTAAATTAGTGTGACCCTGAAAACAGTGCTATTTATTCTCTGTGGAAATCCCTGTGTTTCTGGTTTGACATAGTCCTTCCCAGCTCCTTTTCATCCACTGGGTTTCTTGCAATGGAAGAAACAGCAGTGAAGGCGCTGCTGAGACACAGCGTCCCTACAGCCATGAAGCCACCACAGTAAGACAAGTGACAAAGTAGCTTTTAAAAAATCTCCTGACACAGCTGAAAAAGAATGTTTGCTCTAAAAACTTGTCATATCAGTTATCCATATCAGTTAAAAAGAGCGACTCAATGAAGAACAAACTCCAGTCCCTATGACAGTAGCAGAAATCTGGGATTACTTTCTAAGCACTGAAGTGCATTTACTAAAGATTTCCACTTGCAGAGGCAATATCAGCTTTGGGCCCATATCACAAGCTGCATTTTAATGATATTCTAATGACAATTTGCACTAGGTGTGGCTAAAGTTTGTATATGGATTTTAGTCAGAAGAAATATGTATCTGAGGAAATTCTAGACTATTTTTTAGACACCAGTGAGATAGAAGCAGCACTTGTGAATTAAAAACAGTCCTAGAGACAGCCTTTGGTCATTACTTGCAGCAAGATTGATTCCTATCATCTTATCAGCTGAAGCATATGACTGCAGAACACACTAAGAGCTGTCAGGCTGTTTCCACAACTATGACACAGAAATGACCAGCAGATTATCTGCTTGAGTACAGAAGGTCACCAGTCTTGCTGGGATCTTGGAATACAGGGAGGACAAATTCCTTTTTGTTACCAGGTATGAGTTAAATGGAAAAAAAAAAAAGGAAAGGCAGTCGATTTTAATGAGTGACTCTGGATTTACACTGTTACAGCTGAGACTGGAGTTTGGCTCATTGTGTGTAGATATATCTATGAATAACCTTCTTAACCTGTTGGAAAACTAATGACGGAAAATGTTCCCCATAAAAAGTATATATATTACAGCTGTGTAAATATATTGAAAAACCCTAAACTGTCAGCAGACTTGCTGGTAGATGTATGAATGCTTCAACAAGATCTCTGTACTCCACATAGCTTCATTTTTATTCTCTACATAGACACACACACATGCACACACATATATTGACTTAATAACATTTAGAGTACAAAACTCTTTGATCAGTTAGCTCCTCCAAGCAAACAGAATCTGTAGCAGAATACATGTTACATTGTACTGCTTATGAAACACGTTTTATAAGCCTTACCTGGTTGCCAGCTGTAAAATTCAGCAGGCAATCTGTATAACAATCCCCAGGCCTAAGAAACAGAGGGTCTTCTTTTCTCCCTTCATATCTTCCAGGGAAGAACAAGAGACAGCTTATGATGGCACTGAAGTCTCCCCATAAATGCCCCAGCAAGACCAGCGACGTTCCTTGTTTTCTAGCTCCATAAGTTGCTTTTATCATGGGTTAGTGGGAAATTTTTAAGGAGCAAGTAAGAAGCATAGAGTAGGTGTCTTTAAGTCCCTCTGCCCCTTGGTATTACCACTGGAGAGATGTGAATGACAAATTCAGGGCTAAATCCTGACCCAGGCTTGTACATCCACTATTTCAGTGGAAAAAAAGGGGGGTAAGGGAGGATTTGACACATACTTCTGGTATTTTTAAAGGCTAATAAAGTGGTTAAATGTCTGTAACTGAGCAGCTATAGTGACTAGTTAGTTTTTTTGGCAAGACTGCTAAGACATATTTACAACATGCAATTGGAAAATAAGCTTGTTATACGTTATAAATAAACTATTTCCAGTGACAGATTAAGAAAATATTGGATATGTACAAAATGACAGCATTAAACAATGAAAGTATTTCCTGAGGAGCTGAGCCTTAGCAAAAGCCACAGACAAAATATTTTTAGTGGCATTCCAACACTCTGTGTTTCAGAGCCATTTATAACAGAGCTCATTATGAGATATTCCTTTCTGCTACATGCCACAGCTGGATATACCAAAAAATTAAAGAAATATTTACCTATGAGAAAGAGTCACAGTACCTGGCTTTATTTCATAAAGATAATTTCTTCTCCTCAACCCACCATGTGGGTTCAAGAGAAAAATTTGCCCTTATGTCTCTAAACTCTTAAGTCCCTGCCTCTCCTGAAAACTGCTATAAATCCAGTCATTTCTATATGTATGAGTAAAAAATCACAGAAAAAGGCTTCTGCAGAAGCCTGTCAGGGTAGGAGGATACCTGTACCTGTGGGCTGTAATTGCCTGCTCCCCTTACATCCTCCTACAGCACAGTAGCTGTGAACCCTCTTACAGCACATGCAAAATGGATCCTGACTTCAGCTATTGTGCTGGGCATGAAAACTAGCTTTCAAGTGAGTCATGCTGCTAAAAGCTCAGGTATACTTTCTTGTCTCTTTAGAACAGCTAAACCCAACCACTAAACAAATTATAGCCCTTAAGGACTCAGATGGGGTGGTGAGGTGGAAGGTGAAAGGAAGAGAGCACAAGTGTGAAAATGCATTGCCTCTGAGCAGCAGTAGCTCGAATACCTTGACGGCATTAGGAGGAAAATGCTCAGAGAAGGCACTTTGTGGGTTTTCTAAAAGGTAAAAGCATCATTGCCTGTGAAGCTGACCTGCAGGTACTGGCCAGCTGTGCTATTGTGCCGTGCCACCAAAAAGGGAATTTTGGCTGCTTCACATGGGGCATGCATCCACCTTAATAACACTTGTGCTGATCTGCCTTGTCCTTTGGCTCACGACTCAAACCAGAGCTCCAAGTATTTTGCTTTTAGGAACTGCTTTTTAGCAGTGTTTTCCCCTTGCCAGGCTACGTCTGTTCTTCTGGGGTTTTCACCATATTCCTCCCAGCCAAGGCAGATGGCACAGTCTTACTGACCTGGAAAAGCTGCTCTAGGGAGAAGAAATAAGTTGGGAGGAAGCAGAGAGGTATCATCACTTTGTTCAGGGGACATCTCGGTGGAGATCTAGATTCAGTTTTCCTTCCTTTCCTCTGCTTTCCTGTGTGAATTGTGTTGACAGTGTGTGTGTGAGTATGCCAGGCTTCTGCAGCTGCCTGGCTGGTGATCCTCTCCCAGGGAGCACACATGCAGGTAGAGCTGCCAACTGGCTTCCCTAGCTGTGCTTGCTGTATGAATATGGACACTCTTCACATGTTTGCCTTTCTTTTGGAGAATATTAGTTCTTGGGTCTCTGGGTGGCTGCAAACTAGCACATGTCAAGTGCCACCTTGTCTTCTCTCCCTTTGTATGCACCTCTGTAAGCTGACTTCTAGCACCCCCACCACCATTTGTATATAGAGATGTGTGTAAATCCATGCCAACAACATGTATGACAACAGCCCTCTCCTAGAAGTCAGAGAAGAAGAGGATCTCTTGGATCAGTTAGTTTCTCCCTCTGGTGACTGGGGATGCAACACAGTTTGAAACCGTGTAATAAAATAGCTGTGTAATAAAATGTTGAGGAGGCATTCCCTGTTTTGGTTTGTTGTTGTTATTGTTGTTTGGTTTGTTTGTTTTGGGGTTTTTTGTGTGAGTCTATTTTTTTTTTTTAGACAGCTGTCTACTTCATCAAGCGTTTCTTTAAGATCTTATACTTCTTCCATGAAAGACCATGGAAGTACATTGATGAGCTTCAATGTCAGATGAATCTCATTTCAAATTCTTCATAAATCAGTAAATAAACATCAATTGTTCTAATCAGGGTGATCCAGCTTTTTCTGATGGCAAATTTTAGATCCCAACCTCGAATAGTGGTGAGTCTTGGCTTTAAAAAGATATGAAAATATTCATACTTTCAACCCGTCCTTCTAACAGACAGAACCACAGTGATGGCAGATATTCTGAGCTCATAGAAAGATTTCACAGACCTGTCCAAACCTGTGATTCTCCTGCTGTTTTGAATGATACATGCTATGAAAGCTACAGAGTAAACAGCTACAGAAAGCTGTTGCAATGCCCAGAATTTCCTTATGGGATCATTCCAGTAACTTGAAAACTTAACTAGGAAATCAGATGATTCCTTAGAGAAATATATTAATTATGTCTCTGTTTTTTTCCTAGGACTGCTAATGTATTGTAGCCAGGTATGTTTGCTAATTGCTGCATGCTTTTCCCATGAATCATATCACATTTTGATACTAATTGCACAATAATTGAGGGATATTTTAGATTAGATACAATTCTATTTGTATGTAGTGTAAAACCAGAATAGTTTCTCTAGGATTTATTCTCCTAATACAAAAGATCACATCCATTGAATAAAATGGAAGAGTGTCTCAACTTAAATAGGGTTAAATGGACCTGCTGGGGGTTATAGGGCAGGGTAACAGCAGAAGACAAAAGATTGAGTCCATAAACCATGTAGAAGAAAAATGAAACTTAATAGAAAGATTACCGTGTTAAGCAATAATTAAGATATTACATGTTCAAATGTATCTGTATTTACTGTGTGTGGTTATATGTATACGAAAAAATACTTTTACTGTGAAGGTGGTGCAACAACAGCTGGAAGAGGTTGTCCAGAGTTGTGGAGCTTTTATATTTATAGATATTCAGAACTCTATTGGTCAGGGTCCCGAGCCAACTGCTTTAGTTGTAGGTTTGGACTAGATGATCTCCAAGAGGTGTCTGTCAACCTCAACCATTTTGTAATTCTGTGAATGTGTAATTCCAGGGTCCAAAGGAAAGTTTAAGAAAATATATAGTATACCTTTCTCCTAAAACTTGTTTTTTTAAAGGCTTCAGCTTGCTCCAGGAACAAATAAAAGATTTTTTTCCTTATGGATTTTTTTGCAAGGAAAGTTGTTGTAAATGTGAAGTGAAGCAATAACACAACAAAGAAAAATTGTTGGAGGTAAATAATAAATTTGGACACATCTCCTTTCATCCTGGATCTCATAGCCAAAATAAATGGCACAGCAGCAGTAGAAGTGAATGCTGGAGGAAGGGGCTACATTCAGGAAGCACTAATTCTTGTTAGCTGAAAGCATAATCAATAACCATATAGCAGAAAGGAGAGTCACCAGTATTGTTCTGCCCTTTGGAATTCTGCTGTTGCGATAATAGGTATGGTGACTCTCATGTTCAGGACAACTAGCTAAAGGGCAATTACAGTCAAATTCCTTCAATTTTCCCTGTAATTAGAGTAATTATATATCCTACATGCCTATATCCCAAGCTGCAATCATGCTAGAAAAAGTAATTTGTTTTCATGAAAATCTTATTAAGCTGCATCATCACTGGTCATCATCTTTCCCTTTTAAAAACTTTGTTATTTCCAATAATTGAAGTCAAATGTATTGTGCTTTCTGTATTGAAAAATCTATCTGTATTTTCCCTCAAGGCAAAAGGTCTGAAGCAGCTGTTAATGTAGAAAAGTCTAACAGTATAAATCATTTGAATTCCTCTTCAGTTTGATACTAAGCAACAGCTGCTTTAATCTACTTCACAGCACATTATGTTTGTAAAACAATGCAAATTGGGCTGTGTTTCGGTGGTTGACCTGTTTGTCTGGCAAATGTTAATTCAACAGTGGTATAGTTTTACTGTCATGTTTATAAAGAGCAACTGATTTGTCCCCTGGGAATTCTCTCTGTGGATGTTTTCCACCTTTTGTAGTATAGTAATAGATTGACTTCAGTTGGAGTAGAAGGTATTTTCTTCCCATGGAAACATACATATCTGACCAAATTTTTAGCTGCTGTATTCCTTGTGTAATCCAGTTAAGGAATAGAGTGATATGAGTTGTGTATGATCTGCCTTTGTGCACAGATATTTACAAGGCAGGCCTGAATGGAATATTCCTGAAAATATTTACTGTACCTAACAGTCATCCAAGTCAGAGTAGCTATTTTTGCACAAACATCCTTTGCATGTTTCACTTACTCTGAAAAGATTAAAAAACACCAAGATTTTTTTTGCTGTCTGCTTTAATATTTTATATTCAGAAACCTGATATGTAAAAATGTATGGTTTCATTGCATTCTTAGTGTATGCCTAAGATTTGTGACCTTTCTATTTCCACAGTATTCTTTTAATTTTTCCCCCAGCCAGTTTTAAATAGTTTATATTTCAATTAAGTTTGAGATAGATGTGAGCAAAATCAGTTGGGAATAGTTTTGCAAATTCTGATTAACTTTGTTCATTTTATGTTCATATGTTCGTACATCTTTGCTGTTCAATGTATTTTAGGTGCGTACTTTTTTGAAGAGTAGAGAATTTCTACTTTTAAGTGAATGTGCTCATATAGGTAGCAACCACACAGGTGACAATAGCTGTCCAGTGGTGTGCTCTTACTGTAGTTGGTGCTATTACACACACCAAAACTTCTTAACTTTGTTTATAACATTTTTAGACACCTAAAAGCAATGCAGTGCCAATACATGGTCATGGGAACACTGACAGGCAAGCCCTGGTAGGTCTTGCTGAGCTAGTTAAATCAGCACTTCTTTCAAGAAGATATAGCTCCCAATTAAAGAGCTGGCAGAATAGAGCAGTTTTACTGCACCTCAGCTGTTCCATTTTACAGCCCTGTACATGAGCTTAACTGAGCAATAGAAGTTGTTTTGCAGTAAGACACCAGATTATGAGTTGGAGCAGCTGAGGTGCAGCAGGTTTTGCTGTATCTGGAACGGGAGCAAGAATTTCTGGCAGAGGGTCAGTAACAAACAGCTGGGATGGGGGGAGAAGAGGCAATAAGGTCTTAGCCACTACAGCTGTTTGCTTAGTGAATGTGAGTCAGAGCCTCGAGAGAAGCGTATACTCAGAAACAGTTGAGTAGTTCATGAACCACCTGTAGCCTGAAATACATTCACAGGGAGTATTTGTTGGACAGCTGAAAATGATGAGTAAAAGTACCCATGTCTGCTCTTGGATCACTTGCACAGAGAACAGAAGGCTAAATCTGTAGTACAAAATTTTCTTTATGAAGTTCAAGGTCTTGTACCTGAACTTCAAAGGTAAAATATTTTGATTGGAAGTTGGTTTTGTAGGTTGTGTCCTTGTAACCAGTATGTCCCTGGCAGTTTGCAAAATGCAATCCATTCAACGTTCTTCTGAAAATGACACTTGCCATGTACACTACTGACATAGTTTATTAGGAAATACCACAAAAGAATTCAGAGGATATTGAGGAGAAGAAAAGCTATGACATCAGCCAAAAAGACTCTCAGTGTCAAAATATTTACCCTGTTTTTACCTCTTTTCTTCTGATAATTCCTGAACCTTGTCCATAGAGAGGCACTCATAGCTATTTATTTATTTATTGACATTCAGATCTATAAAACATGTGACCACTGCCCAAGTATCTGGTTGGATTTCATTAAAAAAAAAAATCTAATAAATAATTCACAACATATTACCAACAACTCTAGAGAAAACAAAATCATGAAGCTAATTAATATCCAGGAGCACAAAAGCCCTCTAGAAACTTCAGGTGTAACCAATTTCCCCACTAAGTCTCCTAAGATAAGAAATATGTGGATTTTCTTATGAAGAAACACAAAAAAGCTTTGCTCTGTGCCCTGAAGTCTAGCAGGACTAGCAGTCCAGCTGCAAACAAGTTCTAGAGCCCAGCATTTTTCCTGGCAAATATTTTCCTGTCCATTGCTGGAACTGGAACTGACAACAGAAACACTCCAGGTGAACTCAATGGCTTATAAGATAAAGCAAAGAAAAAAACATGTCCCAGACCACTTAGGGCTTTGTAACTTATGCCAACATGTTCAGTGTTATTGCTCCACAAACAAAACTTTATAGACTGCTTTCATAAAAAATGCACTCGGAACTAAGAGTAAAATGGCCATGGAGTTCATTTATGACACAATAAAAGTAAATTAGTCATGTAGCAATAGTATCAGGTAAAATCAAATCAGATTTGCTTATTCAAACACTTTACAACCTGGAAAGTAAAAGACAATAATTTGTAAAAAGTTTTATGTCTTGACAATAAAACCTTTAAACAGTTGGATACATTATCTTGCATTTAATGTAGGGGCAAACAAGCTAAAAGCTGTTCAGAAACCTGCAGAACTCAATGACTTACACAGTGAGTCTAGCAGATGAGTAAAATTTATTGAGATCTGCTGACATAGGCTGGATGGTTTGGACCTTGTGACACATGCCCTCATGTTAAAGCTCAAGAAGCTGACACTGGTCAGAGATTTGCAGAGTTGCCTTGTGGATTACATTCCACAAGTGCAGGATTTCTTTATGTAGTTCAAACCTGTTGGCTACAATACGATTTCAGCAGCTGCTTTGCTCCTTTGGTCTCCTTAAGAAGGGAAATCTTTCTTTGTCCTGTACAGATACGTTTCCACAATTCCTTTATGACTCTCTGCCCTTTTTCCTCCATCAGACCATTATTGTCTAATGGGAAACAATGGCATTGTTTGATGGGGGCTTTACCACTCACTAAAGATGGTGGAAACTCTTGTCATTGGTTCTACATTAGGGCAATTGTGTTGGAGAAATATTTTTCAAAATGTTTAAGGGGAGTTTAGAGGACACTGTTGAATCTTGGGAAGAATTGTGGAGAAACACTGCGTATATAGAGAGGACATAATGGTAGGTGAGAAGGAAAAATACCCTGCCTCTACTCAATCCTGAAACATTCAAAATGCATAACTAATCAAAACTCCCAGAAAATTCTAATTCGTGTAGAACATTTGGTTGCTGTGTATATCATTGAATAAAATCTCAGAACTCCTGATGTCCAGTGGCCTGTAAATCCTAAAGTACATGGAAATACAAGAATCCCCCTTCCTAGTGACACAAAAGTAATTATTCCCTCTTATCAAACAACAGACAAATTCTATTATTTGTCTTCTCCCATGTCTGCTGACTAAAATCACTGCCATGGGTACAGCCCCCACAGTGCAGACAGGCCAAGCTAAGGAAGACCCCCTGAGAGGAGTTCTGCTCTACTTGCTCTCCAGTACTGTAATTTGTGGTTAGGTTTCTATTCAAACAGCAACTGTCTTTTGGATAAAATCAAAGAGCTTGGAGTTATCTATGCATTTCTATTCAGTGTAGGACCATTGCTTAAAAATGACAGAACAAACTTAGCATGTATCCAGAGCATTCTTTGTGTTTGAGCTTAGGCCTTACTTCGTAAAGAAGCTGACATGAGGTTGTTTATTGCCTGTTTCCTAGAAATGGAGCTCATTATTCTGAGATCACACCTTCAGAAGCACAGATTTTTTACCATATATTTTCTGTTGACTCTGACCTGAGTTTTCCTGATAATCAGGCTGATGGTATAAACCCACTGTCTTTAGCACAGACATTTCTGTTTTATTTGCCTCTTTTTTTTAATGACCAAGTTATCATTCTTACGCGAATAGCAATAGGAGTTAATTTGAGATGTGTTCCCCAGCACTGTGAACAGCATGGGCGTCTTTTTTTTTCTCTTTCCTGAAGGATGTTTCGAGTTGGTACCAGTGTCACCTGAAGTGTCTGTCACCTTGCAGCCACCATCTGTCCTACCTGCAAATTCAGCAGGAACCAAGCACAGATAAACCAGAGAGGAACCTCTCCATGAGGTCCTTCCTGCTGTATTGCTTCACCAGTGTTTAAGGATAGGGAGGGACCTGCTGTGGGGCCCAATGGATGGCACCACAAAGCCTGCAGACCTCACAGGTCTAGACTGCCTCCCAGGAGGGCACTGACTACCAGCCCCTCATGAGGAGGGCTTGAGACACCAGAAACCCTCTTGTGCTTCCCAGCAGGCTCCTAAAGCAGCCGTGCTGTCCAAGAATTCACAGGGAAAGCTTCCCAGGGTTGTGAATCTTTAGTCGAACAGTCTCTACTGGTGAATAAGAGATGATGTGCTGACTTGAAGCAGTATTTACTCCTGTTATCTCTTGCTTTTATATTTTTCTGTACAGATTCTAACTCTAAAGACAGCATATTAAGAGTCTATGTAGAATATTTCTGCTACCACAGATATGATCACCAAATCTTTGTTGTGCAACTCCTTTCTGATCCTCCATAAAATCTCTTGGTCTTTGTACTTCAGAATGTGGCGCAGACATCCACTGATACCAGTGACCTTTCAAATCCCATCCCAGCGTTTTCCCAAAGGACAGATAAATCAGTCTACCAACACTGTGACAGTCAGAAATGTAAGCTTTACATCAGTAAATGACATTCACTCTGTTTCTTCCAGTAGTCTCCTTGTACAGGGTGCTGAAGGTCTGCTCCAGTGTGTTATGCATAATCATGACTAAGAACAAACAGAATATTCCACTATTTGAGAGTGTCAAGACATCTATTTTTTTAGAATGGCATGGGCAAGTTGAACTGCGATTAAGATCTTTGCTCTTTGTCGAAATATTTCCAAAGCTCTAGCAAAAAAAGCTTGTAAAAATATAGATGAATACTTTTATTCAGCCTCCTGAGATAAAATTGGATCTTGCATAGATCTGTGCTGCTCTTGACTTTTCTGAATTCAGTCATTTTTTGTGAAAGACAAGGGTGATTTTTAACTAACTTCACCCTAGATAAATTTAAGTGTATATAAAGTTAACTATAATGCAAAAGAGTGGGCGGATGGGCTCCCCGACAAAAGAGTGGAGGCAAGTCTAGTTGGCAATTTACCTTCTTCTAAACCAGGTGTTTGAGTCATCGTGGCAGAGCACCACCCTGAAAGTGCCTCTCTACTGTGTAACAAGGCCTTCCAGAAAGTTAAGACCACTTGCTATTTGACAGGTACAATGAGCCCTAGATCTAAGAAATACAATCCCTATTTTATACACTTAGGACACCCCAAGTGTTGTTTCTAATATTGTGTCTCTGTCTTACTGGACCAGATTTAATAGAGTTGTAATTTAGTGTAAAAATATTACTCATGAGAAAGTATTGACAACAGGCTGTGAGCAGCTGGCAAGAATGACCAATCTTTTTACTTGCAACATTTTGTAAGGTTAATAAGAAATTGATAGAGGCAGGAGGCGAGGAACTAACTTGTTTAAAGCCACAGATGGTGTCATCACGGCTAGAGTTGTGTGTAGGGAAAACAAAACCCTGAGTTCACAAATATTAGCAAAACTACCTACAAGCCTTTCCAGGGCACATTCATGAATTTAGCTTACGTTTATATATCTTAAAATTTTCTGCTTCCAGTAATTTTTGTGTAAGCATCATGGTCCATGAATTCATCTACCCACATCAAGATAGAGGAATAAGTTAGTATAAACTCAGTGCATTGAATGAAACAAGTACTTCAGAGAGGAGGAAGACCACATTTCAATTTATTTACTAGTGAGTTAACAAAACATTGTAGCCGAGGATTTATTATGATGCAGAATGTGAAAATGGGTGAGGATCTGATTCAAAAAATTGCTGAGTGACAAAAAGGCTGTTTGGGAATGATAGGCTCCATGGGAAATATAAAATGCTGTGCAAAAGCTGCACTTACCACAGTGTCTGTCATGGCACTGCCCATGGCACTACATAAATGCAACAGCTGCGCTCACTTCCATTACCTCTGATTTTCCTCTGGTTTCTAAGTCTAAACTGAATGATGAAATTTTGTACAAATACAACAGTCTCCTGCCTTCAAATGCTTTCTGATATATCTGCCAGTGCTTATCATCACAGTAATTTGTCGATAAAGAAGGACACTTAGTATTTCAGTCCTTGGTGCAATATTTCTTTAATCTGGTTCTTTGCTATAGAAAGTTCAGTTAGATGTTAACTGCTATGAGCTACTGAAGTGATAATAAATATTACTGAAAAGCTTTCCAGCTCAGAGACCGAGTTTATAATGTTACTCTTTTGTGACAAGTCTGGTTCAAAGCTTGTAAACAGCCAACACGTTAGTAAAATTAGGTAACAAGTAGAATAAAAAAACCTGTCTTGAGTGTTTCACACTTGCTTGTGTCATGTCTGTAAGATTTTTCTTTTTCGTCCTGCTGTGGATTGGTGTCTGCTTTAGTTACAGATCTGACAGGACATGCTGTAGATACCTAATCAGAAGCATGTTACTGCAAACCAGTGTTGTGCAATCCTGGGTACTGTTGGAGACAAAAGCAATAGTTCTGGTGTACCTCAACAATGGCTGTGACATCTGTGCTACGCAGCTTGAGTTGTTGGGATGAGGAATACACTTTTTGACCAGAAGCATTACATTTTGGAGACTTGTCCCTTGAGGCACAAAATGAAATTTCCCAGCTTCTAAAGTGCTGAAGGCTACATGTCAGGTGGTAACTACAGCTAATGGAGAGACTTAGGAAGTTTAGAGTTCATGTCTTCTCCTCTCAGATCAGAAATCTGATATAGGCATGATGAATGAATTTGCCTTTGGCTCTCTATTGACAAGCAAGGATGTAAATGGCCACTTTCCTCAGCTCACATGTGTATGTATAACTTTAGATGTTATGGCTTCTGTTCACTGAAGCTTACTTACCATAGTAATTTATTTTGGTTAGTCATTGACTTAAAAATATTTCCAATGAGGACGACAGTTGCTAATGTGACTGTAAGTCCACGAAGGGTCAGGGTGACTGTGCCTGATCTGGACTAGATACTTACTCAGTCTCTCGGTTTCTTTTATGTGTTTCATAAGATCAGACTTCACACAGCACCTTCTTTATCTTAGTCCAGAGCCATGTCTATTAAAAATGATACCTTACTGGTACAGTAAAAGTTCCATTTACTAGTGAGGTGAACACCTATTTTGTTCCTCTTACTGTAAAGAGAGATTGCTAGTAAGTCTAAAATTAGATCTATCAGTTCTGTATTTTTGTTTGTGAATGTAAATAAGCTTGTCATACCAGCCCTCTGTTCTGCCTGTCCACTCAGTTCTTGTAAGTGCAGACACTGGTGCAAATATCATAATAAGAATCATGCTCTCGAGTCTCATATACTTCACTACCTTGCCTGCACACAAAAGTGAAGCAGATAGAGTGGCACAGTGGTGTGACCTGCACATATCTGCACGAAGATCCCCTTATTCCTCTGTGGTAATAAGGAACCTGGGTTTGCTGTGGCCAGGATACCATGTGGAAAACTGAATTTTAGCAGTACGGCATATTGTCACTGGGGGCAATCTTGGTTCTGTAGGGCAGTGAAAAAAATAACGTCATCAAATGGATGGATGGTTAAAAATGGGATCTGTCATTCTTAATAATGTCAGTCTTAACTTGAACCCAGTCCTTCTTCCAAACATGCAGAGCTATGAATGACATGAAGGATTCACATTTAGCTGGTGGCTGGCAACCACAGTTGCAGAGGCAGAGTGCAGCTATTGTTTTGTAGTGATGTAACTTTATTACAGAGCTGCTTAATGTTATGCAGAGAACCCAGAGGGGAAAAAAATCACAATGGGTGTTAAAATCAAGTCTACTGGGAAACTAAATGCATCTCTTGCCCATAATCTTAAAACCTCTATAAGTCAGCTTCTGTGATCTTGTACCTCTTGCCAGCACAAAATGTTAAGAGCTTTATCTCTCTTCCTTTCTCCGTTTCATAGTGGTCCATAAGAAGGTGGAGAGTATTCTTTATAGAAAGACAGGATATCACAATTTTGTTCTGTGTTGCCTATGCTTGTAGAGATTGGACCAATTATGGACAGTGTTCAGCCTTTTACATGCATGAGGTTACATACTAAAGAAAATAGAAATCTGTGAATCATTCCTCAAGCTCCGGCATATTTTCTAAAGCACTCCAAGAAGATCTCATCAGACTTAGAAAAATTGCCAGTACATTCCCAGCACTCTAAAGGTATTCTGAGACATAATATGGAAAAAACCAAAGGTTTAAGTTTCAACTGTCAGGCTTTCTGTGGAGTATTGATGCAGATGTTCAACTTGTTAATTGAGGATGTGAATGAAGGGACAGAGTGTACCTTCATCAAGTGTTCTGATGATACAAAACTGCGAGGAGTTGCTGATAGACCAGAAAGATTTACTGCCATTCAAAGGGACCTTGACAGGCTGGAGAGTTGAGTAGAAGGGAACCTCATGATATTCAACAAAGGGAGATGCAGGGTCCTGCACCTGGGGAGCAATAACCCCCTGTACCAGCACAGGCTGGGGGCTGACCTACTGGAAAACAGCTCTGTGAAAAAGGACCTAGGGGTCCTGGTGAACAACAAGGTGTCCATGAGCCAGCAGTGCCCTTGTGGCCAAGAAGGCCAATGAGATCCTGGGGAAGAGCATTGCTGGCAGGTTGAGGGGGGTGATCCTGCCTCTCTACTCAGCCCTAGTGAGGCCACATCTGGAGTTCTATGTCCAGTTCTGGGTTCCTCAGGACAAGAAAGACTAGGAATTCCTGGAAAGAATTCAGCAGAAGTCTGCAGAGGTGTTTAGGGGACAGGAGCATCTATCTTATGAGGAAAGATCAGGGGAGTTGTGCCTGTTTATCCTGGAGAAAGAGGACTGAGAAGGGATAGTATCAATGCATATGAATATCTTAAGGGAGGGCATCAAGAGGATGGAGCCAGACTCTTTTCAGTGGAATCCAGTAATAGGACAAGGGTCAATGGGCCCAATTTGTAACATGGGAAGCTCCATCTGACTATAAGGAAAAGTCCTTTGCCTAGAAAGTGAAAAAACACAAGAACAGTCTCCCCAGAGAGGTGGTCTCTGCTCTGGAGATGCTTAAATCTGCCTGGATATGATCCTGTGCAACCTGCTCCAGGTGAACCTACNTCAGCACTGGACAGCAGAGTGAAAGCTTAAAGCTAGATGCATGAAATTAAAGAATTAAAGTAGTCCAGAGCTTAAAATAAGGTAATCCTTTCCTTAGACAGGAAACTTACAATAAAACGAAAATAATTTGCAATTTCTGTAAGAGTAGTTTTCTAATAACCTGTTGGCGACATTGGTAGACAAAGCCAGCCTTGTATCACAGCATAAGTGTAGTGCGTATGTCAAATTTTGTGGGTGTAAAATCATGTCTCGTGTCTCCTCCCATGTGAGGTGCCCGCATCTGGGCAGGGTTTGAAAAGGCCAAAGACTTGATGAAATGCTGATGTTTTGTTCAAGAGTAAAGAGCAATTCGCAGCTTAACTCCAAAGAACAAATTAAGAAACAACTCCATGTTTGAGACTCTAACTGATTCACTGGAGATGGAAAAGTGGAGACAAGACAGAAGGATGCACAAAATCTCAAAACACGTGAATCTTAGAGCCTAAAATACTTGTAGAATAAAAAAAAAAATCAAGGCAATCTTCTGCAAAATGCTAACAAAACCAACAGGGTTTTTAAAAGTATCTTCTCAATTAGGTGTCCATCAGCATGTTTTGGTGCTACTTATGCCAAAGTCTACAGTGCACTGGTGATTCTGGCTGACAGTAGAGTCTAACTAACAGTAATAGAAGACTGACAGATGCTTTTTTTGCCTGCTGAGAACTACAGTTGTATGGAACTCTCTGGACTATTTGAAATAATGGTTACTCAGAAATTATGCTGTTCTCATTTAAATACTCCTCTCTGTTTCTTAGGGTAAGGGAGAAAATGTGCTTCATTTTGGAGTAAAAGCAGACTTTGCTGTACCCCACCAGGACACCAAATTTGTGTTCTTTATGAGGAGGACTTCCTGTTGGGCATTTTAACAGCTCAAAGTCAACCATCACTTACAGTTCTCTGAGGCAGTTTTCTTCCATCAGAAGAAGACAAACAAAAATCTTGCAATCATTCATCCTCATTCTAAGTGATGTGACTGCTAATAATTTGGAAAGAATATTAAAAGAAAGAGTCTCCTACGCTGCTAATATTAAAGATTGAGTGGAAGGTGATACAAAAAAAGTGGAGTATATCCTAAGAACTACCTGGGAATATGACACATCACCTGTATACTGTCATTCCACTACTCCAGTGGAAGAAGACATCTACTGACCTATTAAACATAGGCAAAACCATTAAGAGTAGGTTTCTGGCTAGCCTCACAAACTTATCCTGGGGGTCTAGTTGAGGTTCCTTTGTCTGCAAGGATCTCTTGATAGAGAATGCAAGATGAAGACATAATTCCTGAAACCATGACTAGCACCTTCTTTGAATAAAAACCTTCCAGAGTGAGAGACAGACAGTGGTGTTAATGAGAGAAGAAACCTCACTATGTCGACATTTACTTGTTTGGGTGCCACTTAATGCCTTTCTTTTTCTATTTAAATTGTCTTTCAAAATCTTCTGCAAGCTTTTTACTGGCAAGTGGAAAGACAAGGCCTTGATGCTAGTCACACGGGTTCTCGGATCATGACACATTTTTTGACAAACTCTTCAGCTACAATTTTCTCTTAATAATGAGGAATGTTATTTTCTCAATAATAAGTTACTAAAATCAAGACTAATTCAGAAAAAATTAAAACTAGATTGATATTTTATTCAGAGATTTCTAGTCTGTTCTCTCCTTGCTCCCATCTATAGGAAAGGAAGGTGAGATAGGGTACAAGTACAGCAGAACACATTTCCTTCCTGCTGACCTCTGACTCCTACAGGCAGAGTGCAGGTGGGAGAATTCATCACCTCTCTTCTCATTCCTACTTGTCAGTTCAGGGAAGGGGGACTCTGGGCATAACAAAATCCTTTCCCCCACTTGTCTTAGATACAAAATGCTGTAAACCTTGATGTGGATGGATTAGTTTAATAGTGACTACGGAAGATGGTATTTCAGCCCTCTAAGGGACATATGGTTTCTCAAAGGGCCCTGTATGTTCCCTCCGTAGTTAGCTAAGAGTTACAAGTGTCTTCAAAGGATGATTCTTTGAATCATAGAATGGTTTATGTTGGAAGGGACCTTTAAAGGTGATCTAGTTCCAACCTCCTTGCCATGGGCAGGGACACCTTTCGCTAGACCAGATTTCTCAAGCCCCATTCAACCTGGCTTTAAACATTAGTAGGGATGGGACATCCATAACTTCTCTGGGCAACTCTTTCTCAGGTTAACACCACCCTCACAGTAAAGAATTTCCTCCTTATATCTAATGTAAACCTACACTCTTTCAGTTTAAATCCATTTCACCTTCTCCCATCACTACATGCCACTGTATAAAGTCCTTCTCCAGACCTCTTGTAGGCTTCCTAATGGAAGGGGCTATAGGCTCTGACTCCCGGAGTCTTCATCTCTCCATACTGAACAAGTCCAACTATCTCAGCCTGTCTTCACAAGAGAGATGCCCCAGCCCTTTGATTATCTTTGTTGTCCTCATTTGGGCTTGGTCCAACTTGGTCCATGTCCTACCTGTGTTGAGGACCCCAGAGCAGGATGCAGCACTGCAGGTGGGGTCTCACCAGAGCAGAGTAGAGAGGCACAATAACCTCCCTTGGCCTGCTGGCTGTGCTGCTTTGGATGCAGCCCAAGACATGGTTGGTTTTCTGGGCTGCCAGTGCACATTACTGGCTTGTGTTGTACTTTTTGTCAACCAAAACCCCCAAGCTTTTTTCTTCAGGGTTGCTCTCAATCCATAATCAAAAATTAAGTGTGTAGAACAGAGATGGGATGAACCCTCTAGAGGAACAATGTTCTCTGCACTGTCTGTTCAAATAACGTGGATGATGACAGTCTTAGACTAGAGGCTTCAATTTTGCAAGGCTGCAGTTAGGTGAGGTGAACCCTATCTAAACTTAAAATTCCAACCACACAGTATCCAGAGTAGCACTTTAAATGATAAATATGGCTGAGTTAAACCCATATGCCTATTGAAACAAAATGGAAGAGATCCATAAAGAAATCTTGGAATTACTAATCTGCCTGGTGGAAGCTGACAAAAATCATCATCCAAAAATCAGACGCTTAGAGACTAGTTTGTTTTTTTTATTTATTTTCCCTGCAGATGAATCATTTGCATGAATAGTCCAAAAACTATAGTCCTGTTTTTCCTGTTCAAACATGATCTCTCTAATCATTTAAATTTCTTTTGAGGAAGAACTTCAGGTCTTTCTGATTTTTAATGCAATTGTTGTTTTGACTAATGATTTAATTGTTTAAACAGTTAAAAAACGTAAAAACTGCCTCTAAGCTAGGCCTTATTTAATGAACAGCAAGAACAAAGCTGCTGCAATATATGTTACAGAACTAGCTTCATTGTGGTGAGCTCACCAATTCCCTTGTCCACCTCAGCAGTCTAGCCATTGTTTTCCATGGAACAAATCCTGCCCTCTATACTCAAAATTTAATCAGGAGAAAAAACATAATAAGAGCACTAAGAGCAACTTCTGGCAGAGCCCTTCATAACCTGAAGCTGTTTTGCTTTCCTGGCAGTATCGTGCTCCATTTTGCTTGACATGATGATAAAGTTCAGTGAAAGGCAGTGCTGTCTATCCTGAGGAAAGTCGACCCACATCCCTGTCTGCCCACTCTTGGAAGTATGATGAGAAGGCTTCACAATTACCTTTACCTCTTTTTAAGAAGGATAGCAGCACAAGAGAGTTTTTTTTGAATGAAATGTTATGTGTTATCTCTGTGCTTTTAAGTTAGATCTTCTAAAATCCCCTGCCCATTTCTTTTCTGGTAACATTGACCTCTTCTTCCACAAATTTTCACCCTGTTTTATCTCCCCTCCCTACCCATATTTCTTCTTCTCTGCATTGATCTCTTGCCACAGCGACAGTCCTCTCGTTTCCATTAATTGAACTTTGATGGTGTTGAAATAAAGAAAATATCACTGTGTTGGTGTACTGCTGTGCACTGCTTTGGATAAAAATACATTTTTTTCTTTCTGCTCTTCAATGCTTCTCTTATTTTAGTGCTCATTGCTGTCATCTCTTCACTTGCTTCCTCCAACTTGTGTCTCAACAGAAAGCAGGAAAGGCAGTCAGCTTTTAGCTCAGGATGACCACTCAG
The DNA here is from genome assembly GCA_013397175.1 of Platysteira castanea. Lineage (NCBI taxonomy): Eukaryota > Metazoa > Chordata > Aves > Passeriformes > Platysteira > Platysteira castanea. The sequence goes on from VYXC01001538.1 coordinate 268,936, forward strand.
ATATATAGAAAGAATAAAAGCTTAGTTTCATAATATCGGAGCTATTTTGTTCTTTTCTCAGAATCAGAAGTGCTGAGAATTGCAGAGCAGGCACCGTTGTTCTCCCCGACTTGCTGCAAACTGCAGTCTGTTAGGCTTTTAAGTGATTCTGTGATTCCACATGAGTAGTTCATGATAAAAGCAGTGATTCAGTGCCCAAAAGTCCTATTATCAGGAATGTACAACCTGTTAAGTAAGTGCCTGCTCCCGGATGAAGATAGCGAAGTTGTTAAAAACACTCAAACAAAGTAATCCTGCCTATGTTGTAATTAAAAGCACAGGAGATAGTGTGAGTGCCATGCATTGCTTGGGCTGTCAGCTGTAAAACAAACACCATCTTCTGCTTTATTGCATGATTTATTTCATTTTTATCTGCTTAAAAAAATACTCACTAGGGATGAGCTGCAGGAGAATGACTTTTGGACAGCTATGGGGCGAAACGAGCACACAATGAAGGGTGACCTTTCAAAGGGGGATTATCTATAAATAGCAATGGTTATCCCTCACAGCCTTCTGACATAAGCCTGCTGGGAGTATGAAAAAGGAGACCCTTTCCACCAGTTCCTCCAACATGATTTTAGATTGGCACATGACACATTTTGGCCATGAATAGCTGATGAGAATTTGCAAAGGGATCAAGCAAAAAGCCTTAGCAGCTGTCTGGCTGTTGATATTCCCCTGGGTTTAAAAATTAGCTCAGAGCTTCCTCCTCTTTGCCCATGAACAATGGCATACACTTTACTATAAAGGTATATTAAGGTTTTATGTTTGAAATATGTCACTTTGGGAGCTCATCTATTAAAAAAATTAACTATAGCAATTTTATAAAATTAGCCAAGCTGTCTCAGCAGAGTTTCTTCAAACACCAAAGGGTTTTAGGATCAGACTGCAGTTCTTAACTACTGTTTTAACTTCTGCTCTGCACCATGGATCTATCAAATCCTTTATTTGGAATGAGGAAGAATTGGTATTCCTGACCATTTACTATTTTTAAAGTGAAAGAGGTGAGTGAATTTATCAGGAAAATATAATGGACTGTTCTGTTTGTAATGCGTGTCCTTTGCTTATTTGCCCCATGATATTGTCATAAAATAGTATTTCAGAGATTCTATTTTTGAAGCTTTCATTTGAAGGATAATCTGCAAAGGGACAGAACATGATAGTTTTAAATAGTCAGATGTGATCAGCGTCTGAACACTCCTGTGTTTGTTGCATGCTTGCGTATCCGTATGGTTTAAGGTGCATCCTGGGTGCAGCCAGACATTGCCAGCAGCCCTTCCACAAAAGGGAGAACTGCTCTGTGCTCCTAACTCCTGTGGCCTGGTGTATTTAGGATAAGTATTCTGATAAAAACAGAGCCAAAGCAACTTGATTACTGTTAGATGCATATTGAATTACTGTGTTTATCTTCACTACTATAATAATGAGTATTAGTGACCAGGATCTACACAAAAGATTGAGCCCATACACTACATACTGTTGGTAAACAAAGTAAGAGACAGTCTTTTTTGGAAAGCATTTACAGCCTAAATAGACGTGCAGGCAAGAGGTGTTATTATCTCCTCCTCACACGTGGTGACCAAGATACACTGACATGATGTGCCAAGGGACACAGGCAAACGTGAGGGGGCAGGGAGGGGGTGCACCAGTGGCAAAGCTGGGTTACTGCTTTGCCCTGACTGTGACCACTCTTCCTTGCTGCACCCGCTGCAAACTGAACAGCTGATGGGCTTCCCTCTGCTTGCAGACAGCCAGTGCATGACAAGCAGCTTCCTCCCCAGCTCCTCCAGGCACGGTTTGGCCCTCACAGTTGACTTCTGCCAAGTGGAGCAAGGTTCCTGTATACCCAGGAAGTATTTGTAAACGGTTGGCTTCACAAAGGACATTTTTTTTTATTCTGTCTTGCAGATGTTGTTTTAATGCACATTTGACAGTTGATTCTCTGCTTTAACATCATGATCTGGAAGCTGTTCACTTTGGATGTTTACAGCTGTTCTTGGATTTAACAGCAGTGCTTCATTCAAACCCTTCCACAGTCCAGGATTCCTCCCTGAATTTATTGCAAGGAAATGTTGCCTTTAAAAAAATTAGGATTCTTAGAGATGGGTTAGTGAAAGGTATTATATAATACCATGCTGGCACTAGAAACAGACTGTGACCCAGAAGATAGCTTCCAGTCCTGTGTTACTGCTGCCTGTGATACAATGACTTATTTTCAGTGCAACACCACTGAGCACTGAAAGTTCTTTTCTGACATGAAAATCCCCTGAATGGTGACAGGGAGCAGATCACTCTTCTGCCATTGCTATAATGTATTTATGCTCGGATGCAACTCCAGTTCAGGATCTGTGTCCTCTTGTGACCTCTCTTACAAGGACAGGTATATAAAATGATCCCTGTCCTGAACTGCCAGGACAATAGGAAATGTTAGCAGATACAAACTGACAATTTACATCTCTTGGTTGTCCTTACAGCATAAAATTGAGGGTGAATTTATCATGCAGTTGTGTTGCTGGTCCACTCTAACTGGCAGGTTAGTTTTTAAATGTGATTTATAACGTGGATCTTGTTTCCATGTTGGAGTGCTTTCACATTACTGCATGAAATTTGAATGTGTCTAAATAATGGGAAGGCAGTGGTGGTAGTGGCTGGGAGGCAGGGATTATATGAAAGCTTTCAGGATGCTCCGAGCAGTGTGCTGCATTAGCCAAGGGATTTTTATGGGCACAGAGGCACAAAGTAACCCCTCTAATCCCTTTCTCACTGGCTTACAGGCTCTGAAGAAGCTTAATAATTACAGAGGAATGCAGTCAAAGTGTTTTTAAGGACATATGTGCAGAGGCTTATTTTAGTCATCTCCTAACAGCAAGTGCACTGGCGGATTCTCAAGGAGAAATCTGGGCACAAATTTTCCCTTCTCTCAACCCCCCAACAAAAAGATGATTTACGCTTATATCAAAAAGAGGCTTAACCAGTGTGGAGCTGAAGGAATATTTCCCAGCCTGTAGGATTATGGTTTTTCCACAGCCACACCGCTCATCGTCTCCTTCTGGTGAAATACAAAGCATATCCCTGTTCTGCTGAGCCTCCCAGATGGGCTTTTTTTTTTTTCAGTGAAAAGGGCAACAGAAAGCCTGCATGTTCCCTTTAAAATATTATCCTATCCTTCTGGAGAAGTATTTCACCTTCTCTGAAATCACTGGTTCAGCTGATGGTGACTCTGCTGCTTATGCATCGCTATCCGTAAGTACGTCCCCAACTGCGTACTAAATATATGCATAAGAAGGAGGTGTCCAGGAGCTGTTTCTGTGCTAAGCTTTTAGTTTCACAGCTATGTCATTTCTGGAGGAATCTGTGCCTGAAAGAGAAAGATACAGTGTATACTCTCTCACCACAGAGAGGTTTTGTGATTTTTTTTTTTTCCTCCAGAAAATTTCCTAATTCAAAAATTATGGCATGGATTATTCCTCATTCTCCTTCAAATATAACCTCTTAGGAAAACTGGGCACAAAAATCCAACAGTAACTTGAAAAGTTTTTTGAGTTTTAATGGTAGAGGAGGATAGGAAATGTATACTTGTTTTATGGTGCATGCTAATGCAGTGCTTGGTATCCCACTGTTGCTTGGAATATAAACTGCAATAAAAATGAAACAAGTTGTATCTTATTACTGCATTACTAACTGAAAATGGCCTGCTTGATCAGCTTTGTAGCAAAGATGAAAGTTTGTCCATATACTCACAATTTCTGTAAGACAATCCCAAGACCTGTAAATTCATATAAAATATATGTGAGGTATGGATTAGCCTCATGTATATTGAATTCTTCTTTTAAAATTGCAATATTCTGCCAGCACCCTAACTAAATTCTTGGTCCTTTTCTGCTAGGGATGCTAGGAACATATTGCTCATGTTAGGATTGCAAACTAACTGTAGTTAAAACCCTCAGCATTTGCTATGCTTGATCCAGTTTACTCTGTGTGAAATTTTGAGATGAAACAATATAAACTAATCCACAATCTGCCTTTCCTGATTGCATATTAAAAACCTGTGGCAATTTCTGAAGACAGGGTGTTTGATGAAGTGAGATGAACCTGATTTTTCTTTCCTGTGGTCTCAAACTTTTTTTCCTAGGGAAATTGAATCACGTTTTACATACTGATTTCCCACCAGAGGCAAGGCTGTCTGGTTTAAGTGGTCTAAGCAGTTTAGATTTGAGCTGACTCAGCAAACTCTGTTCTCAAAGTTGGAATCTAGATACCAAGATGAAGCAATGAGCGCATGTGTCCCAGAACATGCACAGACCCTTGATGATAACTGATAAATGTGGGTGCTACTGACCCATGTGGCAGCCTCTCGTGCTGCTTTCTCTTGCTTTACACAAGACATGCCTTCAACAGCATGGAACTTCAACAGCAACAGGAAAGAGAGAGCTTCACCCTGCAAATGGGAGTGTCTCCTTCCCTAGGTGGTGGCTGCACATCCATCCCTCACACAGAGCTTTAAGTCTGTCTTAGCCTTCACACATCCACAGCACTGTCAAAAAGTTTTTGTGGATGGCACACAGTAACCTCACAGTATTTGAGATGGGCAGGCCTGTGCCAGTCCAATTAACACATCCCAGCTCATGATAATACAGACTCTTACACTGTGCCATCTAAAAATTACTGACTGAACAATGTTTCTCTTGTAACTAGTTCTGTAGACTGCCATGGAATGACTTTGTGTGAGCACAAGGGGAATAATCCAGCCTTCCACATTTTTAATGGGGGTTACCAGTTTAAAAAAAAAGAAAAAAAAAAGTAGGGGATTTGAATGTTAGATGCCATTACCCCAAGGTGCTGGATGTAATCTGGTTTTGCTCCCTTTTATTGTTTCTAGGAAAAGTTGCTTCCTGAGTAGAAGAAACATGAAAGATCAGGAAAGTGACTAACAGCATGGGAACCTTAATGACGCCTATCAAGTGCAATAACTGAGAACACCAAGGATTGTGGCAGGGATAACAAAATGGGCTGTTTAGCACAATAACTGCCAGCTATTGTTTTTTAGGCAAATGACTGAGACTTCGGGATGATTACTCTATAACCAGAGGAGAACAAAAACACTAAACAGGATGAGAAAGAGATTGTAAAAAACAGGAAATAAAATCCTCAGACAAACTTCCTATAGACATGAATTTCACCCCAAAACCAGTCAAGTATCAAATTTCCTCCTGATGTATGCCAATAGAGTCAGCACATTTGGACTGGGTTAAATATATTCTTATATATTTGTAATTAAGTTTGATTGCAAGTTAGCTCTCTTTGGCTATAAAAAATTCTTTTGCTGCTTGAATATACCCTACTCTGTACACCTTCATGCTGTCCCATTGGCTTTATTGGTAGAAGGGACTAGAAATGTTATTTCATGATGAAATGTAAGCATTTGCAGCAGAAAATCACCACTGATGACAACTCTTCAAACTGAAATAAATGTCATCCATAAACCCATCCATTTCTGTGGTGTCTGTCTGCTCCAGCAGGGACCTCATGTTACAGTAGGCAAACAATCTAAAAGGCAACATGGCATTAAAATATTGATGGAACTATGTTAATAGGAAGGGAAATGCATATTTAATAAGTGCTTAGGTTCCTTTCATGTTCACATGTGACACCAGATAACTCAGGCTAATCAGAGTGAGGTTGGGTCAGTCCTTGTGAAGGGAAGGTTCCAGACAATACATGGGGATATCCTGTTGTAGCTGGCTTGGATGCATTTTAGGTGCCTTAACCAGAGCTAAGGAGCAGGGTAATCCATGTCTGGAATCCCGGTTTCTGCTGGGGATACTGTGCAGGTAGTTCCCCTTGTGTGGTGTCTCAAAAGGCCCATTTCCTCTGGGACTAACTCCACTGTAAGGAAGCACAGGTTCTGAGATGCTGCTGGTGCAGCCTTCTGTGGGCCGACAGGAAGGCTGGAAGACACACCACTCGTGCTGGTTGCTCACCTGGAAGCTGGGAAGCGGCAGGACTCCTGATCCACCGACGCGAGGAAGTCGCAGTCTGCCCAGAGAAAGCATGTGAAGGGGTAAGACAGAAAGCTCATTGTGCCCCGAGCAGCCCCTCACAGAGAAAAGTTAAGAACAACATAACCCAGGCTATTAATGGCAACGAGCTGTAAAAGCTTTGGCCTCTGTGTCGTGAAACTCTGGTTACTACAACGCACTTTATAACCTGCAATTCCACCTCAGGCTGCGCGGCCTGAACACGAGGGACAGTGTAACTGGGTGTAAATGAGTGTGCACACCCCCGTGCTCTGGCTTCTCAAAGGAGAGAACTGTGAGCAGCTGTTGGGTTTTACAGACGTGACACACACCTTTCAAATGGTTGCTCATAGATTCAAAAAGTTTAGCCTTTGAATTGCAAAATTGTTCTTTGTGTTAAAGTACGGAAGGAGGCCCATGTGTGCCAATGTATGCGTGTGTATGTCTGTTTAGGTGCTTGCTCCTTTATTTGTTTAAAAATTATTTATAACACTTACCAACTGTACATTGTTGTTAATTCCAGCTCTTCTTTAGCTCTCATACCCAATGTATTTGCTACAAGTAATTAAACTTACTTAATTGCCACAATGAAGAAAATTTTCTATGTTTGAACTTTGATACAATAAAGTAATGGCTTAATAGAAAAGTGCTTGGAGACAGTGACAAACCTTATTATGAATGTCATCTACTGGTGACAATGGTGACTTGTAGATCACTTTTTAGCCTTTATCACAGCACTGTGTTTTTCCACTGGAGAGTGTATGTTTCCTTCTAAGCAGTTAGTTAGTGGTGAGAAAAAAAATCCCTGGTAATAAGAAAAAAATCCCTGGTAATGAGAAAAAATTAACTCATTTAAAGGAAAAGAGTATTTTCACAGAACTTGCACAAAGCTGAAGCACACTAGGCAATTATTTGTAGTACATTACATCCCAGGCAAGGCGTACTTGCGAAGCATTAATAGTTACACGCACTGAACCGGAGTGATGCTTTCATTGTGAACGTACTCCATGTTCTGGCATATCGTCGCACCACAAATCTCTGAGGATCATTATGTTATCACAGAGTTCCCTTGAGATGTGTTCAGTGATAACGTTGGTTATAAAGAACTCTAGAAAAAGATAGAAATATCACAGCCAGGCCAGCATTTACATATATTGCTAATTTACCATTTATAGACTCCCTAAACTTGGGTTTGATTCGCTACACAGCTGGTTGTTGGTTTATAAAATATTAATAGAAGCAGAAATATTTATTTGTCATGGAAATGCTGTAAAGTTGCATGACATCGAGAAAAAAATGGAATCAAAATCTGAAGACTGGGAAATTTCTTTAGCTCTACCTTTTACCAGCATATTCCGGAAGAATTGAGAAAAATTTATTAGAAAGAGGAGAAAGTGTAGGACTTTTGAGGAATCAAGTTACTCAGCCGGTAATGCCTGGTTCAGAGCCTTTTCCGAAGTGAAGACTGCACTTTATAGTGATATTTAGCATGTGTATGGAAACAGACAAGCAGCTATTGAAAAGGGTCCCACAGCAACATCTCAGCTATCTATTTGGCATATTGAGATGTACAGAAGTAACAGAACAGACTGTACAAAACACTTCTAAATTAGCTGGAATGGTAAATATACATACAGTTGGGGATATTCAATGCTAAATACATGCTGAAGTTGGGACAACTATAGACCAACCACACTGTATTACATGAAACATGCCAGTTTGGATATCTTTCTCTGGAGTAAACACCCACAGTGGAAAAAAATGCATCTGTATTCCTCTCCTGGACTTCTGCTGTTTTATATCCTGGGCCAGGCTGCCTCCAGTGGAAGGGGCAAGGGTGACAACACCTATGGAGGAGGCCTGATGACACCACTGGAGAAGATTTGGCCACACTACACCTGTGGCCTATTGCCACCAGCATTTTCTTGGGAGGCAAACATTAATCAGAACAGTGGTTGCAAGGACTATTGACCTGGCAGATGTCCCTACCCTGCACTTATGTTGACATTCCCAGAAAGGACCGGAGATGCCTTTTGCATGGATTTCCTTTGCAAGGCAAGGCCGAAAGGGGGGAGACATATCTTCATATTCTTCCCTCTTCTTCTCGAATCTTATCCCAAAGACCTGGTCCCTCACAGGGTCACAGGAGCGTGAGGACCTGGTCTAGCAGGACAGAGGATGAGGTCTGTACACAGAGGGGCCTATGTGTTGATCATGAGAAAGACTGGCTCAAGTGGGGGCTGAGCTGGCTGCATCCAGACAAAGAGCTGCATGCACCAATCTTCCTGAGTTGCAAGTGTTGGACAGTATTTTACCACTGGAGCTCCAGATCAAAATAATTAATGAATTAGAATTATTTTCTGCTAGGCAATATGTTGCCGAGGCTGGCTTTAGAAGTTTGAGAGGTTTTTTTCTCCTTCTTAATAAAAGGAACAGAAACCAAAAACGAAAAAACCCTCCAAGACAGCTGTCTTGTGAGGGATCTGTATTCAATATTAGAAAGCTACACAGCTGTGGAGTCTGGATGCTATCATAAAAATTGAATAGTAGAGACATGGCGTTGCTGGAATACAACCCACTTTGTAAGTGTGCTGGGTGCTTGGAATGTGCATATCGCACAATAAATGTGCTGTTCTTGTCTTCAAAGCAAGAACACCAATAGGCCTGCGAAGCTGATGTAATGAGATTCAGGCTGCCCTCAACAGCTGAAATATTCAGTTCAGCAAATGGATATTTCAAATGTAAATATTTATATGGGCCAAGGGCTCTTTGTTGCTTGCTATTTTGACATTTTCAAATCCCTCAGCTTTACTTTTGTTACAAAGATGGTGTATTTGCTGATGAGAAGAACAAAGGTCAATGGCTAGTTATGCAGAAATGGTATTACTATCACAGCAAAATACCACTTCTCCCAATCCACAAAACTTTGATTTCATATGCCTCAACGTGAAAACCTACACATTAATGGAAATAATGCATCACCCAGGTTGTTATGAGGAAGTACAATGATAAAATAAAAAACCAACTAATTTGAGGTTGTTATTGGACAGAATTAATGGTTCATCAGGAAGAAATGTTAACTGCATTTGACTTTCACTACAGAAACATTCCCAAGCTGCTCTTAATAGCCACCTGTTGCATTTTGCTGGACTGGTATTTACTTTCAATACCATTGCTATTGCAATTCTTCACTCATTTAAGAGTGTGGTTAACTCTCAGGTTTTATCCAATTTAGAGATTTAGGAGATGCTTAGGAAAGTTATATTTTAGATAAAATTATTGCTACTATTTAATCTCTAAAGCTTTAAAATTAATATTACACTCTTAATATTGCTTTTATGAGCAATTATCTTCCTTTCTATAGCTAGGTGTGACTGCCACTGGTTTTTTTGCTTTTCTACCTCCTTATATCTTCCCTACTCTTTCTCCTTGTTATGCTTTCTGCTTTTCTCTCCTTTTCTTTCCAGTTTTTGGGTACCCTGCTGTCCCCCAAGCAATGTGTCTCTGCCTCCTTGTGACCAATTTACTCTCTTTTGCCATTTTCCTGGTCTGTTGCTAGCTCTTTCTCAGTCTGGTTCCACCAACTCAGCTCCTCAAGAAAAGTTTCTTAGTTTGGGCTTCTCCCCACTCAGTGCTTAGTCTGTTTATTCTTATTGCCATTTTATTGCCACAGTGGGAACTTGAATTATATATAACTTCTTCTTGGAAACTCGAAACAAAGATTGAATGTTTACCAAACCACCCTTTGGCAGATATCCAAATTTCAACTCATATTGTTGGACTTCTTCCATAAATTGTTTTTTATAAAAATAGAATACTAATCGTTTTTCTGAGGAACATAAACATCTGGAGAAAAAATTCTTCCAAGATGATCACAGAATGTATAGGGTGTTATGGCCTTGCTGCTACCTGCCCAGATGAGATAGGTCAGGTTCTGAGGATATTTATTTTAGTTCACTTAAATGTTTAGGTCTTGAGCACTGTTGGCTACTTAGTGTTGCTTTTGATGTGGGATGTGTTGAGGCATCATTTTTCGTATTTGGTTGCATTCACTACCCAATTCAGGAATCAGGAGTTAAACTTTCAGCAGGAGTCTAATTATGATTCAGATCTGGAGCTGTATTTGACTTTCAAACCAAAGTGGGGTGAAACTGTTCCCTGCAGGATTCCTTCCTCCAGTCTCCAACATCCTGTATGCACAGACCTCTGCTCATTTCCTTTGCTCATCACCAAATTCTCATTCCTGGCAGGCAGTTTAGATTCTCCAGGCTTCATTATTTTTTAAAAACATTGGAATCTTCTTTTCTTAAGCAAAAACTGAGGTACATTAATTGTCAGGGAAAGCAATTTCGAAGATACAGCTGTAGAATCAGACTGCTATGAAAGTACGTGTGATGTCAGGAGCACCTAGGTGTCCTAAGAACATCTGATATATTTGGACTGTGAATACATGTACTGTAGGGTAATGAGTGTAATACGGAACTCTGGTGTAATTGCAGAACTCCAGCTAGCCTCTTAAAAGAGACAGCCGTAGGTAAACAGCATCAGTTCTCCTCTAGTCCCTCCAATTCTCCTCAGTTTTCAGATATGACAATTTATGTCTTAGCATTTGGACCATGACTAACAAATGCCTTTTTTATGGAAGTAATTGACATTCCACATGGAGCCAATTACATATTCTGTTAACATCTTACAATCCTCCCAAGGTCACAATTTGCATGTATCCTCTGATGGGAATGGATTGGGAGAGATGTTCTGCTGTTTGTGAGAGTAGTTCTCTGACCATTAAGTACATCATTGTTCAGTTTAATCAAAATTTCACTTGGCCACCCTCCCTTGCCAAAGTAAGCATTGACAGCATTGATCTCATCAGGCAAAATGTCCCTTAAAAATATTCTTTCCAGGTCACTGAGAAGCTCATGGAGAAGTTTCATTTTCTGTGTGTGCTTTCATATATTTTCCCAGGTATGCATACACATGTACATTTTAGCTTGCAAGGTGTCCTGAAAGAGATGTTCAATGACAATTTTTACCCAATTAGAAGTAGCAAAATCTTGACTTTGTCATAACGTCACCATCTGTTACCACCTTTTTGAGCTAACCATGTTTACACAGTTCAGAAGCTGATAATTATTTGTCATGTCCTGAAGTATAAGCACAAAGATTTTGAGTTCTCTTGAGCTCATTAATGTAACATTGGAATCCTTTTAGGCACCACCAAGTTCAAGTGTCTTCTGGAAAATTTGGTTTAAGTAGCACTCTGCTCACAGATAATTTGTAGTTTATCCCCAATATCAAATTATCGTATGTTTTACCAGTGATTTCTTCCCTTTGAGTCAGTGCACTAATTACATCCCATGTCACTCAGCCCTGATGAGGCACAGATGGAGTGTTGGGTCCCCATATCAACAGGCACATGGAAATACTGGCCTGAGTTCATTGTAGGGTCACAAAGATGACCTCTTTCTTTAGAGGAAAGATGGAGAAGGTCAGGACAGCTCTGTCCTGTCTGCCTGGAGAAGACAAAGCTCAGCGTGATCTTGTGAATATGTATTATACACCTGAAGGATGGGGATAAACAAGATGAAACGAGGCTCTTCTTAATGGTGTTCAATGAATGGAAAAGAGACAGTGAGCACAAAACATTTAAAATAAGAAAACACTTTTTTACTATAAGGGTGATTGAACAACAGGACCAGTTTGCCCAGACAGGTTGTGGTGGCTCCATTCTTGAGGGTCTCCAAGGCCTAAATGGACACAGACCTGAGCAACCTATTGTGGTTGACTTGGCTTTGAGCAGAGGCTGGAATTAGATGATCCCCTGATGCCCCTGACAACTTCAACCATTCTGCAGTTCTGAGGTTTTCCCTCATACTCCTGTAAGATTCTAACTTTTTTTTCCTCGTTTTGCATGCCTTCATGGTCTGCTTTTCCTTTGTGTGCTGGTATGATTTGTTTTGCCATAGGTCACATCTTGAGAACAGTTTGCTGAGTGATTTTATTTCTTTCACATCTGTTTATGCTCTTAAATAAAAGTTAAATTCTTTTTGATAAAGCTTTCTGGTGGTTTTTTGGGCTGAATGTAACTCATTATTATAGAACCACTTGCTCAGTGCAATTTTCTGACTTTTCAGTGACATTTCATTTTGCTTGTATGTGTTGCTTGGCTAGGTTTTATGGTATGCAGTGCCTGGACATTTGTACACATAGAGATATCAAAGCTTTCCTCTATCTTAGGTCCCACAGTCCCACAAGGGCTTCGAAACAAAGTCTTCACAAAGCACTTTCTGTACATTTGGATAGGAGAAAATAACCCTGTATTACTATTACTATCTAAATAAATCACACTACTCTATCTGTACTAACATTCATTCCCTACGAGGAAGTCAGAGATTTATCTTACTATGCCTCAGTTTATCTCCTCACCAGTTTCATTGTCCTCTAGACTGTCACTGGTCCCTGCCTCTCAGTACCAGGGAAGTCCTTCTCAAAATACTTGAATTTAGTCAGTGCTATTGACCACGTATGAAGTAATTTCCACAATGAAGTCCTGCAGAAAAGGGATTGAAAAATAGGTTTGGCTTATCCTTGCAAAAACATGTTTCACAAGGATGACCAACACAACAATATTTCATCTTCTGAACCCCCTCTCTCCTCCACTCTTTTTTTTTGGGGGTGGGGATTGGAGGGAAGTGGACACATATGTAGAGCATGTCTTTTTTTGTGCTACAGATGCTTCTGAAAACACAGAGTTTTCTTCATTTTCCTCCTACATATAAGATGAAAACTGAGCAAAATGAAGAGGGGAATGGAGCCCTTCTGAGCCGTGGCAACTGATAATTACCTTGTTCTGAACAGGGATCTCCATAACCCCAGCATTGTGAGAAGTGTGCTTGATTACAGTGTGTAAGCCCAGCTTGGTGTGAGAGTTCTGCTTTATTAGGAAAATAGAGCTGCAGTGCTTTTGCTGATCTTATTTCCACCCTCATTTTTGCCCTAGCATGTAAAGTTAGACTACCTTTATGCTCCAGAAGCTGCCAATCTTTTTTCCTCTGAGAGCTTTAGAGGTAAATGCATAGAGCTAAACAATTGCCAAAATACTTGGAAAAGTGGGTAGGGTGAGGAGAGGATAACCTAGAGGAGCAGTAGATCCTCTTCAGAAAAGAAAAAAAAAACCCTGGAGGAGGAGTAGATCCTCTTCAGAAAAGAAAAAAATAATGTTATGATAGGATTTCTCTGGGGAAATAATAGTGCTTATCATTTGAGTGGGTTTGTTTGTTCAATCTCTGGAATAAAAAACCCCAACCAAACAAAAACCCAATGTCTATCCCACAGAGAAAGAGGCATGATCTCCTTCTGGAATAGGCAGTGACTGAGTACAATGATGATGACCAGAGGCCTTCTAATTTAGAAAAATGGGTACACTGAACATTGTGGCTCAACGGCCTGGCTCCGCTGGGTGCAGAGAGAGCCATGGCACCCCAAAACACTGTTGAAGTAAGTAGGGATTTGGGGCATGCAGGAGGCTTAGCTGAAGGGATTGTTTTCACCACAGAGTGATATTTGCCAAGATATGTGTTTTCTTCCATCAGTGACCAAATATTTAAATTATAATTGTGTAGATTTCTGATTTGTCAGCATTTCAGAGCACATATAATGACATTTGACAGGTATCTCCTCTCAGCCCTGGCATTGCTCTTTAGTACTCAGCAGTGAGTGTGCAACCCTGGGAGCAAAGTAGAGAATTAATCTTAGACAGGAAAATTGCTCATGCAGTTTTAGACCAAACTGCAGGTTTGGAATTATTTACTCTTTCATGGATTCAATGTTCAATCCAATGAGTTTGTGAGTGCAGCTGCACTGGCATTAAAGGGATGGTGCAAGTTTAGGGATGATTAGGGTGTATGTGTACCTTGTGGTAGAGCAAGAAGATCCATGAGCTAGGACAGCATGGGACTAGTGCACACTTAGTACAGTGCAGTCAGCAGCAACTAGCTTGGGGCAGAAGGCAGATAGTATCCTCCTGAGATCGTCTCACTCCCAGCAAATTCAAGCACAGATGGCAAGCGAGGGTGGGAAGTAGGAGGAGTGAGCATCTCCCTTCAGGTAATGTTGCTTTCATGCTCAGTTATAAGACGTGTTGCTGCCGTTTTTGGTGGCTGTGGAGTCCTCATGGGGTCAGGGCAGAGTACCACCGTGGCTGTCGCAGATCCAGCTTGGCAGGCACACTACTACTAGTGTAGAAATTCCATTAGCTTTTCAGATCTCATGCCTGTGTTACACAGACTATGAAGCAAACAAGTTTTTCTGGTTTCCTCAGCCATATGTGTCTTCAGCTGATATTCTGAATGCTGCAGTTCTCTTCACAGTGATTTTCTGGATGGTTTTAAAATCTGTAGATATGAAAAACTGAGGGTTTTTTGAGCCTAATAATTTCCTCATTTATATCACTAACTTTAAAAAAGCTCCTCACAGCTATCTGTGCAAAAGGAAAAAAGACTGATCTCACTGTCAGAAAACAGGGACCATTTATATGACCAGTTATTCCACTCTTAAGAATCCTTTGTAGTAATGGGACTACTGTGAATTTGGCTAGTACTGTGCTGCAGCATATTAGCCATGATAGAAACAATGAAATGGGGCTCGTTACTCTGCCAGCCATCCATGCTCCTTCTGGTTACCTGCACTTTTATGGAGCAGTGCTGGCCCTCCCCGGCCTGGTGCATTTCCCATGCCTGTATACTTAGTAGCTTCCTCTTTTTAATGTATAGAAGAAGATTCACCACATCAAACCTATTCATAAAGCTACTCTGAACTGCATAATTCTGCTTAAATGAAGTCATCAGAGAAGGAAAGAATGGTCTGTGCTATTACAACAGAGTGAAGCAGTATTACTGGAAATTAGGCAAAACAAACAAAAAACTCTCATTACAAACAAACATCTAACCTACTTTTTAACATTGTTCCAAAGACAAATGACATTATTTCCACCAGTGACTAAGGTTTAAAATAAGATCTTTCTTATTATGCTGCTCATGACCTCCTTAGGTCTTGTCTCAGTCATAGTTTATGGAATGGAATATTACAGTGTTGGCTTCCAAGGGACGCTTGAGTCTTAGTTACCTTTTAAATTAACTAAACCTTTCGTAAAGATTAAACCATTCATATGCTATTGTATTTAATCTGGTCATTTTATTGTTATGTTTTACTATCTTTGATCAACATTTTCCCTGGATTAGAACAATCACGAAGACAGTTCACCACAACAAATTCATCTCCCCTTTCTTGCCTTAGTACAGTCACTGGCAATATTGTGAGCAGCACCCATGTGGCTCCCAATGTGATGTCTTCCGCCTTATTGTCAAATGTGCTGTTTTCCTAGTGCTGAAGATATTTATAATGTAAGGGCTGCTAAAAATGTCTCGATCAAATCCTTGAAATATTTTAATCTCTTTCTATACAGTAAATGTAGTGCAGCCCTTGATTGTATAATACATTTTACTGGCCCCATGCTCTGGTTCTTAGGCAAGATTCACTGCTTTGAATCAAGGTCAGGAAGGGAAGGCATATAGGCTCAACTGGTTTTGTAAGGCCATTTTGAGGATTTTCTGAAGCTGTGACAAAGCCTCCCTGCCTCGTCTATTCCTATAGCATTCTGACTTTTTCTGTGCTGAAGCACAGTCTGCTTTCACTGTCCCCTTCCAACTTGTTATGCTATGATTCTATTGCATCTACGGATCAGTGTGTCACTAGCAGAGCAAACTCCTGCTCCTTACTTGCATCCTCTTTCCCCTTGGACACACCATCCTCTACACAGGGGGCTAAATTTAACTGAGACTCATTTCTGTGAAAGCAGTTCCAGCCATTCTAGATTCTATTTGAATGTAGAATGGCTGAAACTGCTTTCATAGAAATCAGACGTTCCCTTTTTTTGCTTTCTTCAAAGGCCCTTTTTGAAGCCAGGGTTCAACAGCAAGACACTTGTGCAACTGCAAATCAGCTTCAGTACAAGCTTTTCTAGATCCTCTTGAGATGACAGTGCCTTGTGGAAGGAATTACCAAGCTGTGGGAGAAAACTTTCTAAGAGCAGAGCGTTTCTCTGCTTCCAGCTAATAATACTAGGGAGTGCTAAACTTGGCACCTTAGAACCATTTTCCTAGTGTAGGAATGAGTTAAAATCTGGTGTAAAAGCATCTGATGTTACGTGATGTTAAAGCATCTGATAATTCAGCAATTACCTTCATTTGATAGGTAGAGCATTCACAGTGCTTAGGTAGGGAGTTATGTGAGACCCATGTTAGTATATCTAACAAGGATTGTGCACCACACTCACGTACGTCTCCATTGCAAGCTACAGAGATCCAGGATATTTGTAACTCTGTTAGTCTGGGTTTGGGAAATGGTCTGGTTTTGGTTGGAGAGGGGAATTTAGCCTGCCAAGAAACAGGGAAAGATTCACGATAAGGTTTAGGGGGCAAAGTTCATATTATACAGGTAAAAACCAATGGTATCTCAGTCATGTACAAATGAAATGAGAGACTGTTGAATCAGACTTTTTTATTTTTAACCATGGGAAACAGATACTGGAATGTGTATGGGAAATGCAGCAGAATGTGCTGTAGCCCAGGAGTCTGCAGAAAACCTGCTTTCATATTTTGGATAGACTCTTAAGGTAGGAGAATTAATAGCATTAGCAGCCTCTGACAAGATACACAGCTCTCAGATTTCCCATGTGGTGGGTGTAAAACAAGGTGGGTGATGGCAGGATGATTTTCAGTTTTAAAGAGAGCACCCAGAGCTCCAACCAACAGCTTTAACAGCTCAAAGAGCTTGCTACCAAGATGAACAGTGCTAGGGCTGGGGAGGAAGAATGGGGAAGGGAAGGGAGGGAAGGAGGGAGTGAGGAGGGGAGGGATGGGAGAAATATCCTGAAGATTATCACCAGTCTTTGTCTGAGATTACTGAAATACAAAAGGCTGATTTGATTGATTCAGCTTCACTTGCTGTTGGGAACCTCCTCCTCTGCCCTCCCTCACATCTGATCTCAGCCCTATGTTTGAGAGCATGTGTCAAGCACAAGGGAGAAAACCTGCTGAATATTTTGGTCACAGTCTGTTTCTTTGTGAAAAGTACAAGATATTTTGAAACTGAATCATGTCTCCTGGAAACACCTTTCCCCTTCCCTTTCCAAACCACATGTACTTTTTTCCCAACATTTATAATCTTAACTCAGGTCAATCTAATTTTAACCATAAAACTTACCCTGCTTTATCTTCTTTCCTGCTGTTTGGTAAACTCCTTCCTTCACAAACACAATTCACATTACTGTAGCAGTTATGGTCTTTTCATCCTCAGCATCAAGACCGTGTAGTCAAATATTCTTTTTTTAAAGCTGCCACATGGTACGATATTGTGAACAAGAGTATGTCATATTTAGTTACAGTCCTCCCTCTCCAAAAACATCAAATGCTAGTGGGTAAACATTTAAGGTATCAGAGTAAAGAAAACTGCCTCTCAAGAGCCCCTCTCCCTGCTGAGAGGGAACCTACTCCTCACATACCCCAGCCTGTGTTCCTGGCTGGCTTGGGGCACTGCTGCTGGATGCATCCCTGTCCCTTCTGCTGATAACAGGCTGAGGAAGGAACACCTAGTAATTGCAATTTGTTTTGGGATACGTTTTAATTTTTTTTTTTTCTTAGCCTGGCAACAGCACGCATGATGAATCTGTGCTGGCACACGTTCCTCTTGCTGCCACCCCCTCGTTGTCTGTTCAATGTCCTTGTCTATTCCTGCCTTAAACTGGGCTGCAGCATCCCATGTATAGCCTCTTCCTTCCTCAGTTTTTGTGTGTCTAAAGTCACCATGATGATGGGACTTTATTCCTGGCTAGGACTAAATTCACTATTTCTGTAAAAGTGAGTCTTCTGACTCGTCCGGCTCTGGGCTTGTTACCAAAGAATTTTGTCAGTCACTCTCCACAGTTACAGCATTAAAGTAGGAAAGTGCCATTTTTCATGCGTTCTTCCCTGGCTGCACTAGCTCATCTATATTTTAATCCCTGTTAAAATGGCTTTTTACCCCTAGGAGACTTCAGAAGATCAACCTGTGGTGGCTGGGGCCCCCAGACATGCTGCACAGAAATGCAATTATGCGATGGGGCTCTGTCCTTTCTGCCACTGGCAGCCTGGTGGAAACAGGTTGTTTGAGAGACCCTACAGATACATGAGTCAAACGCGAAATCTCAGTGACTACAGGCACTACATATGGGCCAGGTTGCAATTAATCAGGAAAACAAGTTCTGGACAAATGCCTTGGGTTGAGTGATGTTCTTCATCCTCGCTTGTTTGTGTCAAAACCAGCAGAAGACCAGGAGGTGGTGATTGCATTCCCACGGGCCTGGAGCTGGATGAAAATGTACACCGACTGGTGCCAGGTGGGCTCCCTGCACTGTCAGGGATCACCAGGCACCCTGAAGGGGCCACGTGGCATGAGGAGTATCCAGGACTGCGTTGCAGCAGGGTGGGTGGTAGCACCATGCCATTGGGAAGGTTGTTCATGTCACCACGGTGGTCACCCCAAGCTGGGCAGGGCGATCTCCCCATGCTCTGCCCTGGGCTCCTGCAGAGCTCCCTGCTGCCCTCACTGCTGCTCACTGCCCAGGAAAGGCTGCACGGGAAGGCACTTCCTCTCCTGAGCTGTGCTGGGTATAAATAGCTTTTGAGGCCAGTGGAAAGGGGTGCTGGCTTGCCAAGAGGCCAGAGCTGGTGGCACCGAGAGGGCTGGCAGGGGTGGCAGCAGCAGGTTCCCCTCTGGGCTGTGTCTCAAAGCCTCCTCTGTCTCAGCTGGCTCCCTTTGAGCAGTTGCTAGGTAAAGGCAGGTGTGTCAGCTGAAGTAGTGGAAATTTCTATTCATCTTATAAATAGTTGAACAGCTCGACTTGGTGAAATGTGAAACGAGCAAACATCCCATCTTCTCCTCTGAGGGCAGATCAGGATTCAGTCTATAGTGCTGTCATGTCAACTGTGTCAGTGCTGCTTTCATGATGCCAAGGTCCTATAAGTTATTCATGTGAACACAGCAAACAAAGGTTTAGCTTAACCAAGGGATGAACATTCCTCCACCTGCAGCTTTCTCCACAGCTAGATGCAAAAAGTGCAGAGGTCACTTAATCTGTGACAGAAATAGACTGCACCATCTTTGGGGCAGTATGCTTTGTAAGCTCAGAAATATGACTGCAGGCAGGTCTGAGGGCTTCTGGCACAGCATCCTTGGTAGCAAGAGAAAATGTCATTAAAATCCTCATGCAGCTTGGCTGGCTTACTTGAAATTTGCTGGGCAAAATTATAAATTTCCCTTCTAATCATGTTTATACCCTAGGCTATTAGAAGGATTTTTCCTGCTGCTAAGCCCTCATGCTTCTTGTCGAACTACTCTGACCCTTGTTCTCTTGTGTATTAAGACAGATCCTCATCAGTGGTTAATACTCCCTATGAGACTGCAGGAGCTTTTCAGGTCTTTCTCAGTGACAGAAGGGTTTGTGCTCTTAAAAAGATGAGACTTCACAGACTGAATTTGAAGCTATATGTCAGTTTGGCAATATATTAAATGGAGTTTATCGTAGGATTTCAATTGCAGTCAATTTTAAAAAAAGGAGATATCTCTGTGATATTGTGTGCAAACAGATGTGTCCGAGCAAGCTTTTGTATAACCTCACAGTATCTAGTCATCAACATCATCTAGTGGTCAAAGAAGAGGGCTGTGAGTAAAGGTAACATAGATCCTGGTTCTGTCACAGGTCCTTTT
Source organism: Platysteira castanea (assembly GCA_013397175.1). Taxonomy (NCBI): domain Eukaryota; kingdom Metazoa; phylum Chordata; class Aves; order Passeriformes; genus Platysteira; species Platysteira castanea. The sequence continues at coordinate 288,795 of VYXC01001538.1, forward strand.
AGCTGGACTGACTTAGCCAATCCCTTCTGCGTCTTGGATGATCAAATTGCCATGGGGACACTAAGAATTAACATGCACAGAAAAGCATGGTGTACTCATTAGATGAAAAGGAGTCTATAAGAACAAGTTTTTGCTTTCTTCTGCTCCCATTTATTCATGTTAACCAGGTGGTAGGATTATGCTGATCCATAGCTGATCTGGGCTCCCACCCCCACATGGAGGGGAAGACACTGCAGTGGCCCTGGGCAGCAGCTACTGCCTGTTACTGCAGTGACAGTGACTGAGTGACATGGTCTGAAACTGGACCAGCACTGCATTTACGTGTAAAACCAAACACGTCCTTTCAGGTTACTGGCTTACTGGTGAATTACCATGCCCTGCTCTCATTTGCCCTTATTCTGCGTAGCTGCTTCTGGAAAGGGGTGTCTTGTGGCAAACCAAAGGTAGGTGCTGTCATGAGATGCCAAAGGGGGTATGTGAATGAAACCCAAGCCATTTAAGACCTTATGTATCTCCTGCATTTCTATTTTGTTATACGTGCATCCACAGAGAAAGAAAAATTCAGCTTTGTCAGTTTAGCTGTTGTCCTTAAACCCATGTTTGCCTGTAATTTGATTAAATTCAGGTAAAAGAAAATCAATCAAAATTAAGAGAGATGACAATGCTCAGCACAAAGGTGGTGCTTTACCCCTTGGTGAATGATGTAAGCTGTAAGTGAGCCTTGCTACCTTCCTGGGAGATTGGTAAGTAAGCAGAGCAGTCATATTTAGCAGATGTAGGAACAAGAAAGCCTATAGCTACAGCATAAAGGGGGAGGATAAACAATTTATAAGTACTTGTAAGTGATGATGGCACAGCTCTGAGTCGCTGTTCTAATTTACTGCTCGCTGCTTGTCTCCCCCGCAAGCCTCAGCCAGCAGATTGCAGGGCCACTGCGTTTTGAGCTCTGTGCAGTCTCAGACACATGCTGAGGGCTATGCTGTATGAACCACACTTTCATTTTTGAGAGCAGACATGAATAGCCTCACTAAATTCAGTGGGATGCTTTGCATAAATATTCACTCTGTATGGCTTACACTGGATAGTGCTTACGAGGTGAGCCACTTAACCACAAAACTTAGCAAAGGCATAAAAATACAACCGCTTTTTATATAGAGCTACTGTAGATCACTGGCCTCAGAAGTCCTTGTTTTTAACATGATAAATGGCTGGCTCCCAAGTGTAGTCACTACTGTTGTGGAGTGTAATCTGATACAGAATGGTAAACAAGCTTTTATTTATTGTACAGTACTGAAGTGAATTCACGCTTTTAAAACTCCCTCCTCTATTGGTGTAACCAAGCACAGTGTTCTACTTTGTGCAAATAATTGCTGATATGGACTTTTCAAATGGAAATGTTAATAAGGTATTGCTTGAAAGAGTTACATGGTCTCAATTAATTAGATGCAGGAAGCCATTCCTTGGTAGGATTCCTCATCACCTCAATGGAAAGACAAAGATTTTTTGAGGAACTGTGTGCAGATCAAAGGCACTCTTTGAACTGCATCTAATATTGGTTAGGCCTGGGAAATGAATTGTTATAAGAGATGTATTTAACTGTGAGTGAATATATATATATCTTAGAGCAGGAGAAAGGAAATTGTAGTTTCCTTAGAACTTCAAAGGGAGGAAACTTTATAATGAAAAACTAATATATATCTTCACATAACACTTCAGAATTTGTGTCTCCTGCCATTGTGTAATCTTGCATCAAAGGATGCCTAGGTTAGTATTTGAGGAAGCTATCAGCAAGGAGACCAGCACAAGCTGTGGGGGGAGTGAGAAACAGAGAGCTATCAAAAGGATTTGGAATTGATGAACAAGGGATTGAATAAATTTTGTTTTCCCATATTAAACTTTTTTATTTGAGGAACAGCTTTAAGAAGTTTAGACACGTTGTGTGACCTGGTTACTGTAAAGGAGTCCATAAATATTCATATATTATCAGAGTTATAGTTTCCGCAGTTTTATTGTCCTTGCACGTTGTGTGGGATTTGTTTCCCACCAATATTTATGAAATGTCTGGGACTCAGTTACTTTCAAGCAATTGTTGAGAGATGCTTTTGATCATCAAATTTTAAATTAAGAATATTTTGATCTGGTAAAATTCCTAAAAACCTGAAAACTTTCTAAGAAATACATATATGCACTCAGCAGGTACTGTGGAGGTGGTAATGAGATCATTCTCAAGGGAAAAGAATGAGGTAGCTAAGGATGTGTATCGCCCGTACAATAAAACTATAAGTACAGTTTAAGTTTTGAATATCCAATGTCCACAATAAACCACTTTATGCCACAGATTATTCAAAAAAGACAATTAAAATAGTTTTGAATTTTGAATGAAAATTTCAGTGAGCCAATGGGCAGTTTGAATACAGAAAAAAGAGGTAATATTCATTTAAGGGATTGTTTGCTAAATTTCGTTGATTGCCATCTTTATTTTGCATTTTACTCCAGCTCTTCCAGTGGGTATTTATTTTGTTGGCCAAAGTCTGTAAAGGCAACTTAAGATGCATATAAGTACTTAGAAATCACTTAGCTGATAAGTTACTAAAGTGATTTTAGGGCTGCTTGAAGTTTTGTTTGTAAAAGCCGAGGTCAACATACATAACATAGCAGAGTTTTTATTCTGCTTAACTCAAACAACTTAACTCAAACAACAGTGCAACCTTATGCAGAGGTATGTGAGACAATGCTCCCTTTCCTACGGATGCTATTTTGTACCTAAAAATACAGATTTCTCTTATACCATTGAGGCCAAGTTGGTAAGCAGCAGTAGTACTCAAACCTGTTTTCCTATGGATTTCTGTGTTAAAGTTGAGGTCATAGTAAGCACCTGTTACAACAAATGAACTCTCATTTTAACCTTTTCCTCAGTGAGGCTGTCGCTGAGTTTCTCAGTCTTCAATTTCTTTCTGAGAATTTAATTCATTTGAGATATTTTGCCATACACCAAAGTTGGTAGAAAATCAGCAGTCGATTCAGAAATTATTACAGGAAGTAACAGATGGACATTGGCATCATATGATCCTTATTTATTTCAGCAACCAGACAAGAACAGAAAACAGACAAAATGCACTTTGGAATATTCCCCTTCTAGGTTTCTTGGTGTCTGAAGTTTGGGGGAGGGCCATGATTTTGTTGCAGAGACCACTTGTGAAAATTGACGGAATAGTTAAGCATGCTTAGTAAAAATGTTACAGGTACTGGCATGCTTTAAAAAAAAGATAAAAATATGCTTGATTGTCTTAACCAGGCAGAGCGGGAAAAAGCCAGGCCAGCCCACCAAAGAAGGCTGCTATGTTGAAGGTACTGACAGTGTGATTGCTAAACTCTAACTTATCTGTAGTAATTTGTGCTATAAATAAGAATTGTATCCTTATTGGTGGTCCTGTGGTATGTCTTCTGCATATTGCCTCTACCAGCAGCAAATGGGACATTTTAACTTATAGAGACTAAAGTTAACACTCTGTTCTTGTTACCAGACAAGGAAGGGAGGTACACATTTGTCATTATCAGTACCTTATCATTCACCACTGGAAATGTGATGTGGCACCCACCTTATGGAATGCAGTGAATATTCTGGCATCATACATGTTCAGGTTCCTATAAAGAACTTAAAAAACAGATGGGATGGATTCCTGAAAATGTGTATATGCCATTCAGCTATTTTGCTGTAAAGAGATCTCAGTGGTTCACAAGAGATTTGCTATTTAAAGCCTTTTTTTCTTCTCCCTTCTCTCTCCATGGTGTTACACAGTAAGCCAATATGGCCCTAAGTCACAGAACAGAAGAAGAGACTCCATCTGCAGTAGATAGCAAACTCTGTCTCTGTGAGAAGTGTTGTAGCAGCCTAACACACTCAGTCACGTGTAGTTAGCTCCCTACCTGCAAATCTCTGTTTTAAAATATCCTAACAGTAACACTACAAAGCTTTAGAGCAAGTCAGTTTGATTCTGCCTTCCTTGAATCCATAGGAATCTGCAGAAAGCATCTGTTTAAAACACTGCTGTCTTGAGGGCTTTTTTTTGTGCACAAACCCATCTGCTCACAGAAGAGTCTGTGATGTCCTCTCAACAGGAATTTATGTTTCTGCTTAGTCTGTAAGAAATTCCTCTTCTGAGGATCTCAGCTAAGTCAGAAGTCCATTGAGATTTATGGCTTAAGATGGACACAGGAAAGACAGAGAAAGGTGATATTGTGTCCTGCTGTACTGTTGTTTTCAGACTAGCCACATCATTTCTGGAAACTGGGACAAGCCAGGCCAGGCATTAATAAAGCTCAGAGCTGTATCACATCCTTGTGGAGCCCCTAGTTCTGCTGCTGGGCAGCTGCAAAGGGAGCCAGATCAAACACAATGAACATTTGTGTGCTACAAGAAGGAAGGCAAGCCATGCTCCACTGAGACATAGCTGTCCTTGCTAAAGAGGATTCCAGTTTTGAGGAAGCTATTTCCTTTGAATTGTTTAGGTCCTGACATTACTGTTCCAAAGGTTTAGATGCCTTGGATGGCTTTAAATATGAGAGGCCAGCTCTGTGGTGCTCTGAAGGAGAAGGAGGTGAAGCACCCAACCCTTTTGACTGAAAAATTTTTAAGTGCTCACTGACAATAGCAAAGGGCCATGAAAACGGCTGTTTACTTTGGCACCAGAAATGTTATTGAAGTAAAGAGAACAGAGCTTTCTCCAAATTTTCTTCTTCCTTGATTGCATGAAAATTATACGGCTGAAGGCTATATGCTAAAAACACTTAATGTATTTAAAACATGTCCAGGCCTACAGGATTTGCTTACATTTGAAGCAAGATATAACTCACCATGGGTCCTATCAAAGGATGGCCAAAGATATCACTAGGTGAACTGAGTATGTTGCTTTTGCCTGGCATATGTTCAAGTCAGCTAGTGTCAATCTAGTTCTCAAGATGTCCTTGGGGCATGGTTGAGATATACCACGTACTGTATTCTTATTGGTGGTCCACTCTGAGGTGAAATGTGAAAATATTCGACATTCAGAATAGCAGCCATCCTCTTACTATCATAACCCTTACAACGTGGGGCTGGGTCAGATGGCTCTCCAGACAATGTAAAGACAGCGGTTTGGGAATAATAACATTGAGGACTTTATGCACAGAATTCTGGTGCTTGGTGAAAACAGAATTACTCCCCCTAGTTTTATCTCATCTTCCATACTGAATCATAAGGAATGAAAAAATAGTGCCACAAGGTCAGTTCCTGATATAATTATTTAAAAGTATGTATACCTTGTGAGTTATGTTCTTTCCACTGTATCAGATCTTGTTTCTGAGCAGTTGTGTACTAAATACTCTTATGCCTGGTGAGCTGTGTGCCTGGGCTTTCTTCTGGCAAACACTCAAAGCATAAAAAAATTATCAGTGCTTCTGGTAGGCTAATGAAATTAATGCTGATCCTTGACATCTTTATTGATTTTGACTTACCACTTCACAAATCATTTTACAGAAGAGTGTGAGCAACAAAAAATAACTCATACATTTGCTAAAATATCCTGCTTTATACAGTAGATACGGAATGTTGCAGGAAAAAATAAGCTAAGCTGGGGCTGTAAGTCCATCTACTATTTTCAAGGAGTAGAGTAAAACTCAAGAGTAAACTGATGAGTGAAGATCACTCACCACGTGACGAAACTGGATTACTCCTATTAACAGTAATTTTTTTTTCCATGCCAGAATTGACACAATTGATAAAACCTTTTTGTCTTTGCAGTGCGAGCACTTGCAATAGGAAAAATTACTAAATGATAAATAGATCACTAGAAATAGCATTTTCTCCATTCCTGCTCCATGCATTTCTCTATGTGATGTTAGCAAGCTCTAGCTCCTCTGTTGATAACAAAATAATGCTGTAAAAGAATAAAATAAAAATAACAAAAAAATATCTATTCTGGCATTAGATTTCCTCCCTGTTATTTTCCTAAATGTTTCTCCCCTCTCCTTTATAGGTACACACAATGAATCTTTAAAAATGTGGAGCTGCCCTCGAAATTGCTATCGTCATCCAGATCAATTTGGAACAAAGTCCTGTCTCCCGATCTATTCTAATTTCAATGTACACACTCTGCTGGCTGGCTGCCAGCATGGAGCTCAGGAGATGATAAATACCCATTTAGTCACAGACGTACAGATTTCCCTGGGATGGTGGGCTGGGACTGCTTTAATATTCCCAAAGTTGCTGCATGTTTGCACATTCACTAACGTCACTTAGTGTGATATTTAGAAGCTGGGTGTAGCAATGACACATGGGGGGAAAGGACAGAAGTTGCACATGCTTTTCAAAAGGGCTGAAGCTTGGAGTCTTGTTTGCCTGCCCTGAGCTGATAGCCTTCCACCTCAAATAACTGTACATAACATGAATAGAAAATTAGGTTGAACTAATCTAATTTGAAACAAGATGGCCACAGCCAGCTACTGTGAATCTCAAAGGTCTTATGAACTGGTTATGATAAGTATTTGACATTTCTACTGGGTACTAAATGTAACTCTCAGTTGCTATAAAGCACACTCTGCAAGGAAAATGGGCTGTGTGCACTGACTTCTATTGGTTTGGTGGCTCGTTGGTCTTTTCTCCCTGAATTGCTACAGAGATGTCATTTTCTTTGTGCATCTGGGATATTTCCAGAAAAGGGATGAATTAATAGCTTTGGATGACTTCCATATAATTAATTTTTATACCCTTCTCCCCAGTTATTTGAGGACTGAATCTTTTGCAAAGGCTGAATCTAATGTGAGGGTAAATACTTTCCAAAGTGATTTGAATTTTTTTTAGTGTGTCACTTGCTGGTATGTTAGGTAAACATCAGCTTTAACAAACGCTGAATAAAAGCTGGAAGTCTGCAATGCAGACAACACTAAAAAATGGAATAAGATTAAGAGAAAAGCTCAGATTTTTCATTTACATTAGCACGTCATTGAAAGAACAAAATACTTGGTTAAAGATAATTATGGATATTTAACTAATACTGTAGGCAAAAAAAGGTCTCTGGAAGAAACTTGGAGCCTTCTAATGTATCTGTTGTGCAATGAAAATGTTAAAAACACATTCTTGTTTTCACCAGTATTAAATACAAACATATGTTTTGACTATATGGATGATATATGGAGTGTATTTGCTGTTCTGAATTTCTTTGTCATGAGTGGACATTACCAAGGAGTCTGTCATGACCCTTATCTCAGTTTCTGGGTAGGGGCCTAAGTGATGCAGTCCCCTCATAAGAGAGCAGAAAGATGTGGAACCATTGTCTCAGAGACACAATTACAATAAGTGACACAAGTGCACAGCTTGCTCTGTGTCAGTGCTGGCTGGAGGAAGAGATTGGTGTTGGGGCTCGTTACAGGTGGAGGTCTACAATGCAATGTCTACAGGTGAGCCGGTTTGTCATAAGATTTATTTTAGACAATATGATCTGAATCACTCCTAAAGTGTCTTTATCTGTTGAGGGGAGCCCAGGAATAGTTGTTTATACATACACGCCTACATGATAGACATGTAAAGACAACGAAATGAATCCTATGTCTATTTCCTGTTATAAAAGGCAACTACCTTAAAAATTCTTGATTTGTTACTTAAATTGTTTAACTAGATATTTTTACAAGAGGATAGAGAAGTTTTAGTTTCAAACTTCCTAACAAGGTATTGCTAAAGTGAGTTTGCTTTTTGAAAAGTTAACATTTAATAAAATCACGACTCTGATCATAATGTGCCAGTAGAACAGTTTGGACTCAAAATGAGCTCCTAGTGTTTTAAACAATGGATATAGGCTTCATAAACATTCTTAAGTTAATAGACTTGGGAATTAAAAAAAAAATGTAGACAGACTAAAGCAAAGAAAAATCCCTTCTAAGTGTCATTTTTCATGTTTCTATTGAGGGAAGAAATGTTTTCAAGTGTAGAATTGCTAAGGATGTGACTTGGTTAAGAACCTTACTTGATAATTAGTACTAACAAGTTTCAAATTTACATCTCGTTTTGTTCTGTGCAGGCATATAATGTCCTTTCAGTATCTCATAGACTAATTTGGAACAAACCTAGTTAGGAACATTTGTTTAGCTTGGCCATCCTTATCTCCAGCTCCGTCTTTTTCTAACAATCTACCAGAGTTACTAGTTTCAATCATCAAAATTCACTTGCCACACATGAAATCTATCTTATATGTCACCTCTTCACTTTTGTGCAATTCAAAGCATGTGGATGGACCTGAGCTTGAAGAGTGCTGAGTAGCTGCATGACCACAGTTATTCTACAGCACGTGGGATGGTGTTGTCAAATCTCAGAGTGACACTTGGGCCCTACTGCAACCTGGACCTTGGCCTAGGCCCAGATATGCTAAGCATAAATAATCGCTCATTAAGTTCTACTGTAAAAATTAATTTGTACTAATAATGACAGAAACAAATGGTAATTTGTTTTGTAGTGTCTGTACTCCTTAATAAATTAATCTCCAAAATATTGTGCTACACTATATTTTCTGGTTCTATCACATGCCAATTCTTTTTTCTTCTTATAATAGACAATCACAAGGGCACAGAGTATTGACAAATATTACCATTAGAGAATAACAGAAGGAAGATAAATTGTTCTTATCTCAGAGAAAAGGAAATGTATTTTGGGAATGAAGTAGCCAAGATACAATAACTTAGGTTTAACCCTCACATATATTTATACAAGGATGTTTGTGCTTCCCAAGTATTGGTCTGTGAGTCGTTGCAGCCTTTCTGTAGTAGTATGGTTAAATTCCAAGGTTATCTTATTTTTTCTTCCTCTTCAATATAGACATGAAGATTTCCTTGAATGTTATGTTCTCCAAGGTCAGCAAAACATTGTTTTCTTTCTGTGATCTGGGAAGGAAAGCATTTCTGGGCCTTAAAAATATGTATTGTCTACTTAAAGTATTTGCAAAAGAAGCCTTGTGAAATCTGTGTGGACTAGAAGAGTTGTTTTGCATCAAAGCTATTTAAAACAATCCAAGTTAATAATAACAACATTTTTTTTTAGATGCACGGGAATGCATGTGAATAGAAAGAACTATTGAATACAGGCACTTACAGGAAGATTACTTTAATTTACACACTGATCACTGGTGGAGATAACACATGTGTAGCTGTCCGGGCCTAATGTCTTTTGTGTACGTCTCCATCCTGGCATGATTTAAACCACACCATGTTTTGCTGTTCCCTGTTCATTCTGCTGAGAGAGAGCCCGGGGGGATTTCTGGCTAAATTGTACAAATATATAAAGCTTGGTAGTACTAATTCCAATTTACAATGGGAGTGGCAGTCTGTTTGCTTACTAAATTTCGGGATAAGTTTTCTATAGATATTTCATTTGCTGACAGTAAATTTCAAATCTACTTGCAGGAGGGGTACTGTAATCCTGAGTAGTAAGTATGCTTGTAGACATTCACTTAAAGATTGCATGCAACTGGTGTTTTGGAGACGTGAGCAAAACTCTGCTAACTCTATGCACTAATAGCAAATAATTTTCCCGAGGTATCTGGTTGTTTCCTAGATATGCATTAAAGAAACAAAATCTAACACTTTCCCTCAATTACTTCTGAGTTTGTAATTAAATCTATATGAGAAGAACTGTTTGTTGGATTGGGGTGAATAAAGTGCTAATAAAAACGACTCTAATTTTCTGGCCAGTCACTGTTTTCCTTCCCTTGAGCACCAGTGGCTCTTCCAGGGATCACTGCCAGATCTGCAGCCATGTCCCCTAGGGCTTTGACCTTGACACATCTTTCAAAATAAACAGGACAGAGGATGTGGACAAGCAAATCTGTTACACAGAACCAAGCAAAGTTTCGGAAGCACCACCACTGCTCCATGGATCCTGCTTCTTGGAACCTTGCTTTTACTATATACCAGGGAATAAGGACATGGTGAGGTAGAGCTTGATTCCCACCCTTACTTATTTTGGGAACTCTCTGACTAAACCCTGAGCTTCATTAAAATGCACATTCTGCTGCATATTACTTTAAAGTTATCTTAAACATTTCCATTGCCTTAATGAATTTGAAATCAAGCCTGTAGATTGGCATCTCAAAGGAAAATGTGGGCACTACAATAAAAATGATGTGGGTGAATCAGTAGGTGTCAGATTGCTGAGTCCATAATGAATAATTATCTCAGCATAATTATTCTATGTGCTGTTTTTCAGGCAAGATGTAAAATTGAGGTCCTTTTGTTTCTTGGTAATTAAGACCACATCTCTAATGTGATTGCACCTTACAAAACAGTCTCTCTTTTGGAGAATATGGTCTGCTAGTAGTATCCAAGGCTAGATAAGGAACTATTATACTGATTATTAGAATTGTCTGTACTATATAATTTTCCCTTCCAGCATCTCTGTTACTAATTTTTGAATTTTCATTTCAGTTTATACATGTATTTTGTAGAAGAAATTCATATGCTGTACTTTCTTTGATACATTTTTAAAATTTTGTATATATGAACAGGGTTTTGATACTGCTCCTGGACCAGATTTGATGTCATCTTGGGTTCAAAAATCAACTGCTGGATTTCAAAAGCAGCTGGATGCATTCATGGGGTTAAAATACCTGAGAAGTGTTAAACACAAGACACAAGTTCTGTTTCAGGGCATCCTTGAGTTGTAAACTGGTAAAAAATGGGAGAATATTCTTAATATAGAGTCCTGCATGTTCCCTCTATCCTTAATTTTTCCCCTCAGTGTCTGTTGTTGACCACTATCAGAACAATAACTGGGGCTATGCATACTTTTTATTTTGTACAGAATGGCCATGCTTAGTTTTCTATGTAATCACTGTAACCACTGAAAAGAGATGTCCCACCATTAGGATTTCTCACCAAGGCAAGAATGCAAACCTGTTTTTCAAAAAAGTATTGAAAATTTAAGTAGATTGTTTTCTCTTGAAGCAATGTTACTTGGGATAAATTTTTCTATAGAAATATTCCTGTTCTATTTTATTACCACAATGGGCATCTTATCAAAATGTCTTGCACTTTCTGTAAGTTATGGTGGTTTTTTGGACATTATTACTTGGCCTGCTCTTGGAGCTATTATGGGAAATTGGATGCAGAATAATAGTTTCTCATGTTCCATCCAACTTCTTCAGCATATCCTCTTTTGCATTTGCATAGGTGCCAATGCAATTATTTTGAGTGGAAGAATCACAAAACCCCAAATTTAGATGAGACATAGCTAAAAGCATTTTCACACATCTATCCCAGAGATAACGGTTAAAGGGTACTTTTGTGAAGAGCAGTAAGTCTGTCTAATTAAAACTGGATTACTGACCTGCTGCTCAGAATCAGATTAAAGAATTGCCGTAGTGCACAGTGACAAATTGGGATTTTTCTAAAACTTTTCCTGTCATTATTTAGTGATTGCAACCAGTAAGGGCTGCTTTTGGCTTTACCTTTGACTGCCCACAGATTACGCCTATGCTGCCTGTCAGAGTGTGACTTGAGATGAATATTTCTTTATCCCTGGCAAAATTAGAGGAAAAAGGGATAGAAGACATGAAGCATCCAAGTCTGAAGTCAGATACAAAAACAAAGAAGTCGGAGATGAAATCTGACGTCTTTCTATCTTGATAACTTGGATGTGATAGGAGAGTGTCCCTTTCGTGAAACAGCAGCAGGAGGAAGACAGGAAATGAAGTGTGAAGATGGCTTGGCCATTGTAATGGCAATTAGGAGATGAGAAGAAAACCACTAATTCTTCCATGACTGGTATTTGATGAAAGAAAATCCACATGCTTCAGCAATGCAAACATCAGAATCTCAGGTGAAACTATGGTATCATTGCATTTTCTTTGTGACAGTAGATGGTGAGGTGGCTTTAAACAAAACAACAAGTTATTTATCCTGGCTGAAATTTTACTGATCAAGGATGAATACAATTTTGAGCTTATCAAGAAGTCATCAAGATTGCTGTGTCTGGTTAGGTTGTGACTAAGAAGGAAACCAGAGGTACTGGAACTAATGTTTCAGAATCTCTGGAAAATAACAGAGTATGTATACCCAGGTCTTGAACCTGTTTGAACCGTGCTTTGGGAAGCAAATAATAATAAAGGAAATCTATTATATATAATATAAAATTTAATATATTTCCATGTGTCTTCTGGGCTGGGTGTGGAATTGGGGAATCAGCTCTGGCGGTCAGTTGTGGTCTGCAGTCAGCTACCTGTGGGACTCAGGTATACCCTGTGCTGCTCAAATTGTGAGACCTGTGCTTACCATTAGACATTATCAAAATAAAGAGATATGTCATGTGCTTGGAGAGGTACAGAATAAGGCAGTTCTCAAGCAGGAGGCTGAGGTATTTTTTCTCCTGTGTTTGCCAAGTGCATTTACACATGGAGTACTTGGCTGCCACTTGTGCAGACTTCCCTTGGAAACATTTTCCATCTGTCATGCTCACATGCAAAATAACCCCTGGAGATTCCACCCCCATCCCTGTAATGGAACCTCTCTTTGTCTCTTACAGCTTTCAGCAAGACTTTTATTAAAGACACAGAGAGGAGAGGAAAAAATGCAGACAAGGTGCTTTCTAGCATTTCATATTCAAGAGCTGTAGCCAGCAAGATCACAAATGCCTGGAATGGCAAAGAGAAAGAGATTCAGTTTCACCTTGACTCCTTATTTTCACTAGTAATCCTCCCTTTATCTGCAGCACCGTAAGCTCCATCAGCTGCCTCATCCAGGTCTACTAAGAATTGAGTCTCTTTATATGTGGAGAATTGTGAAATAAAATGGAACTAGGAATCCTTGACACTGCTTTCTCCTGTACTTAGAACTGCATGTGAAATACCAGCCACCTTCTTCACAAAAGTAACAGAAAATACTTTCCATTATGATTTGTAATACCATTCTCTCTTATAATACATCACTTGTATCAACAGCAAAATACAAAAAAAAAACAAAAACAACCCACTGAAATATATGAGAGAATGGGCATCCTAAGCCTGATCAGTGATGATGCAGGGTTGATACATGTCTCTCTGATTTCTTCTTTTTCCAAAACTGTAATTATTTTGCATATAGACCACTCTCTTATATAGTGATTGTGATTTTCAGGAGACAATCTTGGGACAGCCCTTTATAATTTCTACAAGATATTTACTGAATAAACATTAAGATAACTAGATCATTTGAACAAATGGGATCTTTAACAGAATTCCTTGATTTAAATTTCTACTTCACATATTATATAAAAGGAAGCTGCGTATTCAGAAAATTGAGTGGCAAGGTCTGCTTAAAAGACTGGCTGTTGTGCCTATCACTGACAGTGAAAGTCTGAAATTTCTGTTGTAATTTAGTTATGTTTTGCTCATAAGGACATTTAAAATTACCTTTAAGTAGAAGTATATTGGAAATAAGTGTAGCTCTTATTTTTCAGAAGGATTTTTTGGCTTCTGCTCCCCCCCAGCTCTATACAAGCTGTATCTCTCAAGACACTGGAAACAACAGGTTAGCATATTTCATGAAGAAGTATTGAACTTCTGCCCATTAACTGGGCTCCTTCAGCTCTCCTGCCTGACACCACACAGTGTGCCAGGCTGTGGCTGGGCTGACAAGTCTTTGCTGTGCCTCATTATAATAAAAAGCAAAATCAGCTGGTGCAGTGAAAAAAAAAAAAGGTTTAGCAAGGATAAAGAAAACAAGTTAGTCCGAGAGAAATGATCCATAACAGCTTGTGATTGAAGTCTTTAAGAATTACTTGTAGGAGAAAAAAGAAATTGCATAACAAATTTAGCTCCCTGTTTTTTTCTCAGAACATGAGTGAAACAGGGCAAAACTATTCTGTGAGCCAAAACACACAATTGCTGATCATGCTCTTTGGCAGGCCTCTTAAATGCTACCTCTTGAGTGCTACCACCAATTCATTCTGTAATGGAAGAAAAAGAAGGTGGCAACCTTGAGGAAGTATCCTTCTTTTGGAGAAGACAGAAGACAGAAAATGAATTGGAAGAATTCTTTTGAGACCTCTCCTCTCACCAGTCCAAAAAATGAATACAAATCTAATGATATTGTTTGAAAACTGAAAAAAATACAGGCACAAGAAAATACTCTCAGATTACCAGAATCAGGCCTGTTACAGAGACCATTATTGTGTCCTTCTCCACATTCCTTTTCGATGTATTTTGGTAATTGCTGTATGCTGTTATCCATCATCCATGCTTCACCACAGGGGTGTCTGCAGTTCCATTTTGGCTGAGGAATTCATGGTTTGCAGGGATAAGAGACAAAAGGATAGCAGAAAATGGCATAAAGGCAAGATAAACCTCGTGGTGCCCTCTGATCTCCACGGTCTGCTGTCTGCAGTCCACTGTGTGCCAGCAGTAACCCCACGCAGAGTGCAGATGCACACACATGAATACACACTGCCAGTCTCCCTCTTCTTCCCTGCAGTTGGCTTTGCCACGCCACCTGCCACCTGTCTTCATACCACAGGAAGATATTCCTTATTCCTAGGCTTGCTGGAGGGAGGGGGATGAGGGATAGAAAAGGAGGCTGCTGTCAGGATGCAGGGGCAGAGGGGTTCTGTCAGGTGATCCTGCAACTTCCCCGCCAGGACTATCTCACTGTGCCCACCCCAGGTCAGGGGAGACTGCTGGTCCCAGACTGATACGGGCAATTGCACACTGTGTCTGACGGATAAGCTGCTGTGGTAATTGCCTATCCACACACTGTATACACAGTGAATGATAGATTTCTGATGAGCAATCAAGACTCTGGACAGAGAAGGATTAGAGACAGAAATTGGTATGTATTTGTACATAGAGTTATAGGTGTAAAAGGTTGATGCCTTGTTGTTCTGGGTGCCAGAATAGCTTATTATAGTCACAGGTCTGAGGTTATATCATGTTTATATTCTAATATCCTGGTTTTAATATCTAATAAGATTTGGAAACTTTTCTCTGCTCCCGAAGTGGTTTATGTTCACATGTAATTTTTTTGGTAAAGTTTGAAAAAGAATATTTCTTGAAGTTTTTTTTCCCTCCCCCAAAAATTTATTCAGGTCTGATCATGGGCTGCTGGAAAAAGGATTTGAGTCAGACTAAATCCACCTGCTTTCTGTCCAAGGAGAGGCATCAGCAACTCTTCTGTTAAAACAAGATCCAACCTATATACGTAAGGAGTTCATTTCTGTACAGTACCAGAGTGTGGGACAAAAAATATCTCTGCCAGAGGAAACAAAAGAAGTGGGGTCAGAATGAGAAAAAACAAGGAATGTGGACAAAGAAGGAAAGTGTGGTGTGCTGTATCAAGGAATTCTGAGAAAGACAGTGAAGGAGGACAAAAGGGTTATGTTGTGAACAATTTTGGCTTTCTTGGGCCGGTATTATGCATATCTCTGATCAAAAAAGCATTACTATGTTTTAGTTGCTTCTCATTTTTCTCATCATCTTTTGGCAGTTGCTTTACCCTCTGGGAAGGCCCATGGCCCTATTCTGTTTCTGTGAATGTTTTCTGTCAGCTTATGGTGAATGTTTCTTGCACTCATCGACTGAGTTCCTCGCAGTGTATCTCCAAGGCCTGAATGGATGTCACGTAATCGTGTATTTTCTCTAGGTTACCAGCATCACCCTCACTGACTCAGGAAACAAAGCTTTTGTTTAACTGCTGTCTCTCTCTTGAGCAGTGCTACTTGGAATGTAATTGCAAATTTGTATTTACTCTCTTTTTTTTTTTTTTTAACTGAAAAGGGGGCAGATAATGATCCATGATGCTATACAATCTTCAGTAAGTACAGACAAGGCTGAAAAGGTGTGCCATTTCCTGTTAGTGTCCTTGTTCTTAACCAAATGTTGCACTCCCCGTTTCAAAATGTGAATGTTTTTAACTCCTGCACTGCCCAGGGCATTCCTTCTGCTGGCTCAAGTTTGCTTATGGTTTTAGTAGCTCAGATTAAACCCTTTCTGAACATTTTCTCACTTGTATGAATGTGTTTTTCAATGTGTATGAGTATTGTGTCATTGCTGAAATGACACAGTCTTTTCCTAAAATGTGTTTTTATTCCCTACCATCAGCTTAGTGTGGCCACACAAACCATGAACGCTCTGTCCTTATTATCTGACTAATCTCAACACCTCTATCAATTCACTCTAGTCTAAAGGTAAGACAAATCCTACAGCTGACATTTGCAGCCTCATATTTGTAATAAGGACCATGAGAACATCTTTGCTTGAGCTTCTAACCACCACCTGCAGATAGCTTTTCCATTTCTCTGGCAATTTAATTATGCATTGTAATTGATTTGAAGCCTATGAAGAAGAGACATCATTGTGAAATGTGATATTACAGATTATGTACTTATCTAATTTTTAAGTCCTACATTACATTATTGTCTTTGATGAAGGGAGAATAAGGTTCTTTCTGGCTTAGGAAGTTATTCCCAAAGTCTTAAAAAGTTATTTGATTTTTCTTTTGTTAGCCAATATTGCAGTCTGAAGATATGAAATCACTTCCCTCCTCCCCCCTAAGAGATCAAACTGGAAACTGGGACCTGTGGATACTCCAAGCATTTGCAAATGAACATGTGAAAAAAAAGCAGCAACACCTAACAGTCTTTTTAGATTGCTTTTTATCAGGGTGTTTCCATCTAAAGGGATGTAAGACTGGGAACCATCCCAGCCAGCATGGGTATATGAAAGCAGGTGCTGCTTGACCTACCTGACCTCCTTCTATGACAAGGTGACCTGTTTAGTGGATGAGGGGAAGACTGTGGAGGCTGTCTACCTAGATTTTAGTAGTTTTTGACACTGTCTCCCACATCATTCTCAAGCAGAAATTAGCTGCTTATGACATGCATAGCTGTGGTTGTCCCTGGTTGAAAAACTGGCTGGATGTCTCAGCTCTGAGAGTAGTGGTAAATGGAGTTAAATACAATTGGTGACCAGTCACTAATGGTGTTCCCAAAGGCTCCCAAAGTATTGGAGCCAGTCTTGTATAATATCTTTTACTGATAATACGGATGCGGGGATCAAGGGCACCTTCAGTAAGTTTGTAGATGACACCAAATTGGCAGGATTGTTGGTCTTATGGAAGGCAGCAAGGCTCTGCAGAGGGATTTGGACAGGCTGGATCAGTGGGCCAAGGACAATTGTATGAGCTTCAAGAAGGTAAACTGCCAGGTCCTTTCCTTGGGTCACAACAGCCCCATGCAGTGCTACAGGCTGGGGGAAGAGTGGCTGGGAAGCTGTCCAGAGGAAAAAGAAGCTGAGGATGCTGGAAAAAGAACGTGAGCCAGCAGTGTGCCCAGGTGGCCAAGGAGACCAATGGCATCCTGGCTTGTATGAAAAATAACATGGCCAGCAGTACCAAGGAAGGGATTGTAACCCTGTACTTGACACTGGACAGGCCACACCTTGAGTGCTGTGTTCAGTTCTGGGCTCCTCATTAAGGAAAAACATGGAGGTGCAGAAATGCGTCCAGAGAAGGGCAACAGAACTAGTGAAGGGTCTGAAACACGAGTCTGATATGGAGTAGCCGAGGGAGCTGGGGTTTAACCTGGGGAANTACAGTGACCTGACGGCAGGTTGTAGACAGATGGGATTGGTCTCTTCTTCCAGGTAACAAGTGACAAGATGAGAGGAAACGGCTTCAAGTTATGCAGGGGAAGTTTAGCTTGGGTAGTAGGGAAAATTTCTTCACCGAAAGGGTTGTCAAACACTGGAACAGGCTGTCCAGGGAAGTGGCTGAGTCACCATCCCTTGAGGCATTTGAAAGACGTGGTGCTTAGGGTTATGGTTTAGTGATGGATGGCAGTGCTTGGGTAACATTTAGACATGATGATCTTAGAGGTATTTTCCAACCTAAATGATTCTATAACTGTCTGTGCTATTCTCTCCTGGGAATGTTAGCTCTAATAAGTAGCATTTTAAGTAATACCTTCAGGAGTCTGAGTGCCTTTAGTATTGGGATCATAACAGACCTTTGCATTTTGTTGCAAAACATTAAGAAGAAGAATTGCTGTGAATGGTGAATATTTTCCATACATAGATTTCTCTATATGCATCAAGATGACATTCAATGAGACTCTTTAGTGATAGGACCAAAATACATATCAAACCCTGCTGTGCTGAATCTAGAAACAACAAATTTGGGAGAGTTAACTTAGGAAAACAGGAATGAATTTGTAAATAATTTAACACAGGAGATTCAAAACTTGCAAAAGTCAGACTAGATAAGATTGCCTTTTATGTATGTTTAAAAGCAGAAATAAATAGAAATTTAGTGTTCTTTCAAAGATGTCAGGTACTACTGTAGAGTATATGTGACATAGAACACACCAAAAAAAGATTTATCAATGAAGTGACTGACAGTTTCATGCTACTATTGCACAGTTCATAATCAAACATGATAAAATGGTCCTTACAAATGTCAGACCATTTGCAGACCCACTGGCAAGGAAATTAGAAGTTTTAGATATGATGGGGACACCTTTCACGTCTATTGGAATGATATGAAGAGCTGCAGAGAGACCTCTCCTCAACACATGAAGACACTGAGGTCTAGAGAATCACAATGCAGTCCATTTCAGGGCCTGGAATAAATTTAGTGTATAGCAAACAACAGTGCTGCAGGGCAGACAGTGCAAAAAATTAGTTGTCTCTCAATAATCTCCAGTCACCGTAAATCACTTGGAAGATCTAACTTCCACTGAACTTTTGGTCTGTGCACACTAATTCTTTGGAGTGATTCAAAGGATGAATTCAATTCATCTGATCTGCTTCTGGTATTCTGAAAAGCCAAAGACATTGATTGGGAAAGATCAAGGCTTTTAAAGATCATAAATTTGGATGAAACCAAATACGTGATAAAAGGATTGGAGGCCTGGCTGCAGTGCCTATTGCCTGTGCTTACATGCTGTAAACAAATGTATATGTACACAATAGTGCCCTGCTATGCTCATTAGCTTGGAGCTACTCCTGCAGAATACAAAAATGGGCTTGCACTGCATGAAAAACAAGGTATGTGTGTTAGAGATGTGAAAATCAACTGTGGTGTGTAGCTTGTCGTAGCACCAGGAACAGGCACCACTACCAGTTATGAGAGTAGCTGTGCTGACAGAGACGTGACTCATACACTCAGTGCAGCTCAGGAATGACTGTCAGTCACCTGAGTAACAACTGGTCCTAGGAGAGAGTCAGAATTGTTTGCCAATGAGCTTATGGGAAGCCCTAGTAGAGCATCTTTATTGTTACGCCTCCTTGTGTTTCAAGAGAGATTTTCAGTTCAGCGTGGCTGCTGGGGTGAAGTATGGAATATCAATTTTTCCTTGTTTTGCCTCTACAGAAGTGAAAATGTGACAGAGGAGAATGCAGCCACACGACAGAAAATGTCTCTGCCTCAGAGTTACCGGGAATATCTTCAGAAGACTCTCTTAGAAACACCAGCAGGAGACCTGCACATGACAATCTCTCCAAGTTGAGATAGAGCAGTCACACAACATAAAACTCCCTGACAGTTAAACATACGTTACCTAGTCCTTGCTGGCCTTCAGCCATGCTTCTTTCTTCTCCACTGGGTTATTTTAGGTCTGCAGGAACCTATGTTTCCCTCTAAGCAGATCTCTGTAGCCAGGTGCTCTGGAAGTTCTCGGACTTCAAAAGATGGGAGAGTGGAGCAAACGCAGTCAGGGAGCCTCTGACAGACAGACTGTGTATTGATACTGAAAAGACAATAATCACACAAACATCCAGGACACAAAACAGATGTGACTAAGCAGCCAGAGAAAAGCAGAGGGAAAAAAAAAATCCTAGCATTCTCCTTTTATTGTTCTTTTATGTATCTAGAATAGTTGTTATGAAACCAAAGCTTAGATTCAGAAAAGCAGAGCCTACTCCTTGCAGCACATTGAGAACTAGCATGCAGATTAACTAGCAGTGAGAAAGGTCAGTAAAAAGACAACTCAGTGGCTGGAGGGACATGAAGGAGACCTACAAATATTCAGGTAAGTTCTACATGTGCTAATAAGTTTTGTTGCATTGCTTGTAATGGAGCAATTTGCAGCAAAGGAGGAATTGCTGCTTTGCCACCAGAGCCTCAACTTCTTGCAGTCTGTATCTGCCCAGTTGGGTAGGTGTGACTGGAAACAAGAGACCTGTGACCACTGACAACACAGATGTGCATATGAGCAGTGACTTTGTGGCTGAAGTTAAGACAGGAGCATACATACCACTTAGGAACACCTCATAAACACATGAACATGTGGATTCCTGGGGGTTAAAGGAATGGTAGAGGCTTATTAAAGCTGTCTGGATTGGTAGGAGTTGTAATGTTCAATGCAGGCAGCATGAATAAGTACTAATATTTTAAAGTTCTGTGTGGTTTTATGTTCACTTACTGTCATCTAAGTTAAACTCTGACTGAATGTTCTGGTGTTAGTACTTGTGTTGTCACCTTAAATCAAATTCTTCCTTCAAATTCAAAAGTTTATGAGACTTAAAGTATCCTTACTGGAGTTTGTCTTTCCTTTACAATATAGTGCCAATATAGTTCATGTGGCTACAAGACTGGATCCAGTAACAGTGTATTTATGTAAGTGGTTATGTATTGCTTCACTTAAACTTACTTTGGTGACTGCATGATGTTTTTTTGGAAAGCAGAATAAATGATATAGTGTATTCAAATGTTGTCTCCTAATTTTTACATGAGAATTCAGCTTTTAGAACTCCTATCAGCATGTTTGATGTTAAGATAGGCTTTATATTCTTTACAAACAAGAGCGCCATTGATTCAGATTAAATAGTGGTGAGTGGTGTGTCCTGCATCTCATTGTGATCTTTGCAGAAGTATGAATGAAATGGCATTTGAAAATTGTTGCAGAACCACAGCCATGCACTTTTGAATATTCCTTTAATTAATTGTGAATTAAAAAAAAAAATCTGTTGCTGTGTTTCTCAGAGTAGAATTTTCCCCCAAGACATCTCAGGAGGATCATCTCAGTGAGTAGTCTAAGCTCACAGAGTAAACAGAAGTTGTTGTTGTCTCCTAGGATTGTTTCTGCCCATTTTTTTTCTAGCCAGGATGCTGTTGCTTTTTATTACTTCTGTTGAGACTTTCAATCATACACAAGAGCAATTCCTGGCAATCAGGAGTCTGCAGCAGCTGGCTACAGCAGAGGCTTAAAAGTTGTCAAAAAATCAAAGCCCATTTTTGTAAAAGTGACATTAGCTATCAGGACAAACACAAACTGGGGAATCAGCAGTGTTCCTGGAATTGTGGCACCTTGTGCACAGTAACACGGAACCAGGCAAAGCTTTTCTGATGGCACCAGAGCCAGCAACAGCTTGCAGGTCTGTGGAACAAGCTCTGGAGAAGGGATGCCAGAAACAATTAATTGCCTTCTGGAAATAAAAAGGGCAGCAAAAGGGGAGTAGGAATATAGAAAACCACTTCAAGTCTTAAAAAATATTGGCTTCAGTTTGAGAATCTGGCTAGTCTATTTCCTTGAATTATTTCTTCTGCTATCACTTTGAGAAATGCAAGGAGAATGACTCAATCCTCTAGCATCTTACATGCATCTTAGTCATTGTCAAACACAGAAAAGTTACAGTCTGCTTCTCATGTTGAATTGAAACACTTCCTGAGAGAATAGGCATACTTGATGCAATGCTGAGTCACTCTCAGCTGCTCACCATTATTAGGTATTCAGCACTGCTAAATTGATACAATTAATTTTCCTGAAGTCCCATAAAAGTCTCTTTATTCTCCTGACATCCCAATATTGTTTCTATTCTTTTTTATTGTGGTAGTCAGTTTGCTGTGAAAACATTATTTTTTTCTTTTTTATTATGGCAGTCAGTTTGCTGCTAAAATAAAGAAAAAAACAGCTTTTGCTCTTGCTTTTATATTTGAATCCCATAGAGCAATTATTTTATTCTCATTTTTTTCCACTTATTTGTGAATCACTGCATCTTTCAGAATGTGAATCTGTAAAACATGATGCTCTTAGGTATAAAGTGAAAGGATAAAACCTCTTAGCCATCTTCTGAAAAGCCATAGAAAAAGAATCACTGGAGAGCCTGACCTACATACCAGACAGTGTCCCTTAAACAAAAGTTTGGATATTTTCTGCAAATTGTGGAGGCAGATATTAACATTAAAGACAGGACACACAGGTACAGTCCAGAATGCTTTTCATTAAACATTTTATTCTTTGGTGCACTTGATCAACATGAAGTGCTCAAAGGTTATTACACTTCCCTGATTTGCACAAAACCACCGTTTGTTTTCTTTTTTATGCCTGTTTCATGTGATTCTTGGGCATGGATGATTTAAAGCTATAAAAAATCAGTTTGAAAAAATCCTTATTTAAAAATGACTCCTAACCCATCCCTCTGGAGAAAAGCATGGTCATGGTAGGTGTTCTCTCCAGTGAGAAGAACTGGATGAGGCATGTACCTTGATCCTGGAGGTCAAGATACTGTGATTCTGCCTGGTAAAAGCAGAAAGCAAGTTTCAGAAAGGAATATTTGTGATGACTTGTTGGATCTGTCTTAGTCTATCTCACCTGCCAGTCTGATGTACCAGGAGAGACTTACTTCTTGGAAAGCAGATCCCAAAAGGTGGCTGGCCTCAATTTCTAAATCAGCAGGCAATGTGTTCCATATACATGCTCAGTGTAAGAATCCCAGATGTTAAAGTCCACCAGAGAAGGTTTCTTGGAGGAGCAGGTTTTGTGTTTTGCAGTCATGAACAAACTTTCCAGACCTCTCTCCTGTAAAGTACAGTACTGTATTTCAAGCTGAAGGCAAACAACTCCCTGTCTTCTCCCTCTGAAAAACAATTATTGTTAAACGGTGGAAAACTATTGTTAAATCCTTAAAAAGGTAGACAATTTGCACTCTCTCCTACTGCATTTCACGTGAATGAAAAAAGCATTCCTGCACTTTGGGAATGGTAATGACAAGAAGAGGCTTTCCAGATTTTAAGCCCCCTAAGAGACAACAGCAATAAACTTTCCAAAAGAGAAAGGAACATGACCTCTGCTACTGCAAAATTATCTCTTCTCCTTAAATGTCACTTTCCTTTCCTCCCTCAGCCCATTCACTTTCCTCAGTATGTTTCCTTGACCTCTACTTTTGTGGCTTGAACCCTGCAAATTTCAAGGTCTAAGCTAAAATAAAGATGCATCTGTGACACCATGACTAATGAAACAGAAAGTGTATTTTTCTTATGGACAATGAATTTAAGAGTCTTTGTCTGTGTAGAAGCTTGACTCAACACAAGCAGTGAGCATCAGTAATTCCAAGAAAAGAGGTAATGTGTATTGCAAAAAGGATCCCAGAAAAGATAGTGGTTTTACTCTACGTAGATTGTCACGATCTGTTCACACCAACAAAGAAGTAAATTGCATGACAGCACCAATCTTTTTGAGTAGAGCTTTTCCTCCACACCTTTTGTGTGGCTAATGCTGTGCCAAGAACACTTGTTTGTGTGGGACTTTCCCCATGTCATATCATAGATTGCAGGGCCTCTGATATCCTCTCTTAATTCACTTTGGAAGATAAAAAGGAGTGGATGTCAATATAAGTAATCTGAATTGAAAAGAGTCTCAGCCTCATCGCTTCCCCTAGTGTAAGTAGACAGTTATTGCTGTGATTTCCTATTTATTTTATTAGAAAAAATCCTAAAATGTTGGTAGTTTAGGAAGTTTTTTATAACAAGCTTTGGACAGCAGAGGCGTTTAAATATTTTTAATGAGTCTTGCCTTGAGCATATAAAATTAACTGAATTGCACTTAAATAGGTCATCAGAACTTTCTAATCTTTTTATACTTTAGAGACAGATTTGAAACTCAGTAAATGTGAGTCTGCAGTTCTTCTAGGAAAATTGTTAAGGTCTATAAACTTTTAGATATATCTGTACTGCACAAAACTTGAACCTGGCCTTGATCTCTTGATTTTCTTGTTCTCAGCTGTCTGATTTTCCCACTAAGGAAGGCTGTTGCTTTTGTAGAAGACATGAGCGTTTGTGAGATGGATGCACACTCAGTAGTTACCAAAGGAAGAATGTCAGTAACAGTTTGTGGCCTGTTTGCAGCCTGTTTGCTTTAGGCAGGTGGATTTGTACAGCTGAAACCCAATTACAGCACTATAATTTGTCTATATGAGGTAGTACATGTCCTCATAAAAACTATATAAGTGCCCCAAGAGTGCCCATTGTGATTCTAAGTTTCATGTAAATTGGATCCTCAGTTGATGTAAATGTACACACTTTCATTCTACGGCAAGTGCCTGTTAACAAGTGTTGAGCTTTAAAAAAATAATTAAAATAATTGAAATTCACACTTCTGATTTCTAGAGACTCATTTTATTATATCAAATAACATTTGGAAGTTCAACTATGCCAGTGTTGGATCTCAAACATCACTTTTGGGTCATTGTGTAGAAGGCATATTTCCCTGTTTCTTTGCTGGAAGTTTTCCATACATGAGGTATTAACTTGCATAATAAGAGACATCTGGAGAAAACCTCAATAAATTTCCCTCTTTTTGGTAGTTCTGTTTTGGGAAATGATACTGTTAGTGTTTTGCTGTCAAAACTTTATGTTAAGAACAGAGAATAAAAATCAATTTCTACAACAAACTGAGGGACTCCTGAAGGACTTTGTTCCATATCTGTACTGACACCTTGAGGGTAACCAAAGCCATGTGCTCTATATTTGGAAACCTAGAGAAACAACTCATGTTCATGTTCTGTCCATTTATCGAAAGAAAGAGAAACAAAATCATTGTGAGAAGAAGAAAAATTAGATGGAGGCTCACATTGCCTTGTGTGAATGGGTGCTGATTTTTAGCCATAAAAGGGCAGGCTTGGGAAGCTGGTTGTGCTCTTCTAAAAACAGGCAACGAAGGGAGAAGGGCTGCTGATTATATTCCTCATCTGGTGCAGAAAGTCTGGATTCAGTTTCTTGCTCTGCCATGACCCCAGAAGTTTCAGTGATCCTAGAAGGACTTTTTTCTTGAAAATTAAGAGGTATCCAAACTATTTGCCTCTCCAAATGCAGATGCCTTCTCTTGATCTTTCTTGTTCTAACATAAATTCCTTGTAAAACTGTATTCTGATATGTGCTTTAGAAATCTTTTTTTAATGTAAGCACTGTAGATAGTCAAAATGAAATTGCTTTGTGGATTGAGTCTTTCTAGCACCTAGATGAGAACACAGGGTCCTATATGCCGTTATTATTTTGTGAGGTCTGGGTGAAGGATAGGCAGAATTGCAGTCTCTCTGCTTAATGCGGAACAGGAATTGTTCTCCATCTAATGCCTCAAAAGGGGCAGAGGAGAAATGACAGCAGCAGAATGAGAGCTCAGCACCAGACTTTCTTGACTACCTGCAGGAAGGGAAATGTGTTACAACAATTCCATATGGGACTAGTGCTTCCCCTCTCCTAATTGGAAACTGTAGGTTCTCCTGGGCTGGTAAGGTGCCTGTTTCCTGCATTGAAGGTCCACGCGATTTAGATACAATTTGGTCCTCCAGTTTCCCTTGAAAAGGACACTCATATATGAATATCTAGATAGAACGAGCTTTTTTTTCATGTATATGAATTGCATTTATATCCAATGCATATTGCGCATACACACCAATATGTATTTATACCTCTGTGGGTTGTAACTGCAAAAGATCGTGATTTTCTTTTTACTATATCTGGACATGTTGATTTGCAGTGAGTTACTCCTGAAATCTCATTCTGATCATCGTTTACAGGTATCCACAGTTTGTCTTGTTTATGAGAGCAAATCTCTTAGGCATTTTAGACCCTCAGGAACCTGGAGGTGCCGAAGTCTCATACTGACTCTGGAGAGTGCCCTGGAGCACTGCACAAACCAGGGCTAGCCAGTCCAGCTGGGGCATGCAAGGTGGTGTAGAAATTTTATTCCTTGAAATTTTATTCAATGATGATCATTTAAGTGACCACGAAGATTGTCCTTTTCTTCTCCATGGTACCCCCAAGATAACATTGCTGCTCTGTGCAGGGTTTGGACAAGCTTATGTTGGAGTGAGCTGCTTAGAGACTGCAACAAGAGAAATGAGACTGGAGACCCATGCCACCCTCTCCATCGGTTTGACTGTGCAACTACGCTCCTGGTTTACAATGCTGTCACAGCCCTGGTCTTTCTTCAGGTCATGCATCCACCAGCCCTGGACTGAAGTGCATTTTTTGGTTTTGCTTTTGCTAAAAAGAATATAATGGTCAAAATGAAAGCAATACATCAAAACTCACTGAAAATTAAATATTGTTCTCCTTTATCACATTCAGAAATTTCAGTAAAACAAAGTCTTTATGACATTTTTGTATACCATCAGCTGGAGCCATCATGAGAACAACATGTCATTTGCTGTTTTGTCAGACCTGCAAGCTGTTGCAGAAGTTACATTCATTTTTGGCCCTTAGGGAGCTTTAACACATCTGTGTTAGAGAAGAAGACACTGTGACACAGTTTCAGTTTGTTTGCCCACCGACATGTTTTCAGAAACTAAACGAGCAATAAAAAGACCATCCAGTGTTGGGGCTGTTTCTTCTGCTTTATGCGTGTCATGAATATCACAGTGCCCTTGTAGACTCAATACAACTCCATCTAGTGTGCCATTCCTCAGCAATCAATGTTCATTCCTAAAACATCTGCTTGGATTTGGCTTTAATCCCTCTCTGCTTCATCTGTATTTACCAGTATTTCAGAAATTTGTGTCACCTAGTCTTATACTCTGGCATGTCTGCACAATCGACTTGATAATCTGAAACTTTTAGGAAAAATCAGCAATGAAATTAAATAACATAGATATATTTAGGTCTGACAAATACACTGTGACTAATTGTGCCTGTTGGCACAGTCATGTCATTTTATACCCCAGATTTCCTAGCACCCATTAGGAATAAAACCCACATTGTAACAAAAGAAAGCTAAGAAGAATAGTCAAAAATGTTAAATTGCAGCAGCATATATTTTTAAATCTATGTTTCTGACAATGAAATAGAGATAGGTAGACTAAAGCAGAACTGATGCAAGTCTATGGACTTTTCCCTCTCTGGCACATGAAGACTTCTCTGTCTCCTCTCCTCACTAAGTATTTTTAAAATTTTTGTTAAGTGCAGCTTCTGGTTTATGTTAGGTCATAGTGATCCATCCAAATGCTGTGCTGGCAAAGCAGATATGCTTTTACCTCTAGAGCATATATCTGGTTATTCACTTCTTCCCTCTTCTCCCTTTAATTCATGCAAGGAAATTTCCTGGGGAATTTAAGAGTCGTCTACTACCCCATTCACTCCACATGAAATGATACCTATGAATATTTCTCCAGTGAAGGTCTAAAGTCATGAGCTATAGTCTTCTTTTCTGCTAAGAAACTTGAATGTCACAGAAAAAGCAACAGGCATTATCCCAGAGTATGAGCAGATTCTCTTAACCAGTTCTGTGGGATTCTTCTTTTTATTTCTCATTCTCTTCCAAAGATCAGCTGAAGTTGTTATGGTTAAAAGATTAATGTTTCAGACCCCTGCAATATATGGAAGACTGAATGTTATGGTAGTACAGTCCTTAAAAAAGATAAAGATATTTGTTAGATAAGCTTTTTAAGGCTAAAATAAATTTTCTATATACATAGCAATATTAAAATACCTTAATAAAATAAAGGATTTAGAGGATTTACACAAGTAAGAGATATAATTGGAATGTGACAGGCAGCTTCAAGATATCTCACTTTACATTATTTCAGCATTTGTGTTGATAGTCACCTGTTTGTGCTGTCACAATAAACCTAACTTCTATGTTGGTTTGCGATAACAGGGGGAGGATTAAGAACTGAGAAACATTAATAAGAAAAAACAATTAGAACTCTGAGCCTATTTTCACTTTTTGTTATTATTGGGTTTGATTTCTTTTCTATGAAGTTTTCCCTAATGTTTTTGCTTTTCTGAAGGTTTCACCCACCACAAATGTTGCTTTTAAAAAGGCCCCCTGAAAAGTTTCTTAGGTTTCTCATTCACATGGCAAAGATCAGGATGTGGAAGGGCAGACATTTTAGTGAAGCACAGTCCCTCCCTCCTGTGATGGCATCCTGATGTACTGCCCCAGCTTAGAAAACCTGCCCTCTGTGACTGATCCCTTCTTTTCCATGAATCAAATATATAGTCATCTGAAATCATGTTGGGTCATCCCTGGAGCTGTGGGAAAAATTAATTTCCAAGTAATTTTCTCTGATCCATCAACAATGCACTATAGCATTTTATAAAAATGGGAAGTAATTAGGATTTCAATTAATGGCTTTCCTACTTCAAGGTGGACTTCTGCTTCTAGCTTTTGATAGAACTGCTTTATTGTGAAGCTTCTGACTGTTCAATACAGTTAGAGTCTCAGATTGGATGGTGGCAGAGACTTAAAAATTTTATTAATGATTGAATAACTAATAAAAATGCTGTAGAACTTGCAGATTTTTAAATAATTCACTCTTACCTTAGAAGACTTCTGTCCTCTTTTTCTGATTGCAGACAGAATATAGTTCAGCTGAAACATTTTCCTACCGATTTGATTTCTACACAATATTTTTTTCTGCTGCTCTGGAAATCAATTACTTGGACAACACAATAGGCCCCCTTCAAACTGTGTGGAGCACAGCACAATCTGTTTCGTTTCAAGCCAAGATGGCCCAGTTGATGTAAATTATGGAGTCACTCAGTTTATTGCTATTTATAAAATTAGTCACCTGCAGCATCATCCTGGATGAAGTCTAGAGGTTGAAACAATGCTGGAACTGTGCTATGAGCACTTGAAATATAGAGAACATGATTTCTCCCTTAGACGCTTGGAAGCTGCACATTTCTTATCTTGAGTATGGGGAGTCCCTTTCCATTCATTCTGAACTAAATATGAAAAGTCAATAAAATACTTTTTTAAAAGGAGATATTTTATTTCCCTAGCAAAATTTTATATCTTTTCATTCTCTTCAGATATTAAAAATGACAAAATTGCAGCTAGAAACTTGGAAGATTAAGATCAAAATTTTGCAGACCCAAAGGACTTGACAAAAGGCAATTCTACTTTTTTTTTGTGGTCCAAAATCTGTCTAGCATATCAAGTTACACAAACCTTGAAAAATAGATCCACGGAAAATGATAGGATTAATCTAGTATACGATTTCTGTTTACCTTGAGCAATCGTGAATTGTATTCCTATGTTGTTTTGCAAGCAAAAAAACATTATGACTTTCTCCTACCTAATTTTCTGTAGATAATATGAAAGAGAGAAAGATTTTGCAGTTTTCTATTACTCATGACAACAATTGCATTAGCAATTTTGTTTTTCTCCAGAGGCTACACACAGTGGTATCACGATGTGATCTCCTGTAGCATTAGTAGTAACGACTCAATGTAAAGCTCAAATAATTTTCATTCAGTGATGTCAAATTTACATTCACATCCGTGAAAACAGAATTTGTCCAATCTCATGTAGTACTGAAGTTCTTTTCTCTTAGTAGCTCTTCGATCTTATAAGGCAGAAGATGCTTTGTGCCACTAACAGATGCTGTTTTACTGGGTATGAATCAGTTAAGCAGTGCCATGCTAAAGCTGTTAGCATTAAGAAGGCCTGTCAGCTGATTTAGTTCAAAGCAATGCAGCTTAAAGGTCAAGTATATACATATATATATATATCTGCAGTTTAGAAAGAGAATTGTTTACAAATAGCTTACTGTACCTTGCACAACACAGACCTGAAAAGTGCACTGATGATGCAGAAGCCACCAAACCAGTTCCAATGGACTTATTTATTGCATGGGTGACTCTTAGTGTTAGACCGTAAAAGTCTGGCAAAAAAAGCATTGATTTCTGGAAAAAAAGTTTGATTTCCATTTTACTTAGTTTTGCAATTCTCTGTGAACAGGTAATACTACTTGTCAAGAAAAAAAGGGGGTTTTGCTGAAGAAAGTTGTTTTGTCATTAATTTTAGTTGATTGACTAATCTCCTAAAAAATCATGTGTAGGAAACAGGAAACCCATCTCTACGTTACTGGCGCCGACAATCATGGATCCAATAATGGAATGGAAACAGTCAGTGAGTTCATGGAAGACTGAAATATCATGATGAGGTGACACCATTTTGATTGGGACCTTAATTTATACATATCTCACTGCTGATCTAGGCTAAGTTCCTTTCTCTGACTGGCTCATGGCACTAGCTAGAATCGACTAATCAATGCAGTTTTGGTTCATGCTTGAGCCACAAAAGACAAAGGGATTAAAAATTCAGGCCAGAACAAGCCAAAGCAATATTCTCAGTGGAAAAAAAAAAAACCAAAACCCGAACAACAAAACTGCTACAAAGATCAAAAAAGTATAATTAATTTTTATTTTGCATTTGCCAGAAGTATTTTAGGGAACCCCAAATTAAATGTTGTGCATTGTTTTCCAGTTATTTATACCTGAAGTAAAGGAAATTCTGAAACAATAGTTGCAGTAAAATTCAGACCAATTAAACAAAATTCTTTTTGAATAAGCATACATTCAATTGTGTATGAAATCTGAAAATAATTCCAAAATATTTTTCTGTATGCATATTATATGGATTTTTCATTTGTTTTTATTCATCTTTATGAATATTCCTAAAAGAACAGGTACAGAACTATCTGATGAGAAAGAAAGCTTTATTTAGCTCCCGTTTTCTAAATATTGATTTATCTCCAGAAATATTAAAAATTTGTCCCTTCGCTGTGTTGTCTTTCTCTTTTAAACTTTCAGGGTTTCAGCTAATTGTACACCCCACCTGCTTTGAGCAGGAGATTGTCTAGAGACATACTGAGGTCTCTTCTGATCTGAACAAATTCTGTCTGTATGATCAATGTCTGTAAACACCTTTTTAAAGTTCTTTTTTTTGTGGAGTATACCATCTTCTTCACTACTAAAGGAATAAGACCAAATTATTTCACCCATCCCAATAAACAGTCTTCATAATGCAAATTCTTGTATGCAGAACTAATCCATAACATAGCAACAGAGATTTGCTTTTCAGTGTGCCTGAACTCTGACGTGTCAGAATACCTTGATGAGCAAGAAAATTGCTTATTTTACTGGTCTGTTTACTCAGTCCTAGACTGATCCAACAGGGACATCAGTGTAACTTGAAGATTCATACACTTGAGGTAACAGCAGCAATTCCACTGAGAACCACCAATTTTCGCAGTAAGACCTGCTTTCCTCAACATCTCCCTAAAGTAACTGGCAAAATCTATCTGCACTACGCATGTTAGTGCCAATGAGGAAAGTGGAAGAGATATCTCATCTGCTTTGTACCACTTTTAGGAAGGAGGTGTCAGCTTGTTTCCATTGCCCAGAAGGAGAGCCTGCGTAGTTACTGTAGCCCAGGCAACTAACTCTTCTATTGCCAAACTTAGATTGTGTGGATCTCATCTTCTGTTATTATTGTGAAGATAAAGCTGAAAATCTGCAGTTTAAAGTTTTCATTGTTCATCCCCAAAATCTCAGACTCCTTACACCCATAAAACATTTCTGTACAATATACCTGAGTAAGACATTGAGACATGTTGAGACACACCCTAATCTAGGACCAGAATCAAAATTTCTACTCTAGAATGGCCATAAATGAATCATCTCCAAAGCTTTCAAAATGTCTTTAAAGATTTTATTCCTATTAGCATTTTCAAAGTGTAACCAAGATGAAATAACAATATCGTAAATACTCCTTAACCAAAGGAATTCAAATGCTTTTACATTACCACAATTTAAATACTAGTGTGATAGATACCTAGTTTTAATGCTAAGTGCATATTTCTTTGCCTGTAAAGACATTAAGGTGCATCTATTGTGACTTTTATTAAGTGGAAGAAGGTTAGTGCCTTCATCTGAAGAGTACTAAAAAAAAAGGAAAAGTTGACAGAATTAGATCAGTTTAACTTGAATTCACAGAATAGGTCTGGAACAGTCTTCAAAACCTAGAAAGCAATGGGGAGAGAACCCAAAGCCAACATAGATTTGTCAAGAACAAATCAGAGCAAAATAAATTCACTTTTTCAATGACCAGGTAATAGGTCCCGTGGACAGATGAGGAGCAGAAGAACACATGCACCTTTGCCTAAGCAAAGTTTTTGACACAGTCTCTGTTGATATTCTTATGTCCAAAGTAAGAAAAACATTGACTTTTTTCTGAGGACACAAAACTGATTAGATAACTGCACCATAGAGAAGTTAATAAAAATCTAATTATGCTTGGGGTTCTGTGGGGGGTCTGCCTTAGATCTGCTTTGTTCAAGGTTTTCATTAGCAAAACAGATGGTGGAATAGTCAAAATGCTCATTAGTTTTGTATCTGACACATTGCTAGGAAGGACCCCAAATGTGTTGGAGGATAACATTAAAAATAAAAGTCTGGAGACGTGGACTGGAAACATAGGATGTAACTCAAGGTAGCAAAGTAATGAGGGCAAAGTTAAGGGAAAGGGCAAATAGTATGAAAAACATCAATTATACAAATTCATGATGATGGTAAATATCAGAAAGCAAGTTCTTCATAAAGATCTTAAGATTATAGTGGATCGCATACTGGGTCTGAATCATCAATGTCAGATTCTTTTGGAAAGAGGAATATTCTGATCATGGTGTAAAAAACCAGAAATACATCCCACAAGATGCCTGCTATGATTGGAAGTTGTAGGAGCCACGAGGAAGTGAGATTGGAAGAGTGAGTACTATCAGGCCTAAGAAAGACAGAGAAGGATATTTAGGCATGAAATTTTAAGAATATTAAGCCATTCCTTTTGTTACAAAAGGAAACAACACTTTTATCTGTATCCACAAAGAATGGGAGTTAAATTGATAAGATAGGCAGTTAAATTGATAAACAAAAGAATAATGTTATTAGAAATGTTTTCTAATTATAAAGTTAACTGAGCATGGGAACACTTGCTAGATTGGAAAAAACTAGATCCTCTGTCACTGGAAGTCTTTAATGAAAAGTTATACATTTTTCAGAAATAACATTGATATTGCAAATCTCCAGAGCATTGTGATGGATCATTCTAGTGATGAATCAAATTGGTTTGTGTTTTTGAGTCTGCTGGAAGGACACAACATAGTAGGTAAAACAAGGACTATTTTGTTCTCCTGTACGTTACTGTAAATCTGAATTTACTTATCTGATGAGTCAGTATTGGACAACAGTGCATCACTTCAGTAAGACTGGACACTTTTATTTATTGAATTTGCCTTCAGAAATTCTCCTTTTGTTTAAATGAGATGGAACTGGTAGCAGCCACTGCTCATCACTGCTATTTCTTGATTCTTCTAAGTGTTTTTTCATAAACACAGCCATTAGCACTGGCACATAGTGCTGTGTGTGGACTACTGGTTTTTACATTTATTCTAATTTTTTTGTAGTATCCCAATATGGTATCCAAAGAACCAATATGGTATCCAAAGGAGTAAACCTGGAGTAAAACAGGAGTAGAAAAAAGTAACTGGATGAAAACTGGTGTTTATGGTTATACGTAACTATAAAGCAGTTGGCTAAGAATTGGCAGGGGTTTTACCTTCCATGAGACTGGAAGGTGCATAAGTGACTCTGATGGCTTTAGAAACATTTAGAGGCATTATAATCCCACTCTGCCCTGTGTCTGCAGTGCAGCTCTCTCTAAACAATCTCATTCTATGGGGTCAAGGACTAATCAAATCATGGGCTTCTGTCTTGTTCTTGGGCATCTTTCAAACCAAATCTACACTAACGTTGCAACGGAAGCTTTTTCCACATCTTTCACTTGGATGAGGATCCTGACCAAAGGATCAGGTTCTCAAGAGCCCCACAGGGGATGCCAGCTGACTGAATCTTTCCCAAAACAGACGTCCACAAAGTTTTCCTCATTTAGGTCCCGTGTGTCTAACACAGGGCAAACTCATGCTGCAGCTTTTCCCTCAGCAGGTCCTTATCTAAACTCTTCCTCAGTCAGGCCTTTTGGGGTTTTACTGTCTTGTAACTCACAGGACGAGGTATGCAAGTCAAGTATATGCGAGACTGCATGAAGAACTTCACAGGATTAATATCAGACTGCAAACTTCCCAGCACAACAATAAACTTAATTTCCCTCAAACTGTCTATACCACCTTGTCAAAACACACTCAACACCTCACTTTTGTTCTTAAATGAATTAACCTCAGTTCTCTCTCTTTTCCTCTACTTCCCATCATAACACTCTTTGTTTCTTCCTGTATTAACTACCTGATATTGGTCCAGCCTGGAGGCTCTCCAGGAGATGATCTCTCCTCTGGCTAGCCCAGATCCATGTGCTTACGGAATGGTCTGGCAGGTGCTTCCCCTGCCTGGGTAAATACCTGGTACTTTTTCATTATGAACATGGACACAGATTTAGCCCTGGGAGGTGTCCCGGGAGCTGTGTGCACTGGCTGATCAAAGTCACATTTTTGGGTAAACCTTCCTTTCTCAAGTAAGAGCTTGAGAAGCTTTTGGGTGAGACTGGCAGATAAGCATCCCACTCCTTCGGATTAATTGCAAAAGAAATCTTTTGTTGGGGAAAACAGGCCAAGTGTCTCCCACCGCCACCTCCCCACCTTCTTACATAAAACTATTTAATCTGCTAGCTGTGGCACACACATAAAACCTAGTAGCAGCCCTTCCTATTTCCCACACATATCTGTATTTTCCATGACTGTACTAATGTACATTTTAATAAATAGGCAGCATGTCTGTTGGGTAAGACAAAGAGAAGTCTCTTTCCACCTACTACAACAGTGGAAAAGGAAATACGGAAACAAAATCTGTGATTAAAGAAAACAACAAAAATCAACTCCAAAATTTGATTAAATGGAAGCATCTGAAAACTTGTTAGCAGTTTTACTGAATTTAAGATGGATAGTTTTCTACCAATGAGCATAAATTGGAGACCAAATTTCTTTGGTTGAGTTTCAATTAAAAAAAGGAAAAGAAAAACAAAAAATGTGTTTTATTCATTGTTCCCCTGATGCCCTGATGTAGACTATCTAGTGAGTCATAGACCTTCCAATTATAAACAGAAATGTTCTTAGAATTTGAGAGGCTGAAAAATATTTTGTGCACAACTACTCTTGGATGAAAAGTACTCTTGACAAAAAATATATCCCAAACATCGTCATAAAAAATTTACCTAACCCAAGGTAGTATGACTTGCTTTAGCGTTAGCTACAGAACACTTTCAGTTTACCTCTCCTGGCACATATACCAGGGCATTGTGCTAGAGAATAGGGAAGGGGTTAGAGTGGCTCTTTTGTCAGCAGATTTCTGCCATTCTGTTTGCAAGTGTTCCCTGGCCCTTTTCCCCTCCAGGATCCCATGAAATTCTTCTAATCAATGGATGTGCAAGAGGTTGTGGTGCTGTGCTACACATGTATTGTATCAGATTCTTGCAAGGGGTTAGTCAGGGGTGGGGAACTCACATCTAGCTCATCATAAAATTTTCTGATGGATTTAGGTGTAATCTGAAGTAAAATTTTCTTTTATATCACTTAATCCTCGATTAATCCTCGACAAATTGTCTCAAAACACTACTCAGTCTTCACCTAGGAAGAGGAAAACAAATTCCCATGATGAGTCACTTTTACACACAGAAAGCAACAATCTCAGCCTCAGCTTTGAAACAAAGTAGTTTCAATGAAAGGTAGATGGAATCAATCACTTTGCACTATGCATGTCAGGTCCAAGAAAGGATCTTTGCCCACATAATATTATGCACAAATAGAAAGCCGCCTGGTTTTAACTTTTTGTTCTCCCCAGAAAGTTGTTGGTGGAAAGTCTTCTAGATATCATTAACATGAATGATATATAATTAATAATTTAATACTTGGGCCTGAAATGTTTGCATTTGTTTCCCCCATGAGAAGAAGGATTTTTCTATTTCCTGCCAGGAACTCTGTATGTGAATTCAAGAATAAGCAGTTCATCCCATGACATTTCCTTATGCTCAAACAGACAAGGTGACACATAAAGCCCAGGGGCAAAGGGAAACCTGATAGCTAAATAGCTGAGCTGCAGTCGGAAGTGGTGAATTCCCTTGACCACAGGGAAAGCTTCCTGTTCTTTGTAGATGAGCCTATTATTGGAATACACTTGCCTGCAGTTAATCTTCAAAGTAATTAAATGGAAAGGAAGCAATTAAATCACTGAAAAGGAATTGCATCTGGTTCAGAGGGAAAAATCCAGGCCTAGGAAGTATTTCAGTGATGGGTTTATGTACTCAGTGTAAACAGGTATCTTGCTGTTTGCACAGATGATTAACATTTATGTACTAAGAATATCTTGTGGAAATTAAATGAGGTTGAAAATCAGAAGATATCATTATTGTGGCCTAGAAATACCAAGGAGAGAAATGTTGATATATATTTTTCCTATAATGGGATAAAATCGAAACCTGGGCCCTCATACTCATCTTGCATAAATTAGCCTGGCATATTGAAAGCTAGTAAAGCAAAGTACATTTGCTGCTGTTGAGAATCTAACTCAGCATTTCAGTAAGCACATCCCAGAGAAAGAAGACCATAACAGTGAAAATGAGGGGCATGATTCATACCAGTCTCCAAAGAGAAAGATAGTCAAGTTTAGCAAGAGCTTGGAATGGTTCCTTAAAATCAGGTGTAGGGGCCATGCAAAACAAGACAGTGCATTTTAAAGATTGACAGAAATTTTGAACTAAATTCAATTCTATATGTATTGAAAGAAACGTTTGTTTTATAATTCTCTTAAATGCTTGTTCATTTAATTCATTAATTACTGCAAGACAGCAAATATCATTGCATTTTTAAGGTGTACATTTTGTTCAGACTGGAACAAGGGATCCCATATATTGCTCCAGTCTATAGTATAATTGCTGGAGAGCTATCAAGAGGATCTTGCAGTGATGTGCTTATCAAAACTCTTAATGACACTGGAAAGTACAGGTAGTTAAACAGGTTGTTTTAACTATAAACAATTAAGAGGTCGTTAAAGAACAACTACATTAATTAAAAATCTATAGTTGAGAATAGACATTCTGTTGCCAGAGCATAAGAAACCTGAGGAACCATAAGAGCTTATCTTCTACTTTTCTTTGTCTTTCTTATGTCTTTTATTTTTCCTTTGGAAAAAACTTTTCCCTGGAGTTATATGGGATCTAACTATTTGCACTGTAGCTGTCGTGTAAGAAGCTGGAAGTCGGGCTAGCTGAAGGTAAAATTTGATGTCCCCATAATGAGTGAACAGCTCAGGTAGGATAAGCTGCCTGGGACAATAGCAGTGAATACTTGTAAGTGTTGGTTGCTGAAACTGAGCAAAAGGAGGTGATGCAGAAAAGAGAGCTGACACGGTTAAAACAGGAGACTCAAACGATATTTGTGGGAAAAGAGTAGCAAGAAAGAAGTTGGCAGCAGGAACTAAGATCTGAGAGGATGAATGTATGGATGGAACATGTAGGTGTTTGACTGGACAAATAGGCCATGTGTTTCAGGTGATCCAGCGGCAAAGGTGCAACCTTTGTCTCAGATAAAGATAAATATTAGCAGAAAAATATGCCTGGATTGTTGACCTGAGATACAAGCATTTGTTCCTGGGGAAGGGAGATAGGAGTGAAGGTTTGGGGAGAGAACAAAAATACTGACTCTTTCTCAGCAAATGTTACAAAAACCACTCTTCGTTACATAAAGTAGTTCAGTACCTGGCAAGAAAAAGATATCATCCATGCTACATACTAAGGACCAAACTTTACTTTTGAGTACACATAGGCGTGCTCCTGTTGTGTTAGCCCAGTTCCAAAACAGTTTCTTGATGCATACAGATCTAGAACCTTTATTTTTTATCTTGTATCAATTTTTATAATTCTGTAGTGTCTTTCCTGTTCTCAGAGAACTGGATGCAAGATGTCAGTCAGCTAGATTACCATTTCCTTCATGATCAGCCCCTCTAGCTATGCATTGCTATAGTGCAGATAATTCTGTACTTGCATGCTAGGTTCCCCATACACTACTGTCTACCCGTTTCAGACCTTAGCAGAAGGGAATTTTAATATTCAGATTGCATAATATGGAATTTATTCAAATGGGACATATTAGTATATTAGACAATTTAGCTGTGTGGTTCTCAAAGTAATATTAACTTGCATTCTCAGAGAATGTCTGGTAGCACAATTACAACTGAATTTTTTGTGATACTTCTAGAAAGGTCCAATTTTTGGTACTCAAGAATAGTCGTGGCTTGATATATTTATGTTCAAATGTTTTATTTTTATTTCTATTCAGATGTTTCCAAAAAGGGGTATGTCTGTGGGAAATCAGGTTCTTCAGCCCATGCCGGAAAGATTCTTAGCGACATTAGGCTTCCTGTATGTGAGGCAAGGACTAGCTAAGGGGTAGCAGGGAACCTTTGTAGCAAGAATCTACTTTCAGCTATCTTGCCAAGCTGGAAGGTTTCAGAAAAAATTTTGTCTGCTCAGTAGAGACTACTGAGTCTTTAATGAACAAACCCCTATTCCTCCCCCATGCCATCTGCAGCAACATGCTAGAAATCCACTCAGCTGCCAGAATATTATGCTCCCTGTGTAAATGCAGGTACTGCAGATGCCTACCATGGCTCAGTGAGATGCTGGGCATAAGGAAGAAGGAAGAGAGTGGGGAGAGAGGAAACAGCAGGACTCAGCAGTTAGAAATGAATTGGGAGCGTGGAGGAGGAATGGGACTAGAAATAAGGAACATAATTTAAGACTGGATCTCCATATACATATGGATATACATATATGAAAAACTGAATTAAAGTTGATCAGGCAGCCTTAATAGTGTAATTTCTCAATTTGGTGTCTCTGTCAAAGGGACCCCCTGGTGTCCCATAGAAGATTGGTGACCTTTTAGGCTTAGTTCTGCTGCCCACCCTTCATTACTTATTACTATTTGCAGTGTCCTGGACTGTGTGCAGTAAGCTGACAGATAATATACAGGGCCAGCAGAGTTGTGCATTGTCAGAGCCAGGCAGCATAGCCTGATGTGTTACTCATGCTACTGTTGGAAAAGATACAACTTTTAAAATTTTCTTTGTAACTTTAATCAAGGGTTTGTTTGCCTTCACCCAGGGGGAAGGGAATTGAAGTTCCTAAGACTCTGTTCACCTAGTGAGGTCTGATGAGTTTAACATCTACAGAGATTGGGAGTAGCCAGGAGATGCACAGGTGACAACGACCATTAACGAACATCATCCCCGAACACCACCCCTGGAGCCCTCGGAGACACCTGGTCTGGGAAAAGTCTGATAAGAGAACCGAGGAATGAGGACCACATTAGCACCAAAGGCGAAGGGATCAATAAGCAATACGAGATCAAATACTAAGAATTGTGTAATTTAAGATCAATCAACAGGAATTTCTTTGGGTTTTGTCCATATAAACATGTGGAAAGTCTGGTAAAGAACTATGTGCGGTGAAATGATTTTCACTGCACAACCCGAACATATATGGATGAAATGATTTCTATTTCATATCCTGGCCAGAATAACATCCTGGACAAAATAAAGCAATGCCTTGATTCTCTAACACTAAAAAATTATTGTTGGAGAGCTTCTGCTATTCCTGAAGTTTCGGTGACATTACTAGATACCTTTGTAAGGGTTCATTAATTGGTGTCGGTGAATATTTTTGTGGGAGTGCCTATTCACAGGGTGCTAAGTGCCATTTGGGTTACTCGGAATCAACTGCAAGTCTGGCTCTGCTGTTCAGCTCAGCCTTTCTCAGCCACCCTGGCATGGCAGGCACTCATTATGGTTAATTCTTGCTGCTGCAGTGGATTCAAGGGAACTGCTGTCAAGTAGACACAGCTGAATGTTACCCTAAGGTTATTCGAATCCATGGTGGAATTATTGGCTTGGACCCTGGCTACTTAAGTTCCTGGCTACTTTCCTATCTTATTCACAAATAAGCCTGTGATATCTCATCAAGAAACTAAACAGACCAAAATTGTTCCACAGTGTGACACGACTGATGAATTTTTATGAAGAGCAAATTTAACAATTAAAAAATTTTCTGTGTTTATTCTTGCAGGCAGAACCCCTATAAACACCATCCGAATTAGCAATCCCTAAATTGTGTCAAACTTAGATGTTGATCGTATTCTAGTTGCTTATTCGTGCACTATGTTTCTACCTTTTCAGCTCTTTTGGACTCCTGCATCACCTCGAGTGTGTTCGCTCCTACTGCAGCTCGACTGTTACAAAAAAAGGTCACCAAAATATTTTGGAGGAAGGATGCAGCTTTTTTGCAAGTAGCCTGATACACTATCCACGGGGAAAACAGCCACAAGGTTTTATCTCGAACTCTAATGGTTTAGCTGAAACGCTTCTCCTGGGGGAGAATACAGGACTCATGGACGATTTAGGTCAATTATTTCTCTGTTCCAGAATTGCTAGTCTTACGGCTGAAATTGCAGATAACAGCGGGTATGTCTCAGTGCTGTTAAACTTCACTTAGTTTGGAATGCTGGCAATAAAAGGCCAATTTAATTTACATTTTTGGCCTTTTCTAACTTACTAGAACTGAAGAATGACTTCTCAAAGGCATGTAGAGAGCAGTTATCTCTGCAGGATGCTATTCCTGCCACTGTGAAGAGGGAACAGGAACATACAAACAGCTAATTGATTTGCTGTGGTTTTGATAACTGCAAGATTTGTCTTAGTTTATGTCCGGACACACAGTGGCCATCCTGCCACTCTGCTGTTTGGGGATTGTAGGACTTCGGAAATGTTAAAGTTTGGTTGTTCAGTCTCATTAAAAGCAAATTAAAAAACCTCAAACATTTATTAAAAACTATCTCAAAATTGTAGCAACAATTAAGTAGTAGGTAAATCAATAAATATATCAACGGAACTGTAGAATCCTCACCTCTTGTCTGCATCCTGTAATGAATGAAATCCTTGAAGCTTGAAAGGATGGAGAACTCATGATTCTAACTTGGTTTTTTTCCACAAATGTCATATTACACTTTGAAGAACACGGTGCAGCTGCCAGGCAAGTAGGCTAAAACTACAGGACTAGTGAGCACAAGACTGAATGTATCAAGCAAGTAAAAGTAGGCAAGTATTTAATGCCTTTATAGATCAGAATGCTGGGTCAGCCCTTGCTTCGTGCTATAGGGGAGGTTAAGATGCATTGCAACAAGCAGATTACCTAATGAAGCTGCAATATTTTTTAATTAAGGTTTTTCTCTATCCATCTATCAATCATATTTTACCTCCACTTACAAGAATTTAAAATCAACAAAATGAGCTTCTCAGTGATTGAATGTGTATAAAATTTCAGCAGTGCTGATAAGTCTAGGGAAGAATAAGGAGAGTTGCTGGTAGTTAGGTGCATGGTAACCCTACATGGAAAGAATAGCAAGGCACAACAGGGATTCTTTCTGCTTGTTAGAGAAAAACCCCAGGGAAAGACGTAACTTGGGGGATGGAGGGGGGGTGGGTGGTTGGAAATCACAGCTGTAGATTGACAAGTGTGCCGACCAAACATAGGAAGAATGATTCTCCCTTCCCAGCCTGGCTGGTAAAATGAGTCGCCCCCTGCAGAGGTCCTTTAAGTCCAGGGCTGGTGTGACTGCTGCAGTCACACCGCCCCAGGCATGCCTGGTGATGACATAACCTGCCAGCTGGAGGGGACTTCCCCAAAGGAGCCCATGTCATCCTTTGCTTCTCAAAACACTCCGGAGGCTTTCAAGGACTTCTGGAAACTGGATATAGCCAAGAGCAGCTGTTGTAACAGGTGTGCTGATCACTGATCCCTCAGGGTTAGATCCACAAGGGAGTTAAACCACCACGAACTCCAATTTTTAGGTGCCAGTTTGAGGATCCATGAGCGTCATATCTTTTTTTTTTTTTCAGCTGTCACCTACCTTTGGATGTGTGTAAAGCCCATCAGAGTTAGGTAGGCAGAGAGAGCTGCCAGCACAAGGCCTGAACTAAGATTTCCTCCTCCCTGGTGAAGGCTGCCAGCAGCCAGGGGTGGCTCCTGCCCATCCTTGCCCGTGCAGACATTTCACCTCACTACACAGATGGAAACACCCTCAAGGTGGCAGAAGACCAGGGCATCTTCTCCTCTCGGGTGGCCTGGAGCATGTTTGACAGGTTCTTCCACCCCGTGGCAGAGCTTGGTGGCTCTCAGATGAGAGGAGGGGGTCAATCCCAGTGCAAGCACAGCAATCACTGACAGAGGCAGCCACAAGGCACACCTCCCATCCGCGGGATCACACCGTGGAAATATGATGTAGTAGCTGTGAAATATGTCTTTTGGTGATTCATACTATAAATTAAAGGTTATCCTAATTCTTTTCAGTACAAAATGTACTTTAAAGAGTTATTCTCCTGGCATGAATCACCAAACCAGTACTCTCTCTAGGTTAGCAACAGAGACCAAACTGCAACTGGTCAGGAAAAAGAGCAGAATTTAACTTCTCCACTCATTTTAAATTAGGAAATATATTCTGTTTATATTTTCAAGGGAACTAAGCCCCCAAAGATTGAAGTCAGGCACTTCTAAATGCAGACTTTTAGTCTATCCAGCGCGGATAGCTCATTTGTCAGGTCTGGATGTTTCTGCAGATGTTACTGGTGTGGGATAGGGGCACAACTGGCTGAGAAAGGAGCAGCTAACTAGAGAAACTGTGGGCTTATCCAACTCTCAGAGACATTTTTGAGGGGGAGTGAGAAGCAGGAAACTTTGCAAGTCTCACTCTTGCAGGAAGATGTCAGATGGGCAATTTGGGGAAAATATGCCAGGGCATCCGTAGAGATCTGTGGCACACAGCTGAGACGCTCGGTGAAGCAGGCAAGGAGGGGTGGAGAGGTGGGTGAACAGGTCAGATCTTCTCCTAGGCTGCCTTATTTTGGTCAAAACTTTGACAGAACCGCATATTCCTGCAGAAAACTGAATATGCAGCTTTTCTGCGAGGGAAATATTTCAACTAGTCTTCTTTA
This sequence comes from Platysteira castanea, assembly GCA_013397175.1. Taxonomy (NCBI): domain Eukaryota; kingdom Metazoa; phylum Chordata; class Aves; order Passeriformes; genus Platysteira; species Platysteira castanea. The sequence continues at coordinate 331,827 of VYXC01001538.1, forward strand.
ATTTCTTGATTTTTAGCTCCTAGAGTTTTAGACCCTTAAACAATGGTAGCGAGCTTTGTTTAGAGGTATCTTCAGCCCATTCAAAGCTCTAGCAGTGTGCTGACTGAATGTTCAGGTTAGGTTTGAGCTTTGGAGCACGGAGACAGAGCAAGACCTTTTGATTTGAAATTGAAAGCAAAGGATGAAAGGAATAGTGAGAGGAAGAACCATCCCCACACCAGCTGAGTGTGAATGGTAAGGCTACGCACTGGAGCTGTTCTGAACAACAAGGTCTTCTGAACTCCGCCTAACTAGCTGCAGCCCATCCCTGCACAGTTCAACCCCTGAAGGAGGATCCAACTCTCACTGCTGCATTGTGTCACAGAACTACGTATTTATCAGCTATTCCAGCAGTGATGAGCCCTGGAGGCATATTCCTGGGTATAAGAAAGAGAATAGTTTACAAAGATGAGGATATCTGTAACAGCTTAGTCACCCCGTAAGACACTGTAAGCAATAGATAAGATTAGAAAGAGCTAAATGTGATCTGGAGATAGTTTGCATTAACAGAGAAGCCATGGACAAGACCTTGATAAGTTAATTTTAAAAGTTCTGATTTCCCCAGCCTTTGTTAAGTTTCATGAGTTCACTCAATGAAAAGCCAAAATTAATTCTAATAGTTCTCAGGAGAAGGGAGAGGAACAGGCAAAAGTTTTGGCCTGGGAATTCTTTGCTAAAAATATATACTTGTCAAAGTAACCAAGTTTTACCACTGTACAAGCACAAGAAGAGGTACAGTGTGGATTAAGAACATTTATCAGACACTTTTTGCCTCTAGGAAAAAAAAAAAGACACGATTTATTAAATATTTTCCAAAAGTGCCAAATTTAAAATCTTTTTCTTTCTGCAATGTCCAAAACATTAGAGTTTTTACCATACCACCAGAATGATTTGAAAATGTTCAAGATTTATAAACTGAGTTTAGAATTTGCAATAGCAATGTATTTGGTTGGGGAAGTTTAAAGAACTGATGAAAACTATATGATAGCCACTCAACCATAATATAATGCAAGAGGAAAGGATCTAAACTGTTAAATGCACCAGAAATAAACGATCATTTTTTCTTCAGTGAGTTTATTTCTCCTTGTACTTGGGATACCACATACAAAATAGCATTAAAACAAGGAGCTGGTATTTCTAACAGCCCTACTATTAGCATGTACTGCTGTCAAAAGTCTTAATTAATTTACATTTCTATCATAACAGAGCATTATACTCTTCTTTCTTATCTACTCCACACTATATTGGTCTTACTCTACAGCTTTCTAAGTTAAATCACTGTCTTATCTTTGTTGCTTTCTACTCCTTCTGCACACAAAAGTATTCTAAATAACTAATAAATTCTTTATTAAAAGAAAAAAAGAACACAAATTGTTGTGTTCCGTAAATGTAAGATGATTATTCCTTTTATTATACTGTTGTTTCAATGAGATTTATTCAAAATTTACGGAGAGACAAGGATTGTTTTTCGCTACTGTTTCATTTTCATAACCTGATCTGTCCTCCATGAACAGCATGAAAACTGTTCTAGATCCAGCCGAGAATTTTCATACATATATTTAATGTAAAAGCATCATTTTCCTGCTGTAAGTGATCTTCAGGTCAAACAGATAAATAGATATTTTGGAACTGTGAAAAGATAGAAAACGATTGTTTTCTACCTTTTTTCTTTGCCCAGCTACTTTAATTCCAAAGGATGATCTACATTCCTTCATTTTGATGAGTGTTCTAGTATTTTAACTAGTGGAATAGAACTAGCTAATTCTTTTAGGAAAACTTTTGTCGTTAATATTTCTCCTAGGTGTCTCTTGAATGTAAAAGCATGGCCTCTGCATCTTCAGTTTTGTTGTGCTGTGAATCTCCACACCTGCTGTGAAACACAAGCACCTTTCCATGGTTTCAGAGAGGACTGGAAATTATACAGAACCATCTGACAACATCATTGTTCTCTTATAAATCATCAGGCTAGGCTTTGCTCTACATTTTTCATAAGTATTCCTTCAAAGAGGAGGATAGATTTCCTGGCAAGACTCTAGCAGCTTTGTCATTGGAGATCTCTTAGAACTTGCTAGACAAACATCTATTTCAAGCATCATAAAAGGAGTTAAGTCTACTTTTGGACAGAGTGATGAATTAGATAGCCCCTAGCACCACTCTCTGTCCCATGACTAGATCATGTTGCCTGAAAAAGAGCACATAATATGATTTCTGGTTCTGAACCAGACCATAGATTGACTCTGTTGACCAGACGGTCACTTCTCAGCAGAACTGCAGGGTGCGTGGAAAGAAAAAAGGCAAGGGTGGATTTATAGGCGGGTATCAAATAAAACCTTATGGAAAATATCGCGGAGAATGTAAGACATTCTATCATCTGAGATTCCAAGAATTAACTGTTTAGCCCAGCACGTAGCCTGAGATAGGTCACAGAGATTAAAAAATAGTGAAAGAACAAATTTTAGCTGCTCTTTTGGGGTGGGATGAAAGAAATTTGAAGTGTGCAGAAACATAATTTTGCGATTCTTGTCAGTAGTTTGAAGAGCAGAAAAGGCACATGGTATTTACCACAGTGCTAAGGTCTTAGATATGAAAAATAACAACTAAAAGATCTGGAAAATTTGTTAGAAGATTTGTTCTTCACCCATCCTCTGTCAGCCTGTGAACACTGAGAATTCTGTAACAGTTTAGAAGTTCAATATCCTTTACATGCAGTAGAAATTACTGTCTGTGCTACAACAGCATCTGGAGACTCTAAAAGAGTTTTGGCCTTTTGTGGGTAAGTACACACTCAGAATGCCCAGAAGCTGTACATTTCCCATAGAGTTCAAATCCCTATCAAAAAAGATAGGAATGACATTCCTAGTTTGTGTGGACTATGATGTTATTTGTTTGTTTGTTTGTTTGATCGATCAATTTTGTTGTTGTTCATTCTGATTTTAAAATTGTGGAAAGAATGCAGAGAAAGAATATATGCATTGCTTGAAAATCACCCGGGAAACCTATGGCACGAATCAGGACTGAGTCCATCACTGTCAAACGTCATTCTGTAAGCATATAATGATTTTAGTTTTAAGCAGACAGTAATTCTACAATCAGATCTAAAAGTTGCAAAAGATCATCTGAAGGGATCCAACGGCTGGCCCACGACCTCTGCTGATAAACCATGTAGGAACCACAAAGAGAGGCTGTACATATATTTGTACATATATTTGTTTGCATAGCCTGTTGTATGCATCTGAGGCAGAGCTATTGCTCATGCAACATGTGCCTATTTAGTACATGAGTCAGAATAGTATCAGCAATGAAGTTTGCCAGTGAGGAAAACCTGAGTAATTGAAGCAGAAGGCTACTAGAGAGAGAAAAACACTTCTCATGATGCCTTAGTTGATACAGAGGGGAGATTTCTGTATCAAGTGTCTTGAGTACAATCTCTAGACACTTCAGAATATTGAAGGAACTGCATTCCCTGCTTGAGAGGTTTGTTGGATGAAAATGGAAATCTGCTACTGCATTTTAGAAGGTAATTATTGAAGTGAAAAACTTCATCAGAATAAACTGTGAGCACTTGGTCACCGCACGTGAATCCATAATTTGTTGTTCTACAAGGTCATTGATCACCACGACATCAACAGGTCCCAGAAGTCTTAGCTTGGTTGACAAAACTGGAAAGAGTATCAAGTGACCAAAATAAAAGGAAGACCACATGGAGAACAGGGAAAAGAAACAAAACCTAAGGTGTTTCCTGTAGTCACACAATGTATAACAAATACTGCATGTAGTCAAACCAAAATAATCTGTTTGGTGAAGACAGGAAGAAAGCCATATGAGGCAGCTGGAACAGGAAAAAGATGGGGTTTAAGCTAAATAGATAGAAATTAAACATTTTTCACTTCCATTCAGTATTAGAAACACCAAAGTACAAAATCCACAATATATGCTAAGTTTGTGGGTGAAAAAAAAATTAAAAAAAAATTTTTTCTTTCATCTTTTGGCTATGTTGAAGGCATATTGCCTTAAACTGTAATAGAAGTATTTTACTATCTGTTGTCTAACTTGTGAAATATTTCATTTGCAAGTAAATGAGATAAACTCCAAATAGGAAGATTTCAGGAAGGTTTTTCTTTTTAAGAAATTTGGCTGATCATTACTTTACTATTATGACACTGATTTATTAGACATGGTCCTCAGTTCTTTAGCATTCTATATCTAAGGAAATTAACACAAAGAATATAATATAATTTTTAGAAATCTTTACCTGAAGGAAAGAAGTTGCTAGATTTGATTAAAATTATAGGAGAGAGATTATTTGCTATAATACTTAGCAGTTTTTATTTATGCATTTGTTGCATTATAGCTCTTCCATAGACAGGTTAGCTTCACCTCTGGCAAGCTATATTTGAGCTTGTTCTACAGGCCGTGCTCCTGACAGTTGCCAGGCACAGATGGCTGTGGCAACCAAAGTTATGTATTTGTTCACTGTTCAAGGATAGGGTTCCTGAAGCAGATCTGACCTGGACCGAAGCATGAGTCTATTTATATATTTAGGTCTACTGGGTTCCCAGTTGAGCATTCCTGCCTTGCTGCCAATCCATGGGTTACATTTTCCAGCCAGTCTCTTCTGTGACTGAGACCTTCCCTACTGCCCTGCCAGTTATGGTGGGAATCAAGTTGCGCAAACACGGCAGGAAGAGGGACTGAGGTAGAGAGGACGGTGGAAACATTGGCTGTGGAAGGGACACCATCTCTCCAGCCGGAGGAACTCAGGGGTTTTTTTGGCTGCTTGATGTGAAGGACAAGATTTGTAAAGAACAATAAAACTCAATTTTAAGCTTAGAACATGGTGCCTTCAGTCTTCTTGGGAAGACAGTCCCCTGAACGAGCCTACTTGCAACTATTCATGCAGCAGAGGAATCCCCATCCACTACTGCTTGCCAAAAGACTTCTTTTGGATAAAATCTACACTGGTGTTTAACCAAGGTAAACAGAAAGGAGACTCAGAAGTCCTACTCACTCTTGTATCTGAGCAGAAAACCTGAACCAATAAAAGAAAAAAAGGTAATATTATTGCACATTGGAATATTTTTCAGCTACTGTTACCTATGCTGAAGATTAAGGAGAGGGAATGGGACAGAATAGAAGAAAAAAACCTGTAATTTAGTGATTAGAATGTCTAGCCTGTAGGCACCTGTCTGCTGAAAGAAGACAGAAGCAGAGGGTTTGGTACCTCACCTTCATGTGCAGTGTGTGCAGGGGGTTGTAAGCCTTGGCATGAAAACTTTCCTTGTACCTGAGGGACACACTGGGCTACACAGCATAGAAGCACCAAAATAAAAGCTGACAAATAAAACTGAGAAGTCACTGGCTCCCACACAGGACAGAGAAGCAAGGAATGTTCTGGATCCTTGATGTCCAGGGCCTGTAACTTTCTCTGAGAGAAAGCTGAGACTTGTCTTCCAGAGAAGGGAATGGGGTCTGCTCTGAGCAGGGAAGCTGCTTTGCTGTGCAATAACTGTGTGCAATTATGTCAGTAACAAATATCTGAGAGGGACAGAAAAATAAAAGGAAGAAAGAAAGTAGAGAAGTGAGTAGTTTTGCCAGCTAAGCAGAGCACTGGCAGGGCACTGGCAGGGCACTGGCAATGCAGCCCATCCTCTCAGGACAGCTGGGACATCTGAGGAGAAGAAAGCATTTCTCTCTCCTGTTTTCATGTCCTAACTCCATTAAACAGTGGAGGGAGCATGAGATTGCATGCTTGGGTTTTCGGACTCTGTCCCAAGGGGCTACAATTTGGGTCCTCATCCACATCCAAAGCCAAGAAAATTTCTTAAAATTAAACTTTCATTTAAAAGTTTGACTTTCATGACACTCTCTGAAGAATAAGAAATTTTTATTGCAACTTCTTTGATTCAAAATCACATTTCCCATCTCAAAGGTAAGTTTCCTGAGCACTGAAGTGAGAATGGGAAGAGACATCTTTCACATCCTCAGCTGAAGCATACAGGTGAGTGAAAATGAATCTAAGTTTACTGGGGGGAAAAAAGGAGACAAAGAAGGTCAGGTAGAGCATGGTTTAAGCGCCCAGGTTCAGGGTCCTTAGTTTACAAAAGAGATGTCCTGGGCCACAATATTCTGTGTCAAAAAGCAATTTCTGTGTTTTATACTAAAGAAAAACTGTCCCAGCAACAGAGACATCAAAACTCTAGGTTTTTTTTATCCTAAGCTGCTGTCTTAACATTGCACTAGAACATTTCATTGTCCTATTGTCTTCTCTTCTTTTGATTCAGCAATCCCCTTTGTAGAGTGACACAGCTTGGATGGAGAGAAAGGGGAGAGAGAAGATGGGGAGAAGGGTCAGAGTCAAAGTCTATAATTTTCCCTTTGCACCAGGCTGTGCTCCCACAGTTGAGACATTATTCTCAGATCTAGCTTGCTTGGATCTGAAGACTGAATTGAACCACAGTTGTTCTGCCTGGTGAAAACCTCCTAGAGTGAGGCTATTAAAAAAATGGGGACATTTGTTCTCTGGCATCTTGTGCAAGAAAGAGTAGTTCCCACTATTTCTTGGAAGGAATTGCTTCCAGTTAGACTGTTTTAGGAACACTCCACCCGAGCCTCCCAGAATACACCTCACATTAAGTAGTGTATATTAACTGGAGGAAGAATGCTAAGTAGAGGAAGGCCTGGTTTCTGAATCTAAACAGGGCTTAGGCATGAGCAGCAGGGACCTGGCCTAAATCCTGGTGGTGGTTTAGTCCCATACAAATTTTATTCTCATCCTCTTTCACTTCTCAAAGCAGAGTTTACCCAGTAACATATTTTAACTTCTTAAACATTTCCAAGTACTGGGATTCTTTCTATCTCTGTTTTCATGTTCAGATACCTTCTATTGAACTTTTGGACTTCTGCCTCTAGTTTGTTCCTTATTACTTGTCCCTAGCATACAGCTGAGGCTCAGTTTCCTGTCTGCCTGCTCAGAAGGAAGGTGAGCCTTTGACTTTGGCTGCCCTTAACCTCAGCCTGGCCTGATTTTTCCCAAAAGGATCAGGGTTAGGCCATATGTAAGTAGGGTTTGTTGGGATTGCAACTGTGGGTGCAAGTGCCTAAATCCTTCTTAAAAGCCCTACTCAGCACTGTAAGGAATCAATAAATGAAAGCCAGGAGGTTCTGAGGCAGATATGAAAAGTTTGAGGTAAGGAGTTAAAATAAGCACCTATTGGTGGTTCATTTTCCTAATGGGATAGGAATTCATTCATGCTGGAAGTCTTTGTACTGGAATGTATGAAGTCTTTAATTACAGTTGATTAAAATGGTAATTTTGAGCTCTGCTATAGAATAACAATTTTTTCCTTCCTCACTCCACATCTGAAAACCTTTAAACTACATCAGTGAACTGCAACCTAAGTAATCCTGCTCCTATTTTTAGGGACATAAGCCCTGGCTTCAGCAGGGCCATGGCAGTTAGAATAAGAAGATTTTCCAAGTGTGGAGGATTAGCCTTTGCAGCGGTTGTATGACAAAGCAATATAGTTGCCAGTGATAACAAGGAGGAGGAAAGAATTTATCATTTATTACATATTTATGTTTGCCTTTTTTTAACACAGCAATCTGCAAAAATGCATTCAAAATGATTCTATGTTTTTGTTTTGTTTTTGCTTGTTTGTTTTTTAATTACTCAGAGCTTTCAGTTCCACAATGTCTCACCTCACTGCAGAGCAGAATAGATGAGTACTGGATGCCAGCTCTGCCCTGGAATTGAGAACACTAAGCATCACAGTTTGGGTCCTGTCTAATCCTCTGGTGTGGAGTTAACCTGCTGAGACCTAAAAGCTCCTCTTTTCCTGGTACTGATCTTTGTAATCATGAGGAAAGCAGCTAATTAAGTACACAGATGAAGGGACATTTTATGATTCAGCTCTTAAATATCTATACTAGCTTTACTTTTCCTGTAAAATCCATGCTCCATCTGACCAAGTGAACTAGTACCCTTAAATTTTACGACATTGATCCTGCACTGATGAACCTGCAAGATTGCAAAGGAGATAAATTATTGAAACAGCAAACCGTCAGAAGGTAGTGCAGAAGGCTAAGAGGTAAACTTGTCATTAAAGCAAAAAACCCCAACCCACGACTCTTCCCTTACCCCCAAAAAGCCCCCTCCAACAAACCACCCCAAATTCAAAGCTCTGTTATAGCTCAGATGGTGAAACACACTGGGTGTCAGAACTAGCATGGGTAACACAAGGTCAGAAACATGCAGCTCTGTATTTTCACTGATTTGGATAAATCTCCCCTTTCAGTTGCAGAAATTTTCAATGGAAAGAGATGACAACAGAGACATCTTAGTTATCATCATTTAAAAGTTCGTCTGGTCCTGCTTACATCACGCTCTGTAGATTTTTCAGAGATCTCCTTTATCGACACAAACATTCACAAACATATCACTTCAGACTCATGTATAAGGTTTTACAGCTCCTAGGGGATGCATCTCTCTTCCTCTTTATGCCACCTTATGGCATGAGGAAGCCACTAATTCCTCAGAGAATACCCCCTTGCCCACGTACTGCAAGCTGCTGGAATGATTTTGAGCTATTTGCCCCTCTTGTAGTGCCTTAGGTCTCCGCACAGGAAGCTGTTGAGCTCAGTGGGATAATAGGAGAGTCTTAAACCACTGAAGGTTTTTTAAAATTACTGTAATTGCTAGTTGGCAGGTGGAACAGCCAATCAGAAACGTCTGTAAAGGAAGTCCCAGACATCTTTCCTGTTCCACATCAGTGCTTGCTGCAGGGTGGTATGAAAGCACAGCAGGCAGGCAGTGTTCCAGATGCTATGTTTACCTCTATGGAGATTCTCATGCATTTTTCTGGACAGAAAAGATAGTTTGTGTTTTCAAACAAATAAAACCAGTAAACACGGGCGAATCTTCCTGAGTGAGTTTAACTGGGATCTAGTATAAGCAATTTTGATTTTTAATCTATTTCATTGGGTCTAGACATTAGCAAAGTTTTCGTCCTCTGATACAGACCCATGGTCAAAGTTACAAAGGCATCTTTGGTGCTGATAGATGTACCTAGTGGGATTTGCAAGTACCTAAATGTTGCAGACACTAAATTTTAATTGTTTTGTCAGAATCCTAAAAGAGACATATCCACTAGATGACAAAAATATCCAAAAATCAGTTGTGATATTTCCTAAGTTTCATGTGTCAGACCTATTTTTCCCATAAAAGAGTCCTAAATTTTGATGGAGGAATCTGAGGTTTCTACGGACTTCATGGGAGACTCCAGCCCTTCTCTTTGCTTTGCAGCACACAACTTGTCAATGCCTAGTGTTAACTCATCAAAGGTTTAAGAAAAGTGTCTGAAATACTGACCGTTCTTTTGATTTAGGCCTCAGATTCACGCCTTCAGGATATTTTGATCAGTTATGAAACTACAGATAAGTTGGATTTTTTTTTTTTGTTAGGGTTTGTTGTGGTTTTTTGGTTTTTTCCCCTTGAAATTAGAGAAATCTTTGGCTTCAGCTTCCTTCTCAGTAGACATTACCTTGAGCATCAAACTGCATGGTGCTCAGGCAAGACCAGACTTTGAGCTGCAGTGAAACTCAACCAGTTGGTATTAATAAATACCAGATAACATAAACCAGAGAGGAGTGTATAAGGGAATGGTTTTGGGTGCTAAAAATGAGGTGTACAACTTGAAAAGTAGATTTTTCGTCTCAGCTCTTGCTGTGAAAACCTCTTTAGAGTTTTTAGCCCATTGGCTAATAAGGGGGTGAGAAATTGAGGATTACTGCCCAGGATTATCAAAAAACATTACCCCTAATGCTCCTTGCTGGTTATGCTTTTCTCTTAATAACGTCACTCAAGTTTCTTGCAATGCAGTGCAGGAAAGGCAGCATGTCCCTAGCTGTCCATCCTATCAAACTCATGCTAGTCTCTTGGGTATGTGGGTTGGACTTCCCTCAAGTTAGAGTCGGCAGTATTTAAGGCAATGTTTCCTAACTGTTCTGCCATGGAATACATCTACTTCTGCTGCCTCAACGGTAAAGAAATGGTTCCCTGCGTTTCTCTGGAAGTGCATTGAATACCTCTGCTGGAGCGGGGTCTTCAGCAGGTGTGCAGGGTGTGCTGGGCACCCGTGTACATACAACGGGCATATGCTGAAGACACAGGAGCCTAGAAGGACTCCTAATTAGGAGGCATCTGACGAAATTTATATGCTTTGAAGTTTAGCTGACAGAAGGAGGGCGGAGGTCACTGCCTTGTAATTTGATTGGAAGTTTGAGTTCCTAGAGAGGTACTTGTCTGATTCTTTGAAGTCTTGCAAGTTTAACTTCGGAGTTCTTCTGCCCTCTGAACCCTAAATAAAGAAATAAAAGCTTTTTCTTTACTTCTGCCTTTACTAACAGCACTCTGGATGGTTCAGTTTGTCCTCTATGGAGCCTCAAGTCTTCACTTCTGTTGTGGCAGTCTGGTCTGACATGTTTGTAAACTTAAACATCAGCATGACACTGCAGCAGAACACTGGTGATTTAGGTGCAAAATAAAATTAAGATAAAAATAGTGCCGGGAAATTTCACATAATGTCAGAGACCCTATTCTGGCATAGTTCCATGCCCTCCAGAATATCCTTCCATTAAACCGATTGCAAAGATTATATGCACTAGAAATTGAAAGGCAATGTGGGTTTATCACTTAATCTTCAATATTAGTTTGTCCTTTTTTTTATTACATGGGACACTTTAGTTGAGTTTCTTCAGATATGATATAATTTCTTTCTTAATTTTCCATTTCAGAGTTGTCAGTGGAAAAAGAATTTGTCAAAGATAATTTTGACCTGAGGTGTCCTCATCAACAATGAGGACCATACTCTGAAATATGTTCAGCTTTCTTTTGAATCTGTCATGAATTTGCTAATCTTCATCTCACTCTCTCTGTCACTCAGAAAAATTATAAGCCTAGAGATTCTGCAAATGCTGAGCAGCATCTCTTTTTTTTTTTATTACTTTTTCCTTGCAGCAAAGATTTATTTAATGCACAATCATTTAAATTTGTTTATCAAGCTATGTGTTAGGTGTTTTGAATAAGATCAACGCTGAACTGAACTTTCACCAAACAGGAACTAAATTAATCTTGATGTTAAGAAAATAGTCTTTAGAAATACTAAATCTCCGTTTTGCAGAAATGTGGCAATTTCACAAGAAAATGAGAATGACATATTTACAAAATCATTTATGTGACATACTTGGCTGATCTTTGGATTAGAATAAGCTTTTATTTTTTTCAAATTTCCTCATTGCTGCTTACATTGATTCTGGCTTTTAATGTGTATAACAATAAATTTCTATAGATCTGTTTCATTGGAGTTTTCCCACTATGGTTTATTATATTGTTACCTCTTAGCTAGATCCTGTTGTAGTGAAGTAAATCCCATGGGTGCTGCACTTAGATCAAATTATGCACACATAATATGCAGCTGACATTTTATATGATGTGCTAATGGAAGTGGCTGATTTTGCTTCTAGTGAATTTGGTAAATGCAGAATAAATCCTGAATTGAGTATATATACATGAGCATTATTTTTTGTACGCATATCCCTTTTACCTGGCAGATGTGCTAGGGACAGGCAGCACTGCTAAGGGCTATGAATATTAAGAAAGCACAAATTTTTGCGAGACTAACAACCCCTGAACTGTAAGAAGTAATGGTTCCAGCTTCTCAGATTACTTATGCTGGGATAAAGCTGGAGTGCTATTGTTAATAGTATGTGTGTTTGCTCCTAATGATATCTTCCTATTGGAAAATACAATTTTAATGAAACCAAACATGGTTAGGTGAATTTGCTGATTTCATTGAAGCTTCAGAAAAACTATTTCACACCTTAAAAATATTCTCTTTCCAGGTCTGAAATATTTTGTTTTTCCATTATTAAGTAGCTTTTGAATTTTAAAAATGCATAAAATGAAAGAATCACAGAAAAATTCATGTTGAAAGGAACTTAATCCAGTCTCCTCCTCACAGTAAGCTCAATGTTATACTAAAACCAGATTATAGAGTAAAAAACTGTAGGAAAATATCAAATGTGAGACAAAACACTGTGATTAATCATAAACCAAAGAAAAAGGATAAAAGATGCTTTCAAGACAATTTGAAATTGTCTGCTTTCTTTCTGGTAGGTTATGATCCAGTATTGAAAAGATGAGTTTCCCAGGAAGCAGAAGCTGTTTTATAACTCATTTATAACTTCAGTTGACAGCATCACAATGTACCAAAGCCAACACAATATTATAACAACCAGATTCAGCAACTGAAAACCTTGTGTGAAAATTAAAGCTGGTCAGAGGGCTACACTGTTGTAAACACTGTGGTTGATTTACTCAGAGTGATTATTGACTTTCCTTGTACACCAGAATAAGTTTCTATCCTAGACGAATAGCAATCCAACTTGCTTGCTGAGCTCAAGAACAAGTTATATGTAATTTCAGCATCAAATGGAAAAGTTTATTCCAAACAGTGATGTTACCTGACCTTGTCTCTTTGGATTCCTCTGCAACTCTGTAGCAGTATTTTTAAACAGAACAAAAATTCCAGAATCAGTGCTCCTGGTTCCCCAAACATGTTAAACCCTCTCCATTCTTCTGGTTCTCACAATCCTAGAAAACTCCATCTCTCTTCTGTATCAGCTTCTTGCAGCAAATAAAAGTGAACCAAAGATTAACCACTGTCCTGAAACATATAAAAGAAAATAAAGTAAGTCTTTCCAGGTCCCTCTTCCCCACATAGTTGATACCATAATTTGGGAAAGGAACATTGGCTTTAAAAAAAATCAACTTTCAGGTATAAAAGCTGTGGATCCTAGTTAAGCAGTCCTAATACAGTCCAGAGTGCTTCTTTTTAGTTTTTTGATGCTTTGATGAAACAAAATGATGCAGACAACTTTGTACAATATTTTAACAGACGTACGCTATGAACAAACAATTCCTGTTGCAAGCATGACAAGAAGAGACAGTAAAGTCAAGAAAGCAGAAGACAAACACATACATAAAGAATCTGAATAAAGAGGAATAAAAATTTAAAAAGTAATAACAATGAAGAGAAATAATAAAACCAAAAATAAATGGCAATGGAAGGAAATTAGAAGACTCAAAGATGAAAAATGCAGTGAAGCAGCAAAATAGGGAATCCAAAAACTAAAAGAGAAAATGAAAGCAAATAAAAATGGATTATAAAAATCTATGTGCAATCACACTGCACAGAAATAAGGAATGTAGAAAAACTAGGGAGATAAGGAAATAACCCAATAATAAAATTATGAATGTAAATTGAAATATGTGCTTTTGGAAGATGGAAACAGCAAACAAATTCTGTAATGTTAAATAATAATGAAAAACAAGGGTCAGGCTTAAGAATTTTGAAAGAAATTTCTTGTTGACATGTTTAAAAAAGTTTCAGGCTCACTGTTTTTAGGATTTTGAATTATAGCTGACAAATCTTTCCATGGTGGTAAAAGACCATTACTTTCTCTGATGGTCTCCCTGATTTTTTTTACTCTAGTGCTAGAAAGACTTGTGGGAAAGTGTCTTCTGCCTGTCCTTGAACTGCAGCAATGTACAGCCTGCAGTGCTGGGTCTGAAGTGCCTGAGCTGAGGTCAAGACACAGCTTCTGATGACTCTTTGAAGGTTTGAGTTAGTTCACCCACCAAAAGCTTTGTGGAGGAACCAGTGCTAAGAAGACAATGTTTGGTGGATAACAGCAGAAAGGGTGTTTTCAAATGTACAAGCAAATTCAGGATAGAGAGAAAGGAATCAGACCTGGGGGTGTTTCTGTTAGAGGATCATCCTTCTTAAATACTCACAGCAGTGTCCTAGTTGTGTTCTACCACTGTACTATTTATTTGAACATCTGAAAACTCTTGTAACATAGTGAATGATTATCATGCCCCAAGAGGCTGAAAAATTTCAGTATCACTCAGAAACTCCATGACTGAGCAAGAAGATAACACAGTCATGTCCTAATCCTGCATCACTATTTTTTTCTTTTTCCCCATCCTTGCTCCCCTAAATTCTTTCCCTGTCAATAAAGATTTCCACTTATTTAATCTAATTGCTGTTTTGGTATTCCTTCCTCTCCCCCTCCTCTTTCTGTTGTAGGTGCCACATTGGTACCTGTTCATGAGCAAAGGAGACAGCCAGGGAAAGGAGCTTAGGAAAAACAGCTGGGACCTGCACAGGTGGTAGGTGGTCAGTGAGGGAAAATGAGCTAACTCAGAGCCAGAGAACTGAATGGCTGCAGACAGAAGGAGGGAACCAAAAGGAGTCAATGTGGGTAACAGGTATGGTTCAAAAATGCTGTGTTGGTAAATAAGAGGAAATTAAGTGTGCACTGACTTGCTGTTCCAGAGGGCTTGTTTATATTCTTTCAGAAAGTACACATTGAAGCTGTGAGGTGCTTAGGAACGTCTTGTCCCTGCACTAGGATCACTCAAAGGTGCGGGTCTCCTTGACTCCAGCAGCTGCAGCAGCAACCATGGACATGTGGCTTTTGGAAAACAGCTGGTCCCCAGTCAGCCAGCGTGAGTGTGGGAAGATTCAGCCTGCAAAAGGCCCTGTAGCTGTATCCCCACTCCTGCTATAACAGTCCCGCACAGTTGCTTCTTGAATTCTTCTATCATACAGCTTCCTTAATCTAAATATGTGTGCCTCAAAATGCAGTTTTCAGCTGGGTTCCACAGATCCAAATAATGCTGAGAGGTAAGAGGTGGAGGTAGCCTGAACCAGCTCCCCAAGGAAGGGTCTGCCACTCCAGCAGAGCACTGTTAGAGCTTTTATAACTGCCAGGCTACAGATCTAGGCGACAATTTCCATCTTCAGGAGGCATTAGTATATGTAGATTTCAAAAGCATAAGTTAACACTAGCTTCACTTTTTCTTGCATGGTTTATGGAGGTTTAATCATATTCACACACCGTATTTTGTGAGGGTCCAGTTCTGTGGGAATAGCATTTTTGGTCAAAAACCAGCAGGGTTTATTGAGTGAATATGCACATACATGTAGGAATATATTTTTTTAATCTTATGTTGACAATTATTGAAAGACTACCTGCAAAGTAATAACATGCTGACACCTCCTTTTCTTATTCTAACCTAAGAAAAAATTGAGTAAAATAGTCTATCAATTTCACAGCAGTAAAAGAGTTTTCTTTTTCTCAGGGATAATTTTGTCCACTTGGTTAATAGGACAGGAAATTTAACTACAATATATATTACTTTGTTCTTTAGGTACAAATATTAAAAGGTAAAAATATTAGCTTGTGGAGTTCCTGACATCCTGGAGCAAAAGAAAAGGAGGAATATAATTATCTTTAACCATATTAAAGGCTAAGGAAAAGAGTGTGAATTTGTTTTATTTAAACTAAATCACTCTATCAGCTTTTGCCCTAAACAAAGCCATTTTAGCAAATTGTGTCAAATGAAATCCAAGTGGGATGAAGTGCCAAGTATTTTGCTGCCAACTCTGCAAATGCTGGTGACATTATTCTATTATTTTGCCAGTGTAAGAGACAATCAATTGTAAGATGCTACAGAAGCTCAGCTCCATAATCATTAATTATAGTTTCTGTATTAACTACAAAGAAAAAAATTGGTAAAACCTTTCCTAGTTTCAAATGTTAAGTTAGGCCTGCACAAGGCTGATAAATATACTGAAGATTCATTGCTGTTGGCATCATTGTTGGTTACAAAAAGTACAGTGTTGTTACAGCTGGGGAAAAGTGAGGCAAAAGATTGTGGGATATAGTAGCATGAAATGTATTAAAATTTACAGCAGTGTTCAAAGACAGTTGCTCAGGAAAGTGGAACTTTATGCTGTGCAGTTAACATGTAAATGTTGTGACTATAATTTTTTTTTTTTAAATTCCAAACCCAGAGTAATGCTCTTACCCTAGCTTTGATTTTTAAACAAAACAGTTCACATGATGTGAGGGTACATTGAGTTGGAGATGTGAACTTATTGCAACTTATCTGCCAGCAACTGCAGTAGACTTTGCTTTATCTGTTGAACAAGTAAGTTAGTCCTCTTTGCTATGTAAAACATCCTTTTTGTTAAGTTGGAAGAAGAAACTCATAAAGAAAAATCCTCAGATTTGGACTTTAAATTCAGGGCAGCACAACAGTGGGGAACTGATGTTATTCAGCAATAGCCCTTTTTGCTAAGATAACACTTGCTTTTGGCTGGAAGGAGAGGCTTGGACAAAGTGTTTATGGCTTCATGGTTTTTATTACTATGTTTGGGATGAAAAGACCTTTGTGGTCTAGCCTCTGGGGGATATACCAAGTTCCTTGTAAATATTAGGTCACCCATTGATTTACAGCTTTACTTGTCAAGTTTTCTGGACAAAGAAAAGTAAACTCAATAACCCTTCTTTTGAAAATGTACTTTGCATGTACCTTTCACTACACAGCATTTCAGTAAAAGAAATAGAGCTCAATGACTTGAGGCAATATTCTATTTACAGACAGTTTATTTTTAATTATCTTCTGCCTGTAATGCTTACTGTCAGACTATATCTTCTATACACTTACACACATTAGTAGTGGCTGAAACAGAAATAAAATGGTTTGAGTTTTTTCTTAAACCCTTGGCTTTTTTAAGGCTTCACACTTCAAATGGAGAATATGGCATTACAACTAAAATGTTTTGCTATGGAAGGCTGTCATGGAATCACAACAAATTTACTGGTGTTTGGAAACTCGTGTTTTCCACTTATGGCAATGGCTGCTTCTCTGGAGCAGTTGCTGTGGTTGTTTTTTCCACCATAGCTAGTAGAGGATGATAGCACTGCCAAAGCTACATGTCTCAGGGAAGCCTGATTGCCTTTTCAGGGCTGTCTAGTTTTGCTTTCTTAACATCTGGGGGGAGTGTTATATGATTTGGACTTCAACACAGATCAGAATCATTGCAATGTGCAAGTAGTAATTTGTATTTAAGTACCAAAGTTTATATTTTAGGATATTGCATAAAATCCCTGACTGCATCATTAACAGTTACACTCTAGTATTTATTAACCAGTTCACTACTGACAGCAATTTTATCATACATTCATAAGGAGGAGTTGTTCTTCTGGCATATGTATGCATTTGTTATAATAATCACAAAACATCCCAGAAGGACTATTAAATGTGCCTGTTTCTACAATCTGTTTATGCAATGCTTATTATATGCACAGCATATATCTGATTTTCAAGGACATTGCAATAAAATGTGCAAATAGTAATCTTTTTAAGGCAAAGACTTTTTATTCCAAGTGCATTGCCAGCAGCCAACAATGAAAAACAGAGTAAGATACTTATGGTGTGTTGTCACAAGATACATCAGATATGATCACTGTTACAAGTCTTCTTTCCCTAAAGGTATTTTTTCTTAGGCTGTCCTGAAGAAAGCAAGCCTTTTGAATAGGCTTGGCAATTTTCTCTGCAGGGTCAAGAGATGTGCAAATTAGAAGTTGCCAAAAATATTTTGCAGACACATACAGACTAGGACCTTGTGCTTTTCTTTAAACAGCCAAAGAATCTCAAGTCTAGCAAGTAGACTAGAGACATGTCAAGTGATGAAATTGAATGTGAATGTAAAAGCTTTTCTCTGCTACAAAAGAACACAGCCTTTAGATTAATATTAGCAAACCCTACTATGTCACATTGCTACAATCAGCATCTCTCTCTGGGAAATAAGAATACATTAGTTGAGGTCAATATCTGCACTCCCATCAGACAAAATTACCTAACTGTCTTTGTCTGGTAATGATAATGACATTGTTAGCCTCTAGGGAGTTGACGTCACACAACTAAGCAACTCAGGAAGAGCACAGTGTACAAGTGTGTAAGTGAACTGGCAAAGACCTCCACAGGTACAGACTGATTCAGCTGATGGATGCTGTTCCCATGCTGCCGTGAAAAATCCAAATAAGCCCCAAGCTGCACTTAAAAGAAAACAAGCAACTTGCAAAAGAGTGCTTTAGGCATATAAACTGTTGTAAGGGACCCATCAGGAAGGGAACTATTTCAAGAACAGGAGGCATGACTGAATCAAATCTATGATGTGCAAATCACACTCAGACATATATGTGTGTATTTGCATTTGTGATGGCTAATATTCCATTCCACTCTAAAAAACTGAAATCCTTTGCCTAATCTCTTTTGCTGTTTGTATATATCTACTTACCTATATGCACCTGCCTACCTCTTCTAAGTACATTCAGGTCTTCCAAAGACAGCCAGGAGAAAGAAACTAAAATCAAACTCTGTGAATAAGGCTAACAGTACTGTACTATCATCATCGAAGTAACAGTGGCACATGAAATCTTTTGCCACTAAATAATGACTAAACTGTATGAACACTTTGTCTATTTAATAAGAAAGGAACAGCCAGTTTATCAGAATGATTGTGGGGGCTAAGGTAAGAGGATTTTTTTGATGTTTGTTCAAGGCTTTACATGAAGCTAATTCTCTCTGTATATTGCATTTATTTGATTAAAAGAGAAGTTCAGTCAATACTGCTGTAGAAAAGCCAAGGCATGTCTGAACTCATTAAAGCAGGGTTTGTACACTGACACTGATGAAAGACCTGCTGCCGGTGCTGCTGCAAGTCCATTTAGTTTTTATTTGACATCGAGTTCCTTTGCCTGTACTGTCAGAGCTTGTATATGAAGCTGCACTACCATAAAGAAAAAGCACATCTGACAAGGAGCCAGGGATTTCTCAAATGATACCTGGACACTGCCTCATTTTCCTGGTGTGGGATATAACAGGTTTGGGCAATCTGCTTTTCATTTGCTTTCTTCCCTGTCTCAAAATGGTGCCTATGCTCTCTCCACAGTCTCCTCCAAATAGCTGCATGTGGGAGGAGATATCTGCAACACAGCTTCTCCTACCCGCAATCCACTTCACATATGTCTGAGATGGCCTAAAGAAATGGGGCAGTCACAGGCATCCAAACTCAGCACTTGTGAAAGGAAGTAGCTCTGCTAAAGCAAAATCTGCTGCTGCCAATGGTTTTCAACCCACTGGGCTGCCAGGAAAATGTGCTGTCAGTGGATGCAGCTTACCTAACATCATAACTGTGCAGACAGACTTTTTGTAGGGCATTCATGAAGGCTGACTTAGCCTGCTCAGGCTCATGTCACCAGACTGCCTCTATAGCCTGGGCAGGAGCAGTGAAGCATGCAGGACCATTATGGGATCCCGTTTCTCTCTGGTGACTGCAGAGGTGATTATCCTCACTACGCTAAAGTTAGCTTCCACAAAAACGTTTTTAGTTGGGCTTTTATCAAACTGACTGCTTCAGGGTTGAGCAGATTATATTCCCATAGCTCTGTTTTGACATGCTGTTTTGCTTTATTTCTCTCCTCATGGTGCTTCTTAAGCACTGCCCAGAATTTTTAGAAGCTTCAGATCTGATCTGATTCATCTCTTTTGAATAGCCTTGCAACGCTAGCCAGAGAAGATCCTTTTTATTCCCCCTTTTTATCTGCAAGCTAGATTTCTAAAAGGATTTGTCCTACTCTGCTCATCTGAAGTTTTCTTCATTGGTTCCCTTTAATGATTTCTGAGTACACTGGTCAATTCTGACCCTGTTTATCAGGGCACAGAAATCTGCAAAACACTTGCTTGCTGGAAAAAAGTACAGAGGGGACGCTGAAGGATTTGGGCTTGATTAACCTGGGGAAGAGTGTCTCCCCTGTATATCTATAAGCAGGTTATCAAAAGGTGGAGCTGGGCCCTTCACAGACTTGCAAGGCAGGAGAAGAGGCATAAATTGAAACAGAAGGATTTCAGGCTGGGTACCAGAAGAAGCTGTTTCTCCAGGTGGACAGTGTCCGAGAGAGGCTCCTCACGCACACTGAAGGTTTCAAGATCCAGCTGAATGAAGACCTGAGCAACCTGTTGTGATCTCAGAACTGACCCTGCTTTGAGTAAAGTCTTGAACCAGAGCTCTCCAGAGGTCCCCTCCAACCTTGATTATTTTGTGATTTTTTTTATCTGTAGAAAATCTGAAGCACTGCTGGGCTTAGGCAGGAATGCCTAACCAAACTCAGTGAAGTTTTTTTTATTATATTTAGGAGGAAATATTTAAAGGTTTTGTCTATATTTTTAGCAAATAGACGACTTAAAACTATCTCTCTCTATATATATGCATTAACCTGGGAAAGCTGAGTTTTGTGCCATATGAATCTCAGACATACACATGACAATGATAGTTTGAAATCCATTCTTGCGACCATGTTCTGGGATTCAGGGTCTTTGCCTTCTACAGCATTGTCTCCATATTATTACTTTCCTCTGACTCTAGAAACAGAAGATTTATATTCCCTCATCAGGAAGCTGCTGAGCCCCACTCACTTTAATGACAAAAATCCCTACAAGCTTCCCCCTGTGTGTCTGGTCTGGAAAAGCCCAAATCCTGCTGCAGGCAGTAAGCCTCAATATCATTCAAATGCCCAAACAAAATCTTTACCAAAAGAGGCAGCAGCAACATACTTCTGCTCCCAGAATCAGACCCTGCTGTGGTCTTAACTCTTTCTCACCTCCCAGTTCTTTCAGCAGAGGGAACTTTTGGATGACAGAGGAATCAATCATCCTGATAAAGACTTGGAAAATCTTCTCTCCCACCATCCGCTCCCACAAGGCACAGTGGCACCCCGATAAGCCTAAAGTTCTCACTCTTTTGCCATTCTATCACACCTGCTGCCATCAAAAGGAAGGTTGGCAGGTTGGCTCTGGGGTTGTTCTCTTGGCAATACAGTGGAGCACAGTGCTGCTCTGACGGCTATGCTGCACACAGGCCACAAAACCGCTCTGCCCTCTGACGCTTTTCCCATGCTTTGTGGGTATGAGACCACTTGGAGTGAGAGGAGAAGAGATGTTCACACAGAGACACTGTCTCAGCATCTGATGCAAACACCTGCTGTGGACATCCTGTCTTCTTTTCCCCAAGGAAGTTTTTCCTTCAACCCTCACGAGGGTCTTGATTTGTCTTGACCAGGGTTCATCCTCAGGGGCCTGTCTCCCTGTCGCAAGTTGGCAGAATATCCTCTTCTTATTCCACCTGAAGAAAATTTGGCAAAGATCTAGATTTGGCAAGCAGAAAGCAAAAGCCCAACTTTGCCCTTTTAAATGACAATTTTAACTTCCATGGGAGAATTCCAGCTAGGCAATCTACCCCAGAGTTTCTATTTACCCCATGCAAGATAAGGCTACTGCAAACATAGTAAGAAACTTGTGTTATTTAGCTGAAAATTACATTTTGGGGACAGGAAAATGAAATTAATGTGTTGAAAGATTGACTCTGCAATATTCTCTGCACGAACAAATGGCAGCTGTGCCCTGGCACAAAGATACCATAGGCACACTGCTTTGCAAGTCCTGAGCATGGAATGCCGGTTAAGGACACTAGATGTGCACACAGATTAAGAATTAATAGGGTTTATAAATATATTCTGCCAGTCAAACAATATTATCTGTAATTCAGTCTGTAAAAGGGGTTTGCATGCTACACATCTTTTTATGTGTGTGAGTACTAAAGCTGTTTTAGTAGAATGGACAGGCATGCATTTCATATTTTGGTAATAAATTAAGCAATGGCTAATTTTGATTTCTCAAGTACTCATCCAAAAAGATTATTGGAAAATTTAGGTCCCAATATTATTTTCTATCTGCATTCACGTCACAAACTTATTCTTACTTGAAATCCTTGCAGTCCTTTGTGATTTTTGAGTGTTAAATAATTTTTCCCCCTTCATCTCAAAAAACTACTGTTTTAGGTTTAAGAAAAGGGAATTTTTATATTAAAAATCAGTATTCTTGTGAAATAATTTTTTTTAGGAGATTCTGCTCAGTTTTCTTTTTGCAAATATTTGGGCAAATTCACAACAAAAACACTATTCATATTTGTTTTAATGGAACACCATTTTGGAATGATAATTGGAATGGTTTTCTTGTGGAAGAACTACCCCAAATAGCAAACACAGCTATGCCAAATACATTCATTTCAATCCATCTTGAGAGAAATGTAGTCCCCTTCGGCAAAAATTAGAAAAACCCCAATGTTTAAACAAGAAATCTGCTTGGTGTTTATCTACACAATGGGCACACATGCCTAATATTCCTACTGACAACCATTTATCTTTTCCTTACTGATTCTTTCTGCTGCTTCATGTTAGTTATTGTTTTTTTCATTAAAATTTTTCCAGTTGTATCCCAAGCTTATTATGTGATTTATAACCAAAACCATGATCTCTGGTCTAAATAATCTGCATGCTGAAAACAACATTAGACTAATATGCCACAGGATACTGAAACACTTCACTGATTTCTACAATAAAAGTCAAAAGGATTGATTGTGTAAGAATTCCTTCAGGTCATTAGATTGCTGTGGCAGGTGCTGTTTTATTTGCAAATTCCAACAAAAAAAGCTGGTTTCCAGCAATATAAGACTGTGAGGATGGGAAAATTACAATGCTTGGAATATTTCTGCAGTATATGTCAGCTTCTTCATTTCCGTGGTTTGGACAAGTGAAGAACCCATAGCAGACTGCACTGCTTTTGTAGAACAGAGAGGACAAAGTGCTTGCAAACATTTCTGAAGTGTTTGATAAATGCATTCAAATCTAAATACAAGATTGTCTTGATGAAGTTCTGGAAGTTGGTAAGAATATGGTTATTGGGGTTAAATTCATCTGTCTATGTATACATGCATGTACTATGAACATCTGCATATTCAAGTGGGCAATTCCATCTGGTTTCTATTATCTTTGGTACAAAGACATGGTGGGATAGACCTATTAGTGGAAAATGCATTAGCTATTTGTCAACATCATATGCCTAATCTCAGAAGAAGTAACAGGAAAAATATTTTTTCCAAGTTGACCTCCTGTATTCATCACAAAATCATCTCAATATGTTCATAAAACCACTGATTGCAGTGTCTGCTCTCTCTCACATGTGGTTCTTCTTTTCTCTCCTTCTTTCTATCCCCATGCAAGAGTTAGGGGATTGAACTGGATTACTTTCTAATTGTTATTACTCTGTAATATGCAATACCGTTTTCTTAGTGAGACATATCAAAAAAAGACACCTTTTTAATTTGAATGTAGAGGACCTTAGATCTTGTGGGAACATGTCCTGTAGTCTTTTAGAGACATAAGAAAACACCCTATTAGGAAATAAAATTTAAAGAAAAGTTGAATCATTGAAACACTGAGAGTGACTCCAATCATCATCTTTTCTCCATGTCACACCTTTAAAATCCAAATGGGACTAGTATGTGTACCAAGTGGCTCAGTAGATGAGGAAATTGCAGTAATTTCAGGATCTGAGCATCACTGCTCAGTGCCATTAGAGTAAAGTTCGTTTGGGAGACAGATTTGGCAGCATGGGCTCTGCCATAACCATAATATAATGGCAGCATTAGAGTATGTTCAGCTCTAAAAACAAACTGGGAAGATTGGTAATGTCTCCTGAACTCAGAATTAGCCTCACAGGTCTCTCTCTGAAGGGTAGCAAGATGAAGTGCATCTTTTTCCAATATCCCAGATGGTTCTTGTACAATCCCTATAACTTCTTTCAGTCTCCTATTCCCTTCCCGCTTTTCCTTCCGAAATGCCACTGACTATGAATAATTTAATTTGCCTGCCAGAGTTCTCCATCACTTTCTCCAGCCTTAAGAGAGTAACTTTCTAACACTGTATTTCAATGTCTCCTGGCAGAATATTTTCCATCTGCTTTTTAGATGTGTGAGTGTGGGAGGGGCAGAGGAGGCTGGGATGGCGGGGGTGGTGTCAAGGAACGACGCCAAGACATACTGCTCTCGTTGAAACGATCTACTGCTTCCTTTCTGTTTCCACAGGGCTTGGTACACTGCTCTCACTTCTCTTCAGCGTGGCTGCTGTTCTTCACTTCTCCCTGAGGTAAGGAGAAGAAGGAAAGAGGAAAAGAAAGTCAACTTCTCAATGCATAACTTTCAGAGTGTGTTTGGACTAGAAAAGTCTGTGAAATAAATTTTTTATTCCATTATCCTAGGCTTTTCATCTCAGTTAGCTTTGTAGCTTGCATGAAAAGTATTTGAAGTATGAGCACTGATCTGAATGGACAGAGAGAGCCAGGCAAGAATGTGGGCACCCACAAGGAAAGGGAGCTGAACTCCATCTCTGTCAGACATCACTCTGGGCACTGCTCTGGGGACAGGGTCAACAAGGAGATTTCTGGTTATCACAAAATGAAAATAACATAAAGCCATAGCTGTTCTCCAAGATACTCCTAATAAGAAAAACACAAGGTTATTTGCCATGTGGGTTTTAGGGTTTCACCTTTACAATGAAGAAAACCCAATAATGAGTAGTTTTCCTCTAACTGAGCTGGTAGGACCCAATAAATCTTGGGTCTTCCCTACATCTCGATATGCCTTTGAAGTGGTTTTCTATGACAATACATAAATAATGGGAAGCTGTAAGAGACATCCTGAAGCAGTCTTTAGGATTGCATTGAAGTACAGTTATATAATAATAAGAAGCAACTTGGATTAGCTCATGAAAGTCAAGAAACATGACAGCAGGCATTATGCTTAAAGTGGAACTTATTAATGATAGATTAAATAATGCAGTATCCTGTTCTCCTAAAAGACTATTCTGGCAGTTTGATGCCTGTGGCTCTGCCTGGTGTGGTGCACCCCATCACATTCAATCACAAATGCTCAGTCCGGCTGTGCAGGGACTTTATGTAAATAGAGACCTCTCGGAAATCCCACCCACCTTTGCCACAAGCCAAGGAACTGAACTCATTCTGTGGTGCAATATTAGAGCATGGAAACAGAATGCAGAAAGCTTTGTGCAGTTCTGCTGCTGCTGACATGTAACGTGGAAAATGGCTGCTGATTGCTCCACTTTAGTCGTGATCTTGTGCATCTCTTTCTTCTGAGTTCTGCTAAGTATTGTGACAATTCATCTAAATTATATAGCTTCTCAGTGGATAATTGATTATTACATACAGTAGTATTTTATCCATATTATGTGTTTTCTTTAGTAGATAGTAGTTTGAGCATATCTGTATGACTGACATGGAACTGGATGAAAATTTCCCTGTCTTGAAAGTTGCAATATAAAATTATCTCACTTAGTTGTTCATGGAATAAAGACATGACTTTACCTTTTGGTTCTAAGAATCATTAAAGCTGAATTACGTTCTTCTATTGCAAAGCAGAAAACTTAGTTACTGATATCTATTTGTCAGTGTTATACTGTGGATATATTACCACATTTTTCTCCATGGTCTTAGCTGAGTTTGACAGATGAAAATCTATATGCAGCTGCGTAATTAATTTATACTTTGTCAAAGTTAGGAAAAGATTTGAATGGCAATCAGAAGAATCTCATGCAAAGCTTAAGTTAAATCATTGCTCCATGTACCTTACAGTGTGTACAAGACAAAGACTGAAATCTACAGCTTTGTTCTATTTTGCATTAAATTGTAGGGTTCTTTTTATCTTCTTCTTCTTTTTGAACATATGCCACCAAGCATGCTAATGAACCAGTCAAAGAATCAGCTGTACTAACAGTTAATGAGAATTCAAAGAGATTTATTTAGCCTAGCATCATCGTTTCAGTGAAGATTCAAAGAGGATTAATTTGATTTATGTCAAAATGGAGGAATCTTTATATAATCTACAGTCAAATTTTCATGAATATATTTATTCAGACTTGCAAAGTTCTCAAAATTCATATGTAAAAGGCTATGGGAGAAGAAGACAATATTTATTTATATGTAAATTATTCTTTTTGTGCATATAATCTATTTTAGATTTCAAATGTGTTTATATCTCCTCTTTGCAATGCTTGGGACTTTGCAGGATAAAATGTGGAGCTTTTGAAATCAATGAATTTTATATATGATTTTAATGGACTCCAATATTCATTTACAAAAATCTTATGGGCAGACACAGACAAGAAATAATTATACAACATAATTCTTGAGGGCACTCTATCATACCTCAAAGAAATGTTTTTCTGGAATACATATCACACATACAGAATGCACACTAGTGTGTATTCAGCATTTCATCTGCTCTCTTTTGGAAAAGCTGCATGACTCACATCTTTCTCATACCCAAGTAAAAAACTCGTGCTAATAACGTCATTACAATGCATCAAAATTTCACATACAGCTATATTAAGTATGGAAAAGACAGCTGATTTTAACACCAGCAGGACTTGTAAGCGCATCGCTGTTCCTCAAACCCCACATCATTACCATTTCCAGGAACTGTGCATGGCATCCTGAAGTGGCTTTTCGTACACCATTTCCATGGCTCTTCATGCACTACTGCTTTCACACAATGACCCCATATCATGCGTGATGATACTGAGTCACAGATGGCTTTAATACAAAAAGCCTTGCGTTGAGCCATTTTCTTCACACACACATTGAAATCCAAATTATTCATGAGTAACCGTATTTTTGTTAGACAACTTGGGCTGTCTAAACGCCAAATTCACAAGATTATTTATGCTTGGCCAGAAAAGAAAGAAATGATAGCATGCAGTATGAAATGACCTGACCAGCTCTTACAATGTCCTTCTGTTGTATTTTTTAATTTGTTGTCTAGTAGGGCTTTTTAAACAATGGGGAGAAGTAGAACATGAATGCAATCCCTTGTCTGACTTGTTCTTTCCAAGACTTTAGGTGGACATTTCCAAGGCAGTGGATGTTAATCCAAAACAAACTATGAGAAACAAAAGCATTTTATTTGATGCAAGTGGCTATTGGCAATTGATATTAACATATAAATTAAGCAAACCTTCCAGCTGATAGGCATATAATGCGAGGAAAACAGGAGATCTAGGCTTGTTTTGCACCAAAATGTCCATTTCCCACTGACTTCACAGCACAACGCAGCCTCTATTTCATTTCAGTATTCTTTCATGCTCAGTAAGGGTATTTGCTAAAACATCTCTCTGAAAGGGCTTTCATACTGTCTGACTGTGGCCAGTGTTCTCTGTCAGACATCATGTTCAGCACATATTAATAATGTTATGCTTCAGTGATAAGAAATTAATGTCTTTTACTGTCCAACCCCCTGTATGGATCCTGCACATAACTGTTTAGACATTCAGAATGAAATATTAGCCTTGGCATTGCCTCAAAAAAGTAAGGTAGGGAAAATAATTTTATTCTTAATTTTAAATAGTCACATATATTTACTTCCTATACTAACAGAATTAAGATGTGCAGAGTAATGCAACATTTTTGGTCAGAGAAACCTAAAAAACTGTAAGCATGTGGAAAGGATGCAAGACTGGTCCAGAGCAGCTCCCATGCAGATCAAGAGATATTCTGCCACTGCCACCAGTTGGAGCAGTCTGTGGAGTTCTGAACAATTCAAAACCTAAAAAGAAAGTTTTTAAAAAAAGAAATTGAAAAAATTAGAGGTTTCTTTGACAGAAGTAGCAAAATCTATTCCTCCTTAAATGAAACCTTAATATGAAACAACATGTCAGACGTTTCAGTTAGACCAGCAGGGTGGAAGGAGTCAGGCTTCTCATGAACCGCGTTAGGCCAGAGCACCGCTAGCTATGGCAGGTTCAGACCTACCATGAGCAGGCTGACTTATCTAGTGATGGAAAGCTGGCAGGGGCTTTGGCAAGGCAAATCTCACCGGCACAGGTTTGGGTCCCTCTCTCCTTTCTAGTCAGCAGTCTTGGCAAAATATGCAGGAACATGATATCTCGGAGACCTCTACATTTGTCCTATCTTGCTGTAACTGGCTAACTCATTAGACAGTTATTAGGTGGTACTGACAGATGAATTCAAAATCTTATTTATTAAAAACACAGCTGAAAGTAGAAGGATTGTAACAGTGTTCTTTAGGTGACAGTCTCTGCATGATTTTAGTTAAAGGGTCATTTTGGTATATAGCTATACAAATAAACAATCAGTTTTTAAATGTGATTTAAAAGGAAAGAAGAATATATTTAATTTCACTTGAACAGGAACAAAATTTCTGCAAGAAACAATTAATAATGATGGTCTAAATATTGTCTGCTAAATGCAGGTTCTGTGTTCAGTCAGTTGTGTTATGATAACTCTGTTATGTAAAGTCAGGTCATGTGAATATAATGCCATTTAATGGGATAGGTTATAAAATCAGCTCTGATCTGAACAAAAATCCATTACAATTTCCCATTCTCTCCTTGACAAGGGATAAAAACTTTGGAGTGGCCTACATTATCTTGGCTCTGAACGTATGGTATTCCATTTTAAAAGAATGAATTTACTTTTCCGTGGCCCAGAATGTAATTCTAAATAACACTCACCTATACTCTTATGCTTCAATATATATATGTTTCAAATAGAGGAAAGTCAATTTTAAGCTATAGAGCCTGAGATCACTGGGGTGACAGCAATATGGGGCTCAGTACCACTAACCTTTCAGTTATTTACTTTGCTTTCTGGCTTTTAATATCTCATTAAGCCTAACATTTTCTCTGTCACCTGTACCTGCATCAGTTGATACAGTTCTAACTCAGGGTTGTTCCTGTTCCATGCAATGCAACAGCACTGTAATCAATAAAATAAAGGAGTGAAAAATCCCAGAAAGTTATTCTTTATCCTGCTGGAGAACAGCTAAACATGGAAAATCATATCTTCACAAACCACATCATTTAACAAAAGTAACTCCTTTTTATTCCTGTTATCTTATCACTATGTGAAAGAAGTGGCAGGTTCCTCTCATACATGCCTTTAAGCTTCCAAAGCTTAGGGCCTTGTCCTACAAGAAAAAAGCATAAACTTTACATAGGTGAGACCATACCCTTCATAGAGTGACCTAGAAGAACCACTTCAGTGTTCTCTTTACAGGGTAAAGAGAAAAGAATAGACATTGCACAGAAAAAGGAACATTGGACTGTATTAGAGACCTTGAAGTTTTTTGAGCAATCTACTCAGAAACATAGTTTCCCAGACATAAGATGTAGAATGTTTCTCCAGGCCTTTTGAGAACGAGATGATTCAGAAAAAAGTAAGCAATCATGATGAAAACAATCCTCTTAGATCAACCATGAGCTTGAACTTTTTCAGTGGTTATTCACAAAATAACTTTGAATATTTTTTTCACTGATGTGTAATGAAAGGAGTTATGTCATCCTCTAAAAATGTACTGGTTTTTACAAAATATTTGATATGATCCTATGCTGCGTAAATAGACTGTAGAACGAATAATATATTAATTACTACAGGAAACCATCTTCCACCTAATTAACATATCTCTTGAACTTCCTCTTAGCATACACTCTGGATGATACCATGTTGTAATGTGTTATATTTATAATCTGTCCTTTTTCTAGAAGTAAAAATGGGACGAGTACCATTTTGGATATGGAGATTTTCTAGACAAACTATCTGTAAGGCTTCCCACATAATAATATGCCTTTGACTTTCAGACTGTGGCCTCACTTTTAAAATACATATGCTGCACATGGAAATATTTCATATCTCTTTGGAAGGGAAATAAAAGTATATTTTAAGATTTAAAAATGTCAGGATATTCTTTCCTGATTTTTCTATTTCCTAAATAAATGCAAAGGGAAGGATTCACAGCTGTGGCTGTCATAGGGCCAGGACAGTGACTTTTCCCTTTTTTCCTTTCCCAAGTTTAATGGAAAGCACTGTATGATTAAATAGTTTCTGGGAATAGGAAATGAAATTTGTAATATCAGCCTTTAGATACTGTCCAGTTTCTCTAAGGGGACTAGAAAAGATCTGAAATCACAGTTTAACAGTATTGCCTTTACAATGGATGCATTACCCTGGGCACCAGGACTTCTGGTGTTGCTTGTGGGGTTTGGGAAACCACACTCTACTTACACTTCACTCCACCTGTGGTTGTGAAGAAAATTCATCTGAAGAAAGAATGTAATTCACGTGTTACAAGTGTTCCAGTCGCTCACATCTGCTTTGCGTGCCTTGTGCAAATGCACAATTATATCCCCACTGATTTAAAATAACAAAATATTCTCCTCATTGTCATTCTTACAGACAGACAAAACCAGGAAGGCTGATATTTATGTGTTTTGCTTTAATCTAAGATTTGCTTTCTAGAGTCATTTGGAGCCCTATTCAACAAAATTTTTAGGGCCTTAGGCAGGTGATGGTTTCACTTAGTTTAACATACCAGCTGTACTAGTGTGCTCAAAGGTGGTGAGATCTGCTCTGAGTCAGAGCAAAAAAGGAAAACATTCTTTGCCAGAAGCATCAATACTGGCTAAATATTTATTCCTCAAAATAGACCTTCAGTTTTCACCAAGTCAAGTTAGCTATTATTTTTGTTGTTTATGCTGTAAGCAGATGCATTTACAAACATGGAAACGAGTCATTCACTTTCATTCTTTCCATGTTTTGTTTATTATTTTAAACGGTTTATAAAAATTTCTAGGAACGTTACAACCTCTCTTGGTCTCAGCCTTCAGTCAAATGACAAATTTCTTAAAGAGTGTTTATTTGGTGATATTCTTTCTAATAGAAAGTATACTCTAAATATTCAATATATAGAGAGGTGTTAATATTCACATTTGATTATCTGATTGTTTATCACTCTTTGCTTCTGAGATGTTTTTAAAAATTATTCTCTTTATTCTTTGTTTTTCAGTGAGTATTTTATTTGGCCTCCTGGTTGTGTTTTTTCTCCCTGAAATAAAAAATTGCTTACATTTCAGAATCTGTATTTATGTTGTTTAGTCAGTCTTCCATCTTGTGGCCCATTGTTTCTGTTTTTCTAAAGGGTCTCAAATAAGATATTTGAGGGGTGTAATTTTTGACTCACTTTAGGGGTTACACACTTTTATGAGTTTATGTTAGACGACTAAAATATTTTTATTTACTTATAAATATGGCAGTGTGTTTATACTTAATTCAGTACAAATAGAAACCATTACTCAAGAATAGTGAGTAAACAAAAATCACAAAAACTTTCCCTGATAAACAGAGCATGAAAGGAATGAAAGTGAATGATTGATGTCTGTTTGCAAATATGGTTTGAAAGATTCAGCAACAGTAGTTATGGTTATCATAAAGGAATTCCATGGTGAAAAAACCACAGGCATTAGCAATGTTGTTAGGCAGTTTGAATACATTTCTAGCAATTTCTACACTTCTAGGGTATGTTTTAAATACTGGAGTTTTAAAAAATTTTATTAAGGCAAATTTCTCTGAGGCCTAACCTTGAATATTGTCCTGTTATATTGTTACACTGTATAAAACTATTTAAGTTTCACTAAAATTCAAAAAAAGTAGGATGGGACATAATACACAAGAAGATATTTTGCTTAAACATTTTTCTAACAAATAGTTTAATTTGGTCCTTTTGGTGTACACTACATCCTTATATAAATACAACTATTTATGTCAACCTTGCAATTAAAAGCTTGTTGTTATATCCAAGTTGTTGTCCCTGGTGTAGCTTCTGTAGTTGAACTCTACATTTAAAACATTGACCTAGAAAGATAGAATACATTCTATTTTTGGAAACCACAAAATTTCATATATGTTTACAGAATGGGGATACCTTTCAGACTGTGCAACCCTGCTAAATAGAGAGGATGAGCACACAGACTACAAGTACTGTATAGGAAGTGCTCCTTAACTGCGCTGTGGCAGTGGAAATTTGGAGAGCTAGTGTGTCCCATTTGGAAAGGCCACTTAAATCACTAATACCCAGGACTCTAATGAGCAATAAAAGTGCTTCAGATAGAGGACACTAAAATTTTATGACTACCCTCTACTAGTGTGCTGTCTCACAAATGTTCCTCTCTATATGGAGAGAAGCAGAGATAGGTCCTTTTAGTGACTTATTTAATATCTGTCTATATATAAACTTATCTAGTTATTTATAAAACCATATAAGGTTTCTAAACTATATTTGTATCTCTTTCTCTCAGCAACCATGCCTTCTGCTATTTTGAGGTGATAGTTGATACCCAAATAAATCCTATTTGCTATATTCAGCCCATCTTTATTTTTGGTTTGTTATAACTAACGCCTGTGGGTCTCATCCGTTTGACCTTGAGAAGACCTTCTATTTGACACATAGAACAATACAGATATGATATGCTTATGAAAGGGTAGCAGAAGTTAGCAATCATGGACCAGAGATGAATTCAAATTGAAGATTTTGTATTACAAATGAGGTGTGGACAATATGCTACCTCTCATTGGACAAAAAATCAGGAGAGTCACATTCTACCTCTTCCACCATCTCTCTGCAACCCACAGCTCTGAAAATGTGCTATAGATTTTCCTTGTTCAGTGCTAAATCTGGGCAGAAAATGAAATTAATCTCATCTAACTTTAGACCACTCCAGTGAAGATGTCAGCAACTGAGCTGGTCACCTCAGACCCCCTTTACAGTTGTGTAGATGTGGAGTTACAGTAGGGTAAGACTCACAGACTTTGTATGAGATGGGTGTTCACTGATTATCCAACTTGCAGTTATCTACAAGGGTTCAGGGGAATTCTAGTCTTAAAACCCAGTGTTCAGGCAGACATCATCCTCACTACCAGCTGAAGCTGGTGGAAGCTGCAGACATTCAGCACTACAGAAAACCAGAGTCTGTTTCTGACATACAGAATTTGCAGTGGTTCTTCTGTGACCATGATGGAAAAGCATTCTGATCTGTTATCAGAAATGTGTTACAGAAAGAAGTGACAAAAATGCAGCTTTAGATATTAACTCAGATATAAAACCATTTTAATAGTTGATAAACTCTGTAATCATTTCATAACCTCAAGTGTATTTATGACTTCTCAGAGGTGGTCAGAGTTAGGATCCATAGAAGAGTCTGTAAATAAACAAAGTTGATAATGAGCTAATTCTTCTGTTTCAAATTTCAGCATTAAAATATATTCCAAAGTATAGCACTGCATTCAAGTTTACTTTAGATACTGTCCATCTTTAGCTGCTGAAGTTTATTCAGGAAAGCATTCTATGTGAAAAACAAATGCAGTAAAAATGCAGAGTATTTTACTGAGAGGTTTTAGAGATCTGCCTATTTTTAAGGTTCATCTTCCTCCTATAGATCTCATTTTTAAGACATAAAACGATATACCACACATATCTTTTCAAAAATGGAACAGTTTCCTTTTGTCAAAGAGGAGGTGCAAAATCTACATGTGGTAGAAAGTACTGTGCATGTGCATACAGGATAGAAAAAAGGGATGGAAACGTTTTTGACTTCATGTTCCAGAAAGTCCTGTTTAATCTGATAAAGGTTTTATAAGATACTTAAGAAAGGGTTAAGAGAGATCATAGGCTGATTTGAAGGAAGGGGAAAAGGAGGAAGTGGAGCCAAGGCAATGCCTCAGCTGTGACATAGCATGATGGACCATGGCACAAATTGAGGCAAAGCAAAACTTCCTCTCTTGAACTTCTGAAAACTAACAGCTTTCCTGCTTTATAAGATTGTGTCTTGAGTTTAGCTAGGGCTTCCCAATATCAGGAGTAAAAGATGAGACCTCACTCTCCTTTTGAAAATTTGTTTACAATGATGATCTCTAGTTAAATTCCAGTTCCAGTGAAAGAAAAATATAGGATATTGGAACATAGCTTGGGGTTTGAGGTACTAAGATGATTAGAGAGTAAGAAACCTAAATACTTCAGCTCTGTGTGGACTGATGATGATACCGATCCTCAGCATAAACCATGAAAATAAGAAATAAAAGCTTGTTCTTTTTTGCTCTGCAACGCTGTATATGTATTCAGATAATTCTTTTACTGCTACAGACGTATGATCTGAACAGGCTGTCCTGGACTAATTCCAACAGACTACATTGTGATGTTAGAATCTGTGTGAACGCATGGATTCTTGAATATTAAAAAAGTCAGTTCTTTCCATCATGACAAAAAGTAGCTAGTAGCTATTCCACAAGACAGAAATACTGCTGAGGGTGGTGGCAGCATCTCATTATATTGTATTGGGAAAAGCCCCCACATGAATTGAAATGGCTGCTTCAATGGAGTGGATGCTAGTGAGCTATAAGATCTTTTCCTTTGACGTTTTTTTCCAAGCAAACTATGTAGCAAAGGAAGAGACTAAAATATAAGTGAAAATCAGGACTCTCTGTTCAGCTGCTGCAGCTTACATATATTTGACCATGAATTACACGCAAGGAAAAACTTTCTTACTGCGAGCACAGTAAAATATTTGAAGAAGTAGGGCAGAGAATCTCCATCTATGGAAATATTAAAAACTCAGTAAATCTTTTACCACCCTGGTGTAACTGGCCTACTTCAAGCAGGGTTTGGACTAAATGACCACGAGACTAGGTCCCTTCCAACCTCATTTATTCTATGATTAGAAAGGTTGGGCATTGATTGTACACCTAAGAAAGAAACCATCAGCTTCAGGGTAAAAATCAGAGAAAAGCAAGACAGATTTCTGCAGTCAGAATACATCACAGAACAAAGAAGGTTATTTTCTAGAAGATTTCTTCCAACAGCTCTAAAAAATAGAGGTAAAAACACTTGCCTTCAGGTTGAAGATAATTTTCCACTCTGAGACATATTCACTACTCACTCAAAAGCTATAAATAAAAGACACCAAAGTAGACTTGATCCTTTACCCTTACACTAAAGCTAATGAGAAAACACCAGTCTTTACAGCTGCAGGTTTTTTCCATGCAGAACAGAAAGATGAAAATGAAAAATGTTAAGAGCTACATTGTTTCTGGAATGCCAAAAGGTTTGAATGTTGACTAAGGCAGAGGTACAATAAAGACTGGACTTCAGTAAAGCATTCATCACTTGCCTGATGCCTTCTCCTGGACAAACTGGCAAGATAGAAATTGAATGGGTAATCTGTGATATAGGGTAGGAATTTGCTCACAGGTTCCACTCATAAGGTGGTGATCAATGGTTTTTACCAGCCTGTCACAAGTGGGGATTCCTCAGGGATAAATACTCGTCCCCACACTGTTCAACATCTTCTGAAATGGTCTGGATAAAGAGTCTGAAAGCACCCTTATCTAGTTTACTGATGACACTAAACTGTGTGGTAAGGTGGACATGCCAGAAGGAATAACTATCTTACAGAGTGGCCTGGACAGGCTGGACGAGTGGGCTAGCCAAACAACTGTGCCAAACAAAGACAAGTGTGATGTCCTGAAGCTGGAATGAAAAAATGAGAGTCTAGTACAGGCCAGGTTTTGTGTGGTGCAAGACCATCCTTGTTAAAAGGGACCTGGGGCAGGCTGAACAGGAGTCAGAAGTGCACTGCTGTAGCAACAAGAGCCAGTCAGACTCTGGGCTCTACGGGGGCATGGCTAGCAGGAACAGAGATCAAATCATCCCACTCTGCTCAGGCCACACCTGGAATGGAGAGTGCAGCTGTGGTTCCTACAATTCGAAAGAGATGTGGACAGACTGGAGGGAGTCCAAAAGAGGGTCGCAGAGTTGGTCAAAGGGCTGAAAAACCTGCCCTGTGAGGAAAGACTGAAGGAATTAGGTCTTTTTTGCCAGGAGAAGAAAAACCTTAAAGGGGTCTTCATCACAGTACTACAGTAGTTAAAGGGCAGCTACAAAGAGGAGAAAATGGAGAACACAGGAAACAACCATTACAAGTTGCACAGGAAAAAGTTTCATGTCCATATAAGAAAGAATTCTTTTTCCAGTGAGAACAACTGATCACTGGAACAGTCTCCCCAGGGATGTGGTGAGCCCTCATTGCTGGAGGTTTTCAACACACGGTTGGACAGGGTGCTACATAACCTCATTTTGGCTCTCTTTCCCATGCCATTTTGGCTCTCTTTCCCATGCCATTGGACCTTTCAAGGCCCATCCAACCTGGGATATTCGGTGATTCCATGAAAGAGGAAGAGATAAAGTATATTTAACATCATTTGGAATGCACCTGTGTGTTAAGGCATTACCTCATCAGGGAGCATGTGGTCAAGAGTTGATTTCAGCAAATATTATAAGGGTTTGGTATCTGTGACCTCTGGTTATTGCCTGTATTGACTGTTCTCCATCAGCTCCCAAACTCACTGAACTGCTCTCACACAGCAACAAGCACACACTCCTCCTTGAAATAATTTTCCTTTCACTTGCTTCCCTGGCACTAAAACTGCAAACGAAAGGACTGGCTTTCCAACACTTCTCTCGCTGCCAATCCTCCTACATAGGTTACAGGAGGAAAGTTTCCCTAGGTCAAGTATGAAGAGGAAGAGATTTAATGAAAAAGTGTGGAGCTGGACTGGAAGAACTGACAATCTGGAAGGAAAGAAGGAGAGGAGAGTTAGCAAATATTGATTCATGTTCCTCTCTGTCTCTTGGGACTGAACACAGTAATCTCAAATCTCTGTTTCTTTATTGCCTGGAAACTGTACTGCCCATATGTCCCCTGCTCACAGCAGAAGAAGAGCTGATCAGGAGATTATTTTTCCTTGCTGTTAGTTCCACTCTCAGCTCATGCTGCCATGACAGTTGAAAATATTTAAAGGTCCATGGTATTCCTTGCTCTGACATGTGTGCCATTACAACTGGAACAGTTATGACATTTCAGCTGTTCCCTAGTAAGAAAAGCTTACCAAAACTGAATGTTATAGATCACTCAAGTGCAGAACACCTTCCCATACATGACTAATAGAGTTGCATTTTGCTATGAATTTTGTTTCAGCTATATTTATTTTTCTGAAGCAGAGAGAGAGTCTTCAGTATCTAAGAATCTCAACAAAAGATTCAAAATTATTGTTAACAGAATCACGTGTGATATATTGCAATTTGCTAACCAGGGAAGGATGCTCTTCTATGGTGGCAACTTTCTGGTAACTGTCTCAAGTTGCTTATAGTTAAAAAAAACAACTAACAAAAACAACAAAAAGCTTCTGGGTTTCTTTATTTATTATTCTAATGGAGGACTGAACCATCCTGGAGGGATCCTGCCACTTCCTGACTGAATTACTTCTGACATCTCACTCGTAATCTGAAACATGGAACCAAATCTCATTTCGGGCAAGTTTTACTAACTGTTTTCCTGCACTAAATATAAATTGAATGAAAAAAAAAAAAGACTGGGGAGGGAAAAACAAGCCCTACTACTGGTATGAATGCTTAGCCTTCTGCTGGTCTTTCTTATTCTCACAGATTGCACTCAGGAGTCTGGATAGTTTTGTGGGTGACTTTGCTTTCAGTTTCAGACATTTAAACTCCTGTTTGAATGAGGTTTGGTGTAGTGAGTTAAAGCAGGTCAGAGCTTAGTCCATTTGAACATAGCAGTGCAACAGAGTCCCACTTTCCTGTGCCTTTATGTAAGAGCTGAGGAACATGTCCCAGGACCTGGAGGTACTCAGTGTCCCCAGACCTTACAGAGGGAAGGTGGGTCTCTGATACTGAACTCACTGAACCTCCTGTTTAAATTATGCTAAGTCTCTACAGTTGCCTTGACACATTTCCGAGTGCAGCTTTTTGTTCATCTTTTATATTTTATTAACCATTATTTTCATAGAAGAAGACTGGATATTTGAGGTTTAGTTCAACTACTGTAAGCCAGGGATGATCAAAACCATATATTGTGATGCTTTTGATGCTTTTCAAGTTTTCTTCTTAATTTATGAAGAATGTGTGGGAGAAGACAACGATCTGTACTCAGGAGAAATGCAATGAATCAGCCTGTTCCTTATGGTGAAATGTTCTTTTAAGCAGCTGCTGTACCTTGTAGAATTAAAAAAAAAAACCCCAACAAATAAATAAGCTCCAGATTCTACTTTAATAAACCTCATAAAAAAAAAAAAAAGCTGTTGTTCTGTTGTTCTTAAAACAAAAATACTGCTCTACAGTCTACAGTCTTAATGTGATATTCGGTATTGTTTGGAAACATTGTATAATGCTCCTTCCCTTTCTATTTGGCTGTAGAAGCAAGACTTATTTATCACACTAGACTATTATGGAAGTTAGGGAAAAACACAGAGGGGGAATGGTGCAGAGACCTATTGTCTCAGGGAAGGATCTGGGAGGGGTTCTTTTCTTCCGTAAGTGCCACCATATGCAAACAATGCTGCTTGAGATGCCTTTTTAGGAAGTTCAGAGTATTATCCGCATAACCAGCTGGCCAGCTAGGGCCAGAGAGAAGCAAGCACTGCCTTCTATCCACTGCTGTGCAGTATGCCTGTGAGCAATAACCATGACTTGCCTTGCTCGTCTACTGTGCAGGGACAGAAGAGGTGACAGAAGAGGTACTTATGCACATGGAGTCACCACAAAGAGTCAACTGGAGAAGTCATAATCAGTTTAATTTGATCTGAGTTGATTATCACTCTTGGTCCCTCCTCTGGGAAGTAAAGGACAATATGCAAAGGGGCTGGTAAACTCAGTGAAAACATAGAGTGGTGTCTGCTCCTCTACACCTTTTCTGAAACAGAAACCAGCTGAGCGTTTGATAGAGATATCCTCAACATAGATGAGGACTGTCAGTTTTCATTTTTGGCCTATATTTACTGCCTTACTGGTGTCATTGTGCTAAAAGCATAATAACACGATTTTTAAAGGTCTGGGAACTTGATGTAAAACCTGAGGAACCTTGGGATTATGTTACTCTGGAGCTATTTGAAGGGTCATCTATTCTGACATCTCTTCTACTTATCGTCCCATTGTGAGAAACCCCAGAAATAAGGCTGGAAGCTCTCCATTACTAAAACTATCACTGCTGATGTCTTTGCTGGGCATAGTCCTCTGTGGTTCATGCTCTTTGAAGACACAGTAGGATAATGCTCTTTTGTGCATTCCTATTTCACTTTCCGGTCTGACCAGATAGAGCAATGGCCCAGAAAATCTGATAACCTCAATAACAACTGTTCTTCTTCACTGTGGACATCTGCTGCAAGTCTCAAGGGACTCCTAAGGCTTTTGGCAGTCATTGACTCCATTCCAGATTATTGTTATGACTACACATAATTGCATTTTAATTTATATGAGGAGAAAGCATTTAAAGCTTTTTCTTAGTGACAGATCTAGCCCTGGTCACCCTGCCTTACATGGTCATTGCAGCCACAATGGGATTCATCGGTCAAAAAAAGCCAGGTCCTACTATCCACCTGCCAGAGACCACCAAGAACTGCACGTTCATACTCAGGACTATTTCTTGGCTGCCTGGCAATTGTTGCTTGAGGTATAAACCATTAATTGCACTAAATAGAAAATGGCCACTCAACATTTCACAGTTTCATACAATCATTTAGGTTGGAAACCTTATGATCAGGATGCTGTTGGCCTTCTTGGCCACCTGGTCACTTTCCTGGCTCATGTTCAACTGGCTGCTGACCAGCACCGCCAAGTCCTTTTCCCCTGACCAGCTTTCCAGCCACTCTTCCCCTGGCCTGTAGTGCTACATGTGTTTGTTGTGACCCAAGGGCCGGACCTGGCGCTTCGCTTTCTTGACCCTCATACAGTTATCCTTGACCCATTGATCCAGCCTGTCCAGATTCCCCTGCAGAACCTTCTTCCCCTCCAGCAGATGAACATTCTTGCCAGCTTGGTGTCTTCTGCAAATTTACCAAGCGTGCCCTCCATCTTCTCACCCAGACCACTGATAAAAATATTAAACGGGGGTGACCCCAATACTGAGTCCTGGGAACACAACTTTTTACTGGCCACTAACTGGATGTAGCTCCATTCACTACCACCCTCTGGGTCCAGCCGTCCAGCCAGTTTTTAATCCAGCTATGAGTGTACCTGGCCAAGCCATGAAGCTTTTCCAGAATAATCTTGAGGGAGGCAGTGTCAAAGGTTTTACTAATGTCTGGGTAGAATAGTCATCCCCTAAGCAGGTCACCTTGTTGTAGAATGAGATCAGGTTAGTTGTTTTTGCCCTTATTCTTCCCAAGGCAAATTCATTGTACCTAAAACAAGGACCTACACATTTGCAACACATTTGACCCACTTCCAGCCTCCTTCAAATACACTTTAGGGGAAACCTAGCATCAGGCAACATGAGCTACAACATAGTTTCCACAGTATGCCTTGCAGCAAAATACGAAATCCTATCTCACAGAACACATTTGTAAAGGCATTCTATGGGACTTAGACAAGTCAGTAGGAAATAGGCACCAAGGCATATCATACAAATCCTATTTGGGGAGAATTTGGCGCTGGGCAGCTGAAATATTTTAAGGTTCAGAACTTCATTCAGTGGATTTGTCCTGTTTCTTTTTCATCTGCAAGGTGTGGAAGAAAGGCAACAGCTTTCTTTTTCCCATTTCACAGATTCTAGTTTACTTCAGTTACATACACACTTATCCCATCAGAGCAAAATAGTTTATGAATTCAGATTCATGCAGTTGTCTCTACCGTCTGGGTTAAAATGTTCCAGAAAGTTGATTTGAAAAGCAATAGGGATAAAATGATGATTCACAACGTTCATGGCATTGCAATGGTTCAATTTCTCCCAGCAACACCCCGATATATTCAAACGCAGCTGACACCATGTCATTGTAAGCTTTTGTTATTGTGTTTAAATTCTTACGGGGGCAGGGGTGGTGTACAGATGTAAAAAGAAGATCCAGGAAATCCTTCATACTGAGGTCAGAGGTGTTTACATCCCTGTGTTCAGTCTGAGAAACTAAAAACTTGGAATGAAATTTTATTCCAACCTTTTTTTTCCCTGACATTCAGGGTGGCAGCAGCTGTTAGTGTTGGTGTTAATGACTTTGTGCCCAAAAAGACACAGCAAGTGACAGATTGTTAATGATTATATAGGGTGATCATCTTTCAAATGCTTCTAAAGTATCTTTTTATTATTATTGATATCGCGCATTGTCACTGACCAGATTTCAACCCCATCATTCACAAACAGTCCTACATCTCATAAGAAATCAGACTGCTTAGTTCAGGTAGAGCAGCAAATTCCTCACTTGGGGAAAAGAATTATTTCTGCTATTTATGTGGAGATGAGAATATTTTCTTTCGATCATGGAATACAAGGAAGTTAGCACACCTCTACAAACTCTAATTTCTACATATTTTCTGGTATTACAGCATTAAAAAGGCGTGACAAACCATGGACAGATTGTTGCAAATACTTACAGGGATGCTGAATTTTAGACATGCAGGTCCAGTGAAATTCAACCAGG
Source organism: Platysteira castanea (assembly GCA_013397175.1). Lineage (NCBI taxonomy): Eukaryota > Metazoa > Chordata > Aves > Passeriformes > Platysteira > Platysteira castanea. The sequence goes on from VYXC01001538.1 coordinate 373,015, forward strand.
GTAGCAATACGCAAGGAAAAAGTGATGCTGATATTTAGAGATAAAAAGGGTAAATAAACACAGCTCTCTGCGTTACTACCCAGGGATGTGGGCTAGTAATGACATTGCTGTTGTAAGAACATATATCCTAGCATACGTCAGAAGCTGGCCATCTTTCAGTTATCTGGAAGAAATCCAAGAGCAGAGGTAAAATTCATGTTTCTGTGGGATTTGTATGCCTCCCTTTTCTCTACACTCTCCATTTCTATTTGTGTGTCGTGTGTGTGTTGGGAGTGAACTGGGGTCCTGCTAGTGGCAGTGAGTGCTCAAACAAACAACAAGCTCTGCTAAACCTTGCAGCACAGGGAGGCTGGGGGCAAGTCCAGAAGCTGAGTCAGTGTGCTCTGACTGAGAGATTTAGTGGGAATACATCAGTATCAGAAAAGTGATGGCTGGAAATGCATCTGAGCTCTAGGGCGGGCTATTTTAAGTACGAAGAATTAATTGTAGCTGACCTCAGAATTAGTCTGCAGGTTGGACACTCTATTATAATGTGTGACAGGCTTGTCAAGTCCTCAGAACAGGCATGTGAATGCATCGGTCTAACAAAGCTGGGCTTCAGGTCCAGTTTCTTTTTCTTGTATGTTGGCACCCTACTTGCCTGGCTCTTTCAGAGGACATGAAGGTGAGCAGAAGGATTAAGGGAAGCAAAGCTTTCCCTTGCTCTTTTTTTTTTTTTCCCTGAAAAAGTAGAAAGGTCTGAAAGGTCTCCATTTTGTCCCAGTATGGAATGGAAAACTGTTTCTCAACTTGAGCATATTCCTGGAATGGGAATAAACAGTTTCCTGCTCATTTCTATTCATGGTTCTTCATTCTTTCAATGGATTTCAGATTATTAAGTCCAAACACCTTTGAATACCGGACCTTGCATGAGATGTTTAAAATGGTTGCTCATATATGAGTGAAGATGGAGGACAGTTGCCATATAAAAAGCATCCCACACTTTCCTTCCTTTATTTTCATAGTATTCCTTTGGCCTTCAACAAACACCAGCCTTTTAGGAGAAGAAAACCATGATGAAAGCCTGTCATAAATAATTATATATTCCTGCACTTCTCTCAGCAACGTTCAGCACTTATTTTTGAAGCATGCCACCACTAATACATAATTGTTAAAATGCTTCAAGTTATTTGCTTTTTGTGTGATGATGAATTTTTTCCACTGATGTTTTTTATTTGATGAAAACAATGCAACTGACTGGGAGGCAAGAAGGTCCTGTATTCTAATCCATGTAAGACAAGGATTTGACTGAGAGCTTGTCACCCAAAGTGTGATTGACTAGGACAAAATTAAAAAAAAAAAAAGAAAGAAAAAAAAAGAAAGAAAAAAAAGAAAGAAAAAAAAAAAAGAAAAAAAAAAATGTGACAGGAGGTAGGAGAAAAAATGCACAAATATCCACTGATTAAATATTTGACACCTTTGGTGAATGAACTTGGGCAAGATGATTCATAGTATGATGATTTTATTAGCTTAGGGATATTGTTAATTAAGTAAGCCTCTATTGCAGCCAAGTGCTTCATCTTCTGACCATTTTTCTCTTTGCTGTTCTCCGGAATCCTGTGCCTCATATTGTCGTATGCAGATCTTGTAATAATTTTCTATGCCTTTTATGCCTTAAATTAATCTAGCATAATGTTGCATGGGAACCTTCTGCCAAGATGTTCTGGTAAATGTTCTAGTGCAACATATAGCTGGCCTCTTAGGGAGTAGCAGATAGCATTACCTCAGTGCTCTGAGATCTACACCATCACTTCATTTCCATGTCATGTTTAAAGTGTTGCTTTTTAACTAGTGAAAGGGAAATAGGCCTCTTTTACCTTGCTAACTTAAGAATCTTTGTTGTGCAATGTTATTTCTAGAAAAGATAGAAGCTAAAATACCTTATTCTCTTATAATTACCATCAAAATGTAATATCTGATCACATTTTGACTTGATTGATCTTAGGAAATTTTAATGTCAAGATACAGAAGTTGAAAGAAATAGTAAAATGAAAAAAGAGAAGAAAAGAAAAGGAAGAGAATATCTTTATGGTAGTGCATTAGTTTTACACAGATAAAATTTTTGTTGCTATGGTAGTCCAAAAGTGCTGTTGAAGAAATTTTGCCAGTTTATCTGACCAAAAAGTACTGAGAGGTACTTATCAGTCTTTTACTACAGGTCCTTGCAAGACAGGGCAACACTGCATAGAATTTTCTTTCCCATCACCTGGCTGGGAATCACTTGCATTGGTGGTATGTTACCTCTGCAAGAAAATGAAATGCAGTTAGACTAGCAGAATGCTCAGTTCAAGCCTTACAAGCCTTGAACTTCCTCGCAAATGAGGCTTTCACCTCAGATGATTTCAGCACTGGTAAAATGAGTCAGAGTACCGGGAAAAAAATCCCTATAAACCTTAAGAAGTACTCTGGGTAGGCCAATCATATACCTTCTGCATAAACTGCAGTTTAGTTCTGATTTTGACCATGCAAATAATGTGATCAGGTGAATGGATCCAGGTAGTTGCACCTTCACTTCATTCCCAGAGCCTAGAACGCAGTGAACACTTTAATCTCAGCAGGGCAAAACAGTGCACTACACAGCACTCAGCCAGATTGGAGTTCAGGCAGAATGTGTATGCAACCATCTGTACCTATCTCTCCTACATTTGTTTATTTGCAAACTCTGAGGCAAGTGAAATGCAGGTAGCATGTGTTTCAAGCATCAAGTAGGTACAGAAAGTGCCATTTTGAGAGAAAGAAGGATCAGCATACAAGGGACACATAAGCATTAAGGAAACTCCCCTGTCTGACCATTCCCACTCCCAAGGCCGGAGACTTTCCCTGCTGGGAGTGAAGCCCCCTCACAGAGGGCAACTCCAGTGAGCCCACGGGTGCCCTGTTTGGCTCCCTGCACACCCCACTGACACGGTCAGACCAGGCTTCCTGACCAGTTTGCCCACGGGTTTCCCACAGATTTCTGTCAGATTTCTGGTTCCTTGAAGCCATTTATTCACAGTGCAGTAAAACAGAAAGAGATCGAGCTGGTGCCTCCAAGGAGGGACCCCCAACAAAGGAACCCCTGCGCTTTTGTATCCCCACAGTCCAAGTGCACTAAAGTCTCGCTCCTCCTCCTCAGTCCTCTGCTCTGAGTAATTCTGAGTGTCGGGTCCCTTGGCCCACAGGTCCCCAGGCTCCTCGTTATGCAAGGGGTCAGCAGCTCACAGCCCCTTTCCTCAGGCTCCAGCCACCCAGAGCCCACCCTGCTGCTCTCACTGAACCTGCACCCCGAGCTACCTGCTCTGAGTGTATCCCTTAACACGAGGATTTATAGAGTGATTACAAATATTTAAAGGCAACTTGCCAAAAGTTACCTGCTGCAAATCATGAGCATATTTAAACAGACAGAAGTAATATTACCTATCATACAGTTTGTACACAGAATTAGGAATAAACTGGAAGCTAAATTTCATGAGCGAAGTACAGATCCGTTCTAGTTAAAGATATTGTAAATAGAAAGAACAGATTGTTGAGAATAATGTGTCACATTCAGGGCAGGTATAGGAGAGGGTGATAAAAAGTGGAGGACACCAGAGCTCTTACTGAGAGCATCATAAGGGTAGAAATTAGCAAGTAGTTAGGGTGCTTCTTCCAGGTGCTTCAAACATTGCAAATAATTTCAAATTTTATTTTATTTATTTTATTTTATGAGATTATGTTAGAATTTTTGTCTTTTTTTGGTACCAAATGATTTCTGATCATTACATATGAGCAATAAAAAATGTGACTGTGTGGGCTGGCTATAATGAAGCTGGGATTTTGTATTCATTCATCACAAGATGTAACTCCTAAGTGCATCTGTTATCTATTTCAAGATCTTTTTTCTTATGGGTAGTTTTATGGATAATTGAGTTAATGAGGATCTTGGTAGAAAATCATCTGGAAAAAAGGTACATGGAGATTTCAACGTGGTTTCTCTGTGGTGGACTCAGTCGTGACAGAAGAATCACAAAAAAATGTTTACTTCATACAGATTTAGTCCCATAAACTTTAGCTTACCATTTCATACAGTCGTGAGGACCCTCTCTATCAGAGCTGCATGGAAATTAATCTGTTGTCTGATACACCTGTCCTGTGATGTGGAGAACAGGCTTGTGAAACTGCCCATCCCTCAGCAATGAATATACAAATCCTGAACAGTAGTTCAGGTGAGACACTTCCAGTGGCTGATAACATAAAACTCACTTTTGGAATACAACAAAAACCTTTCTGGTCAGGTTAAAGCCTCTAAGAAGCCCTCCAAGGAGAGAGAAACATACATGTCTTGCAAGGTCCTAGTGGAAGCTGGGTACAGATTTCAGCAGGTACGTGTAAAACTCCAGTCTCAGGCATTAGGATGCCCCTCTTCCCTAGAAGAGGAGGCATATGGCAACAAAAGCCTACATGCAAAAATCCTGATCTCATTTAAAGCTCTGTAGTCATGTGTTGCTTGTATATATAATTACAGTGAACTTCAGAAGCAACAGAAGCAGTGAGCTGCTGACGCAAGGGAAGGAAATGGAGGTAGGCATAAGCTTGAACATGGTCACATGCATGAGTCAGTGGAGAGTGTAGAGACTTGTATTCACATTCTCGGTGCAAACAGCAGAAGCTGTTTAAAGAAATACCTTCTCAGCTGTTTGCTTACTGGAGGCTACTGTTCCTGCAACTCTGCTGGTAGAGAGTAATGTGTATGAATCAGCAGCTCCCACTCACAGACCTGCATCTTCATGCAAGACCACTTTTATTACTGGTATTAGCTAAGATACCAGACCTGATGCTCCCATCAGGGAGATGCAGACACAAACTGAATTATTCTGATTCTGTCATGAGGAGGGAGAAGAAAATGGTGAGCAGTGGAAGGCTGTAAATTAATAGCCAGACATCCACCAAAAATGGTTTATCAAAAACCTAAATTGGTGCAGAATTTGATTGTTCACTACCTCCAAATATATTCATCATTCATTCATAAGTGCTGCAATTAGGGGTTTGTTTACGGTAGGTGATACGCTTAGTGCTAGATGAGGTCTAAAAGTGAAAACAAGGTTTGAATACCTGACCCCTCTTGATTTTCAGTGTAACCTGTGTTACCTTAAAAGTTAAGAGGCTTAGTGTAATGAAGTCTTGCTCTCTGTACTTTTCAAGTGTTTCACAGCAGACCTCAATGCACTTTTTTTCAATACATTTCTGAGAAACGTTTAGTTTTCTCCTAGAAATTGCTGTGCTATTTTTGCATATTCAGATCTCTGTATCATTCCAGTTTGGAGAGGCCAACTGTTCCCTCTGTTTCCATATGAAGATAGAATGAATCAGTGTTACTTCCATCCGCACTGCCATTCCCCCAAATGCTTTCACAGATGTATTAGGAACATGGAGTTCTGTGGTCTGTAACTGTAATACCCCAGACTGGGCTGCTTTCAAAACCACCCTGTAGAAACCATACGATTATAAGTAACTCAAGGCTAGTAGGAGTTACCACATGTTGCATGAGGAAAGATCCCATGAGGCTGCTCAGGTGATAGCAAATCTTTAACAGGAAAAAAATTTCACAGAAGCAAAATTTCACTGAAGGCTTCCAGCGATCTGATTTGCATCCTCAGGAGAAGAAGGTTCCCATGTCTCTAAGAGTGGCCAGGCCAGTACTTACTAGATGACAGTAAGGAAGCTCTACTGGTTGGCGTATCGCTTCTTTTCAATCTGTCGTGTACACTTTAGCTTGCTGCCAGGAAGCTTGGTATGACTCCATATACTCTCTTCTCTGCAGAAACAGGCTAGAAATCCAGCATGTACTCCTAAGTATAAGAAGAAAGCTGATTTTATATCTAGCCTGCTGTGAGAATGAGTTCACTTCACAGCATCGTTGCACATCACTTGTAACAGCTCAGCACAGGTACCAGTGTGAGCTCAGAATGGAACAATTAAATCTACATTCCTGATGAGGGAATCAGGGAAGGTTACAAAGTACAGTGGCAAGATGATGAAGACAGGAGGGAGAGGAAGGTCTTCAGCTCATAGGCCTTCCAGCTCAGCAAGCCTGGACATTTTTTCCTGACACTCCAATAGCAGTAACATCAATAACAGTTAGGAATAAATTGTAAAATAACAGTTAAGAATAAAATGAAGGCCACGCAATCTTTCCCTATCTGTGAGACACTTAGGCTCCACCAGCTGTGCTGGCTGACTTCCTACATCTGGGCTCCAAAATGGGTAACAAGAAAACTCAGAGTACTATTTTAAGAACTCTGGCACCAAGCAGAGTGGAGAAAGGAAAAAAAAAAAAAAGAGGCAAAAGAAAAAAATCCAACTCTCCACTTCTTTACTGAAATCATTCTGTTGAAAGCCTTTCTGTTTGGCTGCCACAGCTCACCAAGCAGCCTAATGTGCCAGCTATTAGTACCCAGCAGAGAGCATGTTTGCAGCTATTCAGCAAAACTATCACATGTCCTTACCGAAGGAAAGAGGGATCAGCTGCCGAACACTGGAGCTGATGAAGAGCAGAGCTATTAAAGCGAGCAATAAAAAAACCCACAACCCAGAATGCAGACTGATTTTTATTATTATTTTTTTAACCTAATGGATGACATTTATAACTGGAAAGTATGAGTCAGTATGCTATGCCAGCGTGGGGTCTTTATGATGTTTTCATCTTGCTTGTTCTTCCTCCTCGGACCATTCTGTCTTGTTGATTTGTAAGTTTTAGGTTCCTTGCAGTACTTAGGAAGCAGACGTTCACGTGTGTTTTTGTGCGCATGTAAGAAGTGACCACAGGTCAGCGAACTGGAAGTAAAGAGCTAAACTACTCAACTCAGAAAATTTTTAGGGAGTAGTGAGACTACTTGACAGTGCTGGGACCTCCTAGTTAAATTATTGCTGCCAAAGTGTCACCGCTGCCAAATGTGGCAGTGACGTGAGTGTGGGAGGCAAACATCCACTTACTAGTGAGGACAAAATGGACACAGGTCCCCCTCTGCAACCACTAATCTAAGCCAAAATGCTTTAAAAACAGAGTACTGTTTGTCCTTTGGTAGCACACGAGCAAATAGAATGCATTTGACATAGAACTTCTCTGTAATATCACATCTCCAGCATGTAACCAAGGAACAAAATTATACTACTTATTGTGATTGTATTAGTTTGGTTACCTCAGAAACAGCACACTCGAGTCTAGATCCTGACTCCATAAAGTTCTCTTCACATTGCAAGATCAGACCTGAAGCATTTCCCAGGATGAATTAATCAAGGAACGCCTGGTATGGGAAAGTCGTCTTCTGACTTAGAACCAGCATTATTTTATGGCGGCTTCTCCTACTCTGCATGTCCCTGACACAGGATTCACGTTTTGACAAGCAAACTCCTGCTAGGAGAGTAATTTCCAAGAGCCATGCAAGGCAATGTCACCTAGCCATGGCTGTCTGGGCTGGTGCAGCAGCGGGGTCACCGCCCAGCTTCCTGAGAGCTCAGGGAGGTGTGAGGGGCCCGCAGAGCCTTTGCCTTCCTTTTCCCACAGCTGATATGGGTCATGCTCAGCGCAGCTGAAAATTGAGCCCTCAGGCAGGGAGCTATAATGAATTCACTAGATTAGGCAATGAAAGCCAGTGTGAACAAAACAACCAGCTGCCTCAAGAATATTTCGCACTAGCATAAAAATGCTACAGGAGGGGAGGAAACAAGCTTCAGAACCATCTCCTGTCATTCCTCTGAAAATCATGCCCATCTTTTCTTTAATAGATATTTTTATAGCCTCCATATACCAGTGAAAGTGAAAAGAAATATAGGTATTTTCATTTACTATTAAAAATAGTAAACTCACATAAGAGTGTGATGCACCTTGGTAAAAAATTGTTCATGGAGGAATTCTACCTGAAGCTCTGGATTTTTTTTTAATCTTTTCTTTCATAATGAGTACTGGAATCTAACTCCATCGTTCAAGTCTTTGTAGTTATTTTTTAGTACTGAGAAATCATATGTTTTATAAGTATTTATAAACATTATTGCTAAAAAATCTAAAATAATGAAATTATATATATAAGGTAGTACAGTTCCAGAATCAGAAACTGAAAAGGTACTCTACCTTTGTTACGGAAGTGAAACAATAATTTCAGCATAGACTAGCATAACAGACTAGACTAGACTCCCATTTATTTCTTTGTTTTTGTCATATGTCTAGGGTTGTGTTGAAACCCTGTGTTTCCAAATGTTGTTTTTCTTCATTTATTTGAGAGGTGACTTTTCATATGCGAGCCAATCCACCCACACTCTTCCTGTGATTATTCTCTAGAAGTAAGAAAAAAATTCCACACAATGTCCATACCCAATAGCATTGCAAGCCTAGTTTCTCTTGATTAATAGTCTGCTTTCCCTTCTAGCTCACAAGAAATGTGAGGTGTTTTGGAAAATGTGTTATTCTACTGGAGGATTCTCTCCTCTAGATGCCACACTTACCAGAAAAAAAGACGTCAGTAAAAACAGCCTCACATTTGGTATTTGAAGGAGTGAAAGGCAACACTTAGGAATTCCCACATGGCATTGCCCTTACAATCTCCTACGGAAATCCACCGTAAAATACAGTATGTGCTGAGAACAGGCTGGGGCACCTAAATATGGATTGCTTTTGGCTTCAGCTATTCAGAAATCCCCAGAACAGGTGCCAAATTAAGTCACCCTACTAGCTGCTTTCCATGGCTGAAGGTCAGTAATAGTTAACATGGAAAGGAATTTGGATAGCACATCTCACAACCCAAGAGCACTGTGACTGCTCAAACATACCAGTGCATTCTTACCTCAGAAAACCTCGAGCGCAGAGCAGTTTCGCTTTCCTTTGACATGGAAGCAGTTTACAGTTTATAAGGAAAACACATTAGTCTTTGGTATCAATGTTAATTGATGCCACATTTCCCATCTATTTATAACTCAAGCATTCTAAATTAGACTATTAGATGCAAATATATTATAATCTGACAGAAGGCAAAATATTCTGTAAATCTGATTTAGAAAAGGGAAATATTCATACACATATAGCTGACTAATGACTCTACATTTGCAATTTCAGAAACATGGTTTTTTCAAAGAACTGCTGACAATCCATGTTAAGCTTTGAAGATTAGTATGTTTAGCCATAATTTTGCTCCCATTTGAATTCTACTTTGTTGTCAGCTTGTTTCTTATTGCATTCTTTGTTTCTTAGAACTTGCATAAATAGAGAATTTTTGTTTCTTGAAAGCCTTTTGATCTCCTTTTCATCTCCCACCTGCAATTACAACTCTTTCTGGGTGACATCACCCATTAGATGCACTGAAAAGAATTCTGATAAATGGCTGAATAAAGAATTATTGACATCAAGTGGAAAATAGCCATCTGGAACTGATGAACTCTCAAAAAGCCTGTTTGCATGCAAGAATCATGAATAAATACGATTACATTTAGGGAAATATAGAAAATACTCTGTGCAAGGTATTCAGTGCAAACTCAATGCCCAGAACTGAAAAACTCATAAGGTGGTTGTTAATGCAAAGTTAAATATTTAACCTGGTTAGCTAGAGAATACTCACAAGCATGGATACAGTGGCAGTGATATGTTACTATATTTTATTTCAGTAAACAGTGAATTTGCACAGCCCTTGCAATTTATTTTTCTTGCACATCTTATTAAATTCAGACAGGGTGCACTCTTAAGGATATCCTTCTGTATAGATAAATTTCATTCGCCAGTGAAACACACAGTAAGTGTGTGGTAAGCCCACATGCCTATTGGTTTGCTATTTTACCCTTTCCCTTGGTCCTCAGACTATTAGTTGTTACATCTAAGCCCAAACTCTGAGCAAGCATAAAACAGTATAACTCTCTGAATGTGACTGAACCTACCCTTAAACTGTGCCAGTCAAGAATCTAGTATTTTTCTGAAGCAAGTGCTGGTATATACTACAGTTAGGTTTTTTTTTGTCTCCGTGTGCGTGTGTGTGTGTAAGCTAGAGTTACACTGATGTTAAGCACAGACCTTATTCATATTTACTACATGGACATAGAGTTATGGATTGCAACCCACTTCCTTCTTTTAGAAATGAAATTATCTTTGAGGAGACATAAAAAGTAGTTGTTGTTCCTGGGCTCTGTCTGGTCTGTTGCAGTTCTTCTCAATGTTCACAGCATAAAATTAAAGACAGGGAGTGTATAGCATGTACCAGTAATCCTAAGTTTTGGCTTTTCTTTTGAAGGAACAGAAGAAGTTGTAGAGAGGAGTTTCTATCAATTTGCATTTTTTCCAGAGTGGACAGAAGTGTTATCTATCGTAGCTTTGGTACTCTTAGTTTGCTGTCTAGCAGGAATGTGATAGCTAATTCTAGAAAATTTTCAGGTTTACACAGAGTAGAATTTAACTCACAGTTATAGTTTATTATCTTTATAGTGACTTTTTAGAAAAATTTGCTGAGTCTTCCTTGACTGAATAATAAGACATAAAAAGTTACTGGACTCCAGAGTATGTTGAAAGACAGTAACACATAGGGATTCAGTAATAACCCCTAACAGAATAACAGCAGACATGTAGAGTCTTACAGCCACAGTAAGTCTGTGTCCACAATCACAACGGTATTTCCCATAGCACTTATACCAGCACTGTTTACTAACAGACATGGATAATGTCAGGGCTTTCCATTGTACTTTGAACTTACACAGCTTATCACTTCATAACAGAGATGATCCAAATGCATTCTCTGCTTCAATACCAGTTCCCCTCTGGAACAACTTCATAGATGTTCCTAGTTCAAACTTAGTTATTTCTAGTTACCTCTAAATATAGTTATATCTAGAAATTTCTTTCATACCCGGGTTATATCTGCTCTAAATCCATCAAAGTTACTGTGGGTTTATACTACTGCAAAAACAAAAGTAAAACAGGCACTGCATATCCTCTCATTCTCAGGAGACTGGCTCTCTCTGTTTGGAATGGCACTTATGGGATACCCATGAGCTCTGCAGAAATGACCAAACCAGATTTGATTTAAAGCAGGTATTTTGAGAGTTCAGGTCGACAGTATATGTAAGTGAGATGCTGAAAACCCCTGCTAAGCCATCTCTAGTCTTCTGATAGTCTCAAACACAAAGAGAGATGGAAATCAGAAAATGGTTTTTGAAACTCTGAGAGAGAGGTGTTTTGCATATGACCCTTTCAAAAATGTCAAGAACTGTGTATTTGCCTTTCTTGATCTTTAAATCAATACCTTCTGGCTACATAAGACACTAGCAAATACATTTTGACTACAAACAAATTCTTTCAAAACTGCCACAAGTGACTTTTTACATGGATCATCATTTATGTGACATTTATTGTTCCTGGCAAAAGCAGGCACAGACATGCCCAAAAGAGCCACTATTTTCCCTCTGAGAAAGGGGAACCTCAGAATGATTCTTTTGCCAAAGAAGACAAACAGTTTGTTGTATGGTAGACTTTTACTCCATACATCTTATCCAAAATCGTATAGGTAATAAGTAGATATTAAAGGGAACACTGTGACCTCTTTGACTGCAGTCATCAATATGGTGATGTCACATAACTGCACTTTGCTTCATACTGTCCAGATGACACAGTTCCTCATTTTTCTTCACGCTAGGTTGAGATCATTGCTTGGTAAGAGGCAATTACCTGAAGCACATCTGAGAGGTGCTGGCGGACTGTCTGAGAGAGGTACTGTCTGAGACTGAAGGAGCAATTTCCTTCCTTTTAGCCAAGCTTGTGGACTGAGAGTACCTTTTAGGATCTTTAGGTGCATCTTGATGCCTTGGCAGCAACAGCAGCCAGGAAATTGTTCTGTTTTAGTTTCTTATTTAGAAGCACATGTCCAAATGAAGATTTTCCAATGTTTTGTCTATCCTGAATAAGCAATTTTACACTCCACATCTAAAAGCATTGCAAACCTCATCAAGGGCAAAATACGCTTTGTTTTCTACTCCATTGCCTTTGTGCATTGCTACTTTTATGCATTGCTGCTTCCACTACAGTTTCCACTCTGAATGTACACTACTTACTGGCTTTTTAGTTCATTGTATTGGCTATTTAGTTCATTGAAGGACACAGTCTCTTACAAGGCAACAAATAAGATCACAAGGGGGATATGTGCTCATGGTCCTCACATCTGGAATTCTGGGTAGATGAACTTCTACCCTGGTGTTATCTTTATTTTTTTTGGTCTAGTGTGCTAATTTTTATTGAATACTGCTGATATAATAACTTAATATAATAACTACACATTGTATAGTTTTATAATATAATTTATAACTATTATAACTAAGTTATAATAACTTAGGATTTTATTTAGAGGAAACTTGTCTAGGTTTTGATGGTTGGAAGGTATTTATTTTAAATTATGTCCTCTTGATTTAATCGATAAGGTGAGGTTTTGTATCTGTATGTGAATGTATACATTCATCCAGAATATTTGGGACAGGTGCATCATATAAATTGATCAGATAATCACATAAATTACATAGTTGTTGCAGATATTAAAAGCAAGAGTTTACTAGAAAATGCCATATAATTGCTAGTACAGAAACTGAGGCATGATTGTGGTTTATCAGACATACGCATCTGAGGGTTTCACTTTAACAATTTGTTCTGTTAGAGAAGATAATATTACTTCATTTCCCAGCACCGAGGAATGAAGCTATTTCACAGGTTGATGCAAGCAGAAGCAGTTAGCTGTAGCAGTTTATTGAGTTCAGTCCCTCACTGTCACTGCACAGTACACATCTGCTTTACCAGGTCAGAGGGTGATTTTATTTTTAGTTCACTGTTAAGGGTGCATTATAATCTTTCTATTAGTTTTCCTGAATGTAACACATATCCATCATAAATGTTTTACTAATGCATTCAGAAAACAGGTAGCACAGCTTGTCAGTTTTTACAGACTATCACCATCTGGTGCTGCTAGGGCAGGATGAGGACTGAAACTTCCACTGAGAAACTGTCTAAGATCTCATTTCTTGCAACAACTTCAGTTAAAGTATGTCTTAAGAGATGAACAGAGTGGACGGCAGTATGAATGTAGACAGGTTTTGCAGAAGAGGTCTATTCCAAAGATGATCCAATTCAATAGTGGACTTCTCTGTGGTTTCCCAGTGTTTTTTACAGCAGATCTGGGATTTTACAGCAGATCTTCAGTGTAACATTTTTTTTTGTCACTGTAATTTGAGAGAGTAAGGAAGCAAGACAGACATTTAAATTGTGTTTCTTTTGTTTGGAAAGCCTTGTATCTAGTGTCTGTATTTTAAGCATCTGTTAGTTAGGTATTGTCTTTCACTATTGTGTTAACCTATAGGACTGATACTTTCATTGTTTTTGTTTCTATGGAAAGACAGAAGATTTTTATTAAAACAGCAAATGCAAACTTCAGTGTAAATAATGAAAACTGTTCTGCTAACTCACTTGAGTGTCAGTCTGCAAAGACAGAGAAAGAACTAAAATTTTACGGTCCAGGTCATGTTTGGACAAACATCTATGAGAGCAAGCTTTCTTATCAGATTCCAGCACTTCCACTTGGCATCTCAGCTGGAAATACCAGAAGAAAAGCCTTTCTGTTAGACCACGGTCATTTCCAGCTCTAGTCCCTGGTGGAAATCAGAGGTGCCAAATTAATTTTGCTCATGAAGGGTTCAGTATAAGTTCGTTTCCAAACATGCATTAAGGTTTCTGTTATGTTTCTTCCTTAAAGCCTGTGTGGAGGCTTGTTTTGTAAGTGCCAGGGGGTTTTGTGGTTTTGTTTGTTTGATTGGGGTTTTTTGGTTTTGTTCATTTGTTTTGCTTTGGTTTTGTTTTGTTTGATTTGGTTTGGTTTGGGTTTCTGTTTTGTTCTGTTGTTTGATTTTTTTAAAAATCACTAATTGTAAACCAGGAATGCCTTCACTTCTAATTGCTGTCTCAGGATGTGACTCCAGCCAATAGTTCTGAAGAGGACCACTGATTTTACATATATTAATTGTCCATTTTTCTGTAAAAGAGAAAGGAAATGGCTCTGGGATTGGATGAAACTTTCCTTAGGTTAATTATTAAGACTAACCCTTTCCCACAAAGTGTATTTTTCTCCTACCCAAGGAGATTTGAGCGGCAATCCTTTAAACCTCCAAGACTACCCCAATCACTACACTTCAGCATAGTCTGGGAGTGGGAAGGAGCAGTCTTCTTGGGCTCTTTGGCTGAAGCTATTTCCTTTTTAATAAAAAAAATACAAATTAGATGAAGAAGTGTAATATACAGCTCTTAATATTCTGACAAGTGATTAAACTAAAAGATGATTTTATTCTCTGTGTTTACCTCAACACTTAAATGAGTGCATATGAATAGAGCTGTTTCAACTGGAGAGGTAGACCAGGTCCTCTGTTCTAAACTGTGTTAAAACCAAATATTAGGCCATGCTTGCTGAAAGTGAGTTCAAGAGCTCTGAGGGAGATGAAGAATGTGAGTTGAGGACTTACAAAACTGTCCTGAATGCTCTAATGGCAACGGTGAAGATGGTATAAGCACCTCTTCCAGTAATTTTGTTTTGTGTATGATGGCAGGTCAGTAGAAGTGTTCTGAGAACTCCCAGACCTTGAGGGAACATTTAGTTGGATTTTTAGTTCAGTGGATGTTTAGTTCACACAGGCAAGGTTTGAGTGGTTTTGCACACGGACATAAGTAGATATTTGAGGTCATACTGGGACTGATCCTGAGAAATTCTCCTCTTTATTCAGTGCAGGCACTGTCAGGGGTACATTCATCCTACACATCTTAGGCTCACATCTTGTGATAGGCTGAGTGGTTGATGAAGGTTTCTATTTCTCTTCACAGTAGGAACCTAGGCATACAGCTTTAATTATATTAACTATTAAGGGTAACTGGTGACAATTCTGCTGTTAAAGACTGTGGAAGTATAACCTGTAGAAGAGTATACATTTACAAACTTCAGACATCCATACTGTTTGATTACAGTTTGTGGAGTCTTTGAAAATTACAATTTTGAATGTCAGCAGTAGAAAAAGGAAGCAGATAGTGCAATCTTTTTGATGATGTAGCTGTGGGGTAGCTATTCTCCCTAGAACTGAAGTCAGGTCTTTATGTGCTTTTATAAGATAAATAACAATCCTTATTTTTCTTTGTAAAGTGGTTCAGCGTAAAAATGCCATGTAACAGCAAAAATTATTCAGTATACTGCTTAAAAGCTGTGATAAAGTTCATGCTTTTTTTCTTCTGTTCTCATATATGGGTGGTAGACTATAACTCTCCCTTATGGCTGATCTGTGGAAAGCATGTGCCTGTTGCCAGATTCCTAATCAGAATACTGTGTTATCAATATACTGTCATATATAACCATAGGGAATCATGTGCCAGCACAGGGCAGGGACAGAAATATCCATCTGACAGCTAACAACTTGAGTTGTGAAGCAGGACCTTATCTTAAATCCATTCTGGTTTAATTCTGATGTTTGTGCTTGACAAAAAAGGGTTCTTTCATTCTATGGAGAAGTACTATAGTCTTGAGTAAAGTGAACCAAGATTTTCCTGCTGCTTGAAACCAGAGAGGTGACGATGAGAGTTACTGGAAGGGTCACCTAGGGTAACACAGCTACTTTAGGCCAATGTGACATCTTTGCCTAGAAAGCAGGAGTCCAGGCTCACCTTCTGTTTGAAATTACCTGTTTTACTGTGTGTATTTTCTTGAATTTGGAAAATGTATGGATTGTACCTGTGAGTTTTCTCTACTGTGGAACAGTATGGAAATGGCCTACAATCCAGCAACCAAAGTCACTAACCCAGGTATCAGGCCATTTCTCCTTTTCTCCTGCAGATTTCAGCTTCTTGTGATGCCTTAGGTTTTAATTTCTATATTTTTCAAATCCTGTACTGCCTAGTGTGTAACTCTAAAGTTTCTTGTAGCTTGTTAGCTGCTCTCTTAGGCCAGATAGACACAACAAAGCTTCTCTGAGCTTGCTGTTCAAGGACACTCGGGCTGTCCTAGGCCCAAAAGGTGTAAACTAGGACCATGAAAAAGGTGGAGAAATTGAAGAGAGCTAAAGTTTTAATTGGTGAATTTATGCTGATATGCAAACGGCCCAAACTTGTACCAGTGTAAAGAACTCGTGACCTGTTGTCCATCTTGGGGTCCATTTTATGGAAGCAGCCTCTGGCTCCCCAGGGTGTACCTTGAAGGCCCTTCAAATAAATACCTACCTTTATTCCCTTACTCTTGTCTAGTCTCTGTTTCTAGGTGGCTGGGAAAAGGTATCACTTGGCTAAGGAAGACAACAGTTTTTGAATATCAATATCACCAGGAACAGTATTCAGTATAGGCTGTGCACTGCTGTGCTTATAATTCTTGACCCAAGCTGTGAGCTGGGAAAGGGACAGACTCTTTTCAGTTCCTAATAATTCATTTGGCCCACTCAAGGGCCAATTAATTTTAACAGTGGTTGCTTACCTGTCTGGAATAAACGAACTTCAGAGAAGGCCAAGGAAACAGAGCTGAGACACACATCTCTTCAGATCACAGTGCCAAGGGAGTTTGTGAAATGATGCATTCTTCATGCAGAAAATCCTGATTCTGTCTTTCTCCATAAGGTATATTTTTTTTCTCCAGAAGTTAATTAATTTATGCTTCATAATGTTTCTTCCATTACTAACACTGCAGCCTGCTGCACAATATGCACATCAGGTGTTTCTTCTTATTTTAGACTTTCAAACAACTGTAGCATGACACTAGCTGTTTAGCAAGACAGAGCACATACTACCCATTGCTAATTCTTCTTCAAAGCAGCAGTTGAATTAACATAAGCTTTAAGTGGGCGTTATGTATTCATTTGCACATTTTATGCTGCTGCTTATGACTAGTTTAGCTGCAATCTGCTGCACATAAATGATTACTGCACATATACAGAGCTTTATAGAAGTGACACATCCTTCAGGTATCTCTGCATAAACTCATGCAACACACTATGGGTCATTAATTTTAAATGTCTGGAGGCAGAGAGATACAAATCTCTTCCTCTCTTTTTCTCTACCATCTCACCCACCACCAGCTCTAGACAGACACAGTAAATTGGCACTCCTTAAAACCTACTTCATCATCATGAGTCATGTTTCAGCTTATTGTCCTTTTTCTCTCTTGTCTATTTTTCAGGTGAGTTATTTGTTTAAAGTATACCCACAATACTCTGGTTGTAAACGAGTTCAGGGGTTTTGGTTTGGGTTCTTTTTTTTTTTTCATTTAGATCAGAAGACTGAGCTTGGTAAAAAGGAAGTGATTACAGTGCTTCATTCTTCACACACCACTGCTGTAGTATCCCCAGCCTGAAAGAATACATGCATAATCCTTCTGCTGGTTGTGTTGAAATAACTTTGTTAAATTATTTCCTTAGAAAGAATAAGATGAAAACAACAGTATAATTCTATACAAGATCTCAATTCAGATCTTTTTTGCAGAAGTTCCAGTGATAGCTCACAACTACCACTTTTTTCTTTTTTTTCTGGATAAGCACCATTTGCAGAAAAAATTGGTATTGTTGCTCCCTGAAATTGTATTAAATCAGGCCATATGCTATTTCTAGTTCTGGAAAATATGATCTTTCTCTTCTCCCTTCTGCTCAGAAATTACTTAGCATGGCTTTTTTTTTTTTCCCAGAGCATACTAGTATACTGTATTTTCTTGTATACAGTGGTAATTTCCAAGATCACATAGGAAAAACAGGAAAGTGTATGCTGTTTGTTTGGGTGGCTTATCCAGTCATTGCATAGTGAAGGCAGAACTCAGTCATGAATTGTTCTTCATTTTATATCAGTTACCACTGTAACCACTCTGTGCAAGTTGCTCTGCAAACAGAACTGTAGAGACATATTTAATCTCTCACCTCACTGAGAGCATTGCATAAAGCAACGCATGTAGGGGATTACATGAAAAAATGTATGGCCTTTTTTGTTGTTTACTTGGTTTTTGTTTTTTTCCTGACCTACATTTTATGTGGCATATGCCAGGAGAGCTTAAACATTTTATAATACTACTTCTGTATGTGTTTCCAAACACCGTTTCCCTCTGCCCGTGGTTGCTATATATCAAAACCTGTGCACTGTATTACTGCAGATATGCCAAATATTAAATATCATGCAAGGCAGTAGAGCTGTTCCCAGGGCAGATGGCTAAAAGTTAGACTGTGACTAGAGTATATTAGGCCCTAGGGTAAGGTAGTATATCTTTCTAATATCTCCAAACAATGTAGCACAAGCTGCCTTACTTCCTCCGCTCTCTTTGGTGTCACTGATTTACTGAGTCAGGCTGTAGTTGTGAGAGGTGAAGGGAAGGGTGGCTGACAAATTGCAGAAACCACTGTAAGAACTGAGATGAGAGGGTTGATGTCCATGTTTCAAAAACAACACTTTTCTGTATGAAATCCATATTTTGACATTCTCATTCATTCAAAATCATTCCTGATAAATTGTTCTTTTTGCTTCTGGGGTAGTGTAGCATGCAGTATAGAGTTTCCAATCACTAACAGGTTGCTAATTAGAAACCCTACTTGATAAAGAAAACCATTAACTTTTGAACCTCACTTTGAAATGCTAAACATACACTCTTTAGCGATAGACAACTTCTTTCTTTTTATGCTGTTGGCTACTTAGTTTAATAACATATTTATCCGTGAATATTATTTTTAAAAATCCCAGTGGAAATAGCTTGGATGCAGTAACTGAGTGATAAGTTGACAAGTTTCTTTTCATCTGTAGGTGAAATGTCCCTGTTGTCATGGATGCTGTTTGACATTTTAAAAACTGTCTTTTGAAATAAGAGTTTTCCAACAAGGAAAGACGAAAAATATCATCATACCCTACACCTTTTATTTGAACCAGAACAAAGGAGTGCCACACTAAAAACGTAATTAGGAGATTTTTCTCTTGCTTGATTTATTATTTTTTTTCACATTTGCTTGTACAGTTTTTAAGTTCTTAATGTATAACACACTGCATCAGTTCTCATGAAGGAAAAACTCAGGCCTTTGACATAGGGTTGTATTCATCTCCCCAGATTTTATCTATGAAATATGCATACATTTAATCTAAACTAATTAAGCAGGCTCCATTTGAAACACCTCCATACCATCTTAACACAAGTGTCTTGGGCCAGTGGGATGAACGGCTCTCTCGAGATGCCTGCCTCTCAAGTACAGGCAGATGGTGCCTAGATGGCCATCCTAGATTTGATGTCACATCTAACTTTTAGATGATTAAAGCTTGATTAGGTGAATTGGATGTAAAATCACATAAAGATTGATCAGACACAACATGGACTTAAGAACTTTTATTTAGAAGAAATTCCAACATTAATTATAATACAGAAGAAACAGATAGTAAATTAGATATCAAAGTCTTTTGCTATTATATTGCTCTGCAATATGACTTCATGTGAAATAAGTCAGCCATGAAGGAAAGAGGGCAGAATAATCAGAGAAATTACTGGTCTCCTCAAGAGAGAAAACCAGC
Organism: Platysteira castanea; assembly: GCA_013397175.1. NCBI lineage: Eukaryota > Metazoa > Chordata > Aves > Passeriformes > Platysteira > Platysteira castanea. The sequence goes on from VYXC01001538.1 coordinate 392,564, forward strand.
TCTCACTCTTTACTCTGTTCCCTAGGTAGACTAGTGATTCACATTACCCTCCATCCTCCTCTCTAAGGGAATGGGCAATAGAAGCAATAAAAGAAAAAAGTTGTCTGTTAGGAACAAAGGATAGTCCAGGACAGCAGAGCAAATTAGGAGGACAATAAAGGTAATAAATTATGGGAAATTGAGTTCAATTTAGAAAAAAACCAAGTACACCTACTATTTTTTTAAAATGTCTCTCAACTGGTTCATCTTTATCTGCCTAATTTTGTAAAAATAGTGCTTCCTAATGAAAACTATTTCAGCATTAATTTGCTGTTTGTTTTTTCGTAGTGTATTTGGTAAATGCATTTACAAAAGCATTCTTGTTATTCAAGAACACCACTATGTGTAAAATACAAACTCTCGTTTTATAAAGCAAAAAGAAAATATAAGAGTAGGACACTATGGTGTTATACACCCCACCCATATTTAAATAGTTGCACCCTGTCCGCTTATTTTCACAATAGTTTTAGCCATGTGATTCCTATATTTAGTAATTATTCCCATAGAAATGCTATGTGTCCTTAAGCAGCTGTAATAACTGGAGAGAATGGCATTTTAGTGCTGGACAGTGACCATCTATTGGCATATAGGAAAAAGGTTTTGGTAATAATTTTTCTTCAGATATAAATATCAGAGAAAATTATTGCACTGTGGAGACTTTGTGTAACTTATCGTCTCCAGAAAGCTATGAAAACGCCTTTGAAAAACTCTCAACATGTGGGATACACATCTGTGCATGCATCAGACTCTGCTGATGGAAGCTACTGGGCAGAACACTACCATTGTAATGAGTTATCTGCATTCACTCATTAGTGAATATTCTTCACCAGAAGAATATTTTATCAGAAATCACTTTCTGATATTGGAACTGTAGACAGTAATGCTTGGATCAAACAACAGAAGTTAAACATATGAACCCTTATTTTGTTACTTTTATGTCAGGTCTTTACTGGTGTCATGTACTCAGAACTTCCAATGGCTTCTGGAAGAGCCATTTTACGCCTCAGCACCTCTAAAAATGAGATTATGGAAAACTGACTTGAAAAATCTCGTGGAAGTAATACTGACTGAAATGCAATTACATGTCAAAATCAAATGTTTTGTTTAAGATATTAGTTATTGTAAATTATGCAAACCTCTGTATTTAGTTTTTGGAGGCATTTGAACTTTACACAAAACAAGTGCCATTACTAAATTAGGTAGTTTAAGCAATCATCCTTTTAAAAAGAATTAACCTTGTGAACACTTGTTGGAAGCCAGCCTGGAGCTTTTCCAACACATTCCTTGTGTTTAATGAACTACGGCTACACAGGGGCTTACTGCAATTTGGGTATGTGGTTCCACCATAACCAGTGAGCAACCCAGAGAATCACCATTCATCAATATGGACATGAGTGTAATGTTTGTTCCTAAATAAAGATGGTTCATAAATGTGAGGCGGAGAAAAAAACTCTGTAAATATAAGAAGAAATAGAACATGCATTAAAGCCAAAAGTTTTCTAAATAGAAGCAATTCTATTGAATTCAGTAGAATTGTTATCCCAGAATGCCATTTTTTGAAGTCACATGGGAATTTTGCCTGTAGAATCCCCATTAATTTTGATGGTAAAATTTCTGATGATGATTATTACTGTTTTTCTTTTGTCCAAATATTTCACTTAATTTTTTTTAACAGAAGCCTTACTTACTCTTAAATGTACTTCTCTGGCAAGGTTGTAACATTAGCCTTCATTCAGCAAATGTTTAAGATAATTACAGATAACACAGATCATAAGAAGCCATGATAGGTATAGGACAACAGCTTCTCTTTTCCAGCTGATTAGATATTTGAGAGATCTAAAAGAGTGGTAGTGATGTTGTAAGGTAATGCCAAGACAACAGGTTTCACCCAAGGATATAGTTCAGACTCTGGCATAAGCAGCACCTGCTACACCAACTTGCTTTAAGTCTCATTATGTCATTCCTGTACCTGCTAAACTGCAGAGGTCCATTGGTTACAGCTCCACAGTGCTAGGAAAGTGTCGTGATAAGGAATGGTCAAAGAGGTGAAAAATGGGAGAAGCGCAGATTATCTTTGCAGTTAAGATCCAAATTAAAGTCCCGTTATTTTACTTTTAACTGGAAAAAAAAAATCTCACAACAGAACAATGTATGGTTAAATATTATTTTAAAATGCTATAGCTATCTTGCTATTTAGAAGCAGGCATGTACTCATATATATGCATGTGTATGGATATATGCCCTTTTAAAAGGAAAGAAATTCAGTCACATGTCTGTGCAGCTCCTATATTATTCAAACAGTCCCCAGGCTTTTAGGGTGACCTTGTCCTTTATAAATCTGAAAGTTAAAAGCCCACCTTAAGTTAAGTATGTGGGCTGGGTTTCTACTTACCCTTCATTTATTTCAAGACTCAGACTCATAGTTTGTTTCCATGGTCACTGGTAATTTCTGGAGGACAGCTGATCTGTTCTGCCTTCATCTCGCTCCAAGACTAGAAGAATCTCTCATCATGTGCTCAAATATCTATATAAAATATAGAGGCAAGTACAAGACTAACTTCGACTGGACTTATACTTTAGATGACTAAAATTAGTGAGGTGAATCCTTCCCATTTAAGTTCATTATCTCTACATAAACACTTGGTGTTGTGCAGCAAATGTAGACCACAACAAATATTATCCTTGTAAGATCCCAGAACTTCAGAACAGCCTGAATTGTTGTCTAAACTGGGTGTGAAGTTTAAATATTTGACTGAAGTTTGAATACTATCTTCAACATTTGGCTGGCATTTTCAATAAATGTACACAAGTAAATTTTTCAAAACCTCAGAAGCTCACCTTTTCTGTTAAAAATATTGATTCAGTCTTCAGCACCTTCTTGTGCAGCAAAGGAAACTATTGTAAAAAATACATTCATCTGAGAGGAAAGACAATGAGAATAGATGCAATTGTCTTGACTCAGAGTTAGAACCCTTGATTTTAAATTGATAATTAGCTTTTTTTTTTTTGTCTCAAGAATGTTATATTTCTGAAACAGAAATTATTCTGAAACAGCATAATTTTCTTTCTTTAAAAGTTTCAGTCTGGGTTTGACATGATTATAGTAAAGCACAGTCTATACCAAAATTATCACCTGCGCAGAAAAGACTTATGAAAAGAGTGAAAAAAAGCAATATGTATTGCTATTAATTTCATATTGTCTTCACCAGTACTTCTTGGATATTAGGGTGTAAATAAGTTAGGTATGGTCATTCACTTCATATGTTCACACTTTTGGGCATAGGTGAGATGTTTAAAAGCTCAGTACTGTCTATTCAGCAATCAAATTCAAGACCTTTTTAAATTAAAAGCTTCTGATGATGTACAATCTTTTTTTCTCATTTTATTTCTCCACAAAAGAAAGAACCTTATAGTGACTGATTTTTTGCACATGACTAAAAAAATATTGGCTTGAAAACTTGGGGATATAATGAGTGACATTTATGGAAAATCTGCCTCTATTCCAAAACAGTAAAAGCTTTTCTGGCTTTTCACCTCCAATCTGGATCAAAGGCAAAGAAGAGACAAGTATGAATAAATGGCATCTCTCATATTTTTAATTCCCTAGAACAAGCAGACTATCTCCACCTGGCAACCCTAAGGAACAACAGTCCTGGTAGAGCAAGCATATAGGAAATGGTCCTGCAGTAAGGCTTTTGAACCTGATAACTTGCACTTCTTAAAAAAATTAGTACTTGATTTTGTCCACAGCAAATCATGGCAGCAGAGCTATGTGATTTTTCATTCACTTTCCCTTTAACAAGCTTCTTAGTGCTTCTTTTCATTTCTATGCCTATTTGATTTATATTCTACAACCAGTGGATCAGATGGCACAATTCCCACTCAAGTATTGTGTATAAGAATTATGTAAAATAAACTTTTCTTGAGGTCCAGAAAGCTTTTTCTCCTGCTGTAGTATGCCTGACAAGCAACTGCTCTCTGGTTTCTAATTTTGAGCACTTAGTAGAAATGCTTTTACATCAGCTGGCAAGGTGACAATAGAACAGTCCTATCTACAATAGAAGGAAATGTTCTCTTCAAAAGTATTATGCAAAAACAAAAGGGAAAAAACATTAAAATAAAGCACTTAAAAATATGCTACAAAGTCCTTGATGTGTCTTTTCATCATCTCAAGATGATATAATTATCAAAATCCAAACAATAATATATTCCTAGGCAGATCACTACAACTTCTTAGGACTTGTCTAATGCATTTACGTATGTTTCATAATCCTTTTCCTGTCTGTTGCATGAGTTCGTCTGCACTGATTTTCACACTGATGCTGAAATAGCTGCCTTGGTTATTCCCAGTACATTTCCCTGCCTAAATTGGTGGGCACCAATGCATAAACCAAATACACGGGCACAGGATAATTCTCTCTTTTGAATCTTATATTGGTTTTATAAAAAGACAAAAATTGACTTTCAGAGACAACATGCTGTTACAGTAAAACTTCATCTCATAGTGTGGGTGAAGGGGACCACCAGTCATTATTTGATAGGGAGCTCCCTTCTGATAAGGACAGGTAATGCTATGGTTTCCCCAACTCCAGACAGTCAAAAATCATGGGTTAAAGTCCATTCTCAACACATCCAAAATAATAATCAAAAAATTCCAACAGCAAATTTATTTGTTTTTCCTCTTGGGTTTTGAGGCTGAAGATGTGCTCATAGCATGCTTTCAAAGTATTTTTTTTCAGACAGAAATACTTTTTTTTTATTTCTTAAGAAACTTGAATTGTGTTTTTGCTCCTCATGTCCAAGAGCTGATGTCTTAGAAAATGCCTTAATTACATGAAAGCCTCAGAAACATTACAGGAGCTGGGAACACATAAAGTAGAAAATCATGAAAGATGTAACGTGTTATTCCCATACTAAAAAATAAAACTGTAGCACCAAGGAAATTGTGCAAAATTTAAATAATGAAAATTAAATATTGTTAGCTGATCTTTAAAAGGAATTGTACAAACATTCAAAGTGCCAATGTTTGACTTTTCAATTTAATAAAAGCAGTAAGAAATATGTTTTTCATTTCACTGCCTCTCGCTATTCATACAGACTAATTCTCACTCTACCAGTAGCTCATTTCTTCAATTACAGGATGTACCTTCATTACACTTGAAATATTATATTAAACAGTAAGTGTCTTATGCTAATATACAGAAACTTGTGGTTGCCAGGCATCATTCTTAAAGGAAAAAAAACCCCTTTTAATTAAACAGTTGTCTTCAGTATGAATAGTTGTCATAAGCTACTGCCATTACCCAAGGGGTAATGTTTCCAAAGCTCATTATGGAATTATTCAATATGAAATCCCACACCAGCATTTACTAAGTAGTACATTGGATACATAAATACAATCAAATTGCCAAGTAGACAGTTCTCTAGTGTGGCCCCAAAGAAATGAATTGTATAATAGAACCAAAGAAACTTTGGGCAGTTTCTACAGTTTCCCACTGTATTCTGTGCAGAAATGACACAATAACATTTATCATTTGTATCATCTGCTCTTATCACTGTAATACTCACCTTTTGCCTAGTAATACTTATCCCAGTATTAGATCTTCCTCAAAATTCCAACTACTTTTAGTTATGACTAATGTTATAAATTTTTTCCAGATTACGATAACAAGAAGGATGATTATTTGATATCAATAAGGAAAATTTAGTTATTCATGAATCATAAAAAAAAAAAATCAAACTTTGCCCACAAATTTTAATAAATGCATAGATGTTCTTTACTATCTTTTAAATTTGTATTTCTTTAGGAAGACTTTCTTATTTGTCCTGTGTCATCGCAACAGGTTTGTCTGCCGCATGTGTTCTGGAACTTCTAATAACACTTGAGTCTGTTAACTGATTTCAGACTAATTAGATTCAGAGGTGGAACTTTCATAAAGAATTCCTAAGTACATCATTCAAATCTGGTTGGGTATGTGTCCTAATGAAAGTTAAATTGCCAGATAAACTCATATCTGACTAGGTACCAAAGAATTAAACCAGGAAAATGTCCTTAGAAGTCCCCTGTTGCATGGAAGATTCAGTCGAATTTGTCTCCTTGATATCAGATTCAATTAAGGATGATAATAATGAGCACTTTTTGCAACCTTTAACTGAAGCTCAGATGATAAACTATCTTACGACATACTCTTTGATGATATGATATGGTTAGGAGACAGCTGTCTGCTTCCTTCTCAGACTACACCGTTTCTGCAGGGGAAACTATGCTGCTCATCTCATATTAACCTATGGCGGAGCCAAGTATGTACAGAAAACTCCAAAGATTTACTCTGGGTTAGCTGGAACTGTTTGTAGCAGTTTGTAAGGAACTTGAAGAAAAAAGCTCGGATGAAGCACCTGGAGGAAGCCTCCAGGTTCTCAGAGATCCACTAGCAGTACTTAGAAAATCCTTGTAGATAAGGAATAGAAAGTCTGTTTTTCTTAGAAGCACATAGGCCTTTTGTGTCACTACCCAGCATGTATGAAACATGGTGACAAGGAGGAAAGTTAGTGAAAATGACAACAAGACAAGTGAGCGTGTTTAGCGCAAAACAAATCTGCACTTCGGAGTCTAAGTAGGTGAGTCGTATGATAGGAAATGAGACAATTAACAGAAACAGAGCCCAGATGGGGAACAGTGGAAGCACTGTTTGAATTCTGTCATGTCAAACTGAAATAGTGTTTGTGGTGGTTGTTTTTCAGAGAACAAAGAGCAATATATGTGATAGTGTTGAGAAAATTATTATTATATGTAATTTTGCAAGCCTTAAAAGTGTCCTAATTTTGGCAAGGCTATGTCAAAGAATTTGTGCCTCTAGGCTTTGGGGGAACTTGGTCAGAGAAACAAATTTAAAGCTTGATTATTATCTACAAATAACTATTGTGAATAAAACATTCAGAGAAAATGAAAGAATAAAGGTGGATGCTCACATTTCTCCACTGAGGAAAAAGATGAAAAGAGTGAAAAAGTTTCAAGTAGTTACTTTGTGACAGATGCATTGAAAGAATAAGAGATGAAAGGTAAAAGTGGGTTTGAATGAACAGCAGTTTTGAGACAAGAACGAGTCCTGTTATAGCAAGCATTAAAAAAAAAATCTGTAAGCACAGATGTATCTGAAGTTTTGACAGATAATTTTAGGAACTCCATACCTGAAAAAATAACTTAGTTTGATAAAATTAGAGTAAGTACAAAAGGGAACGAACAGGGACAAAAAGTAGGTTGAGATTCGAGGTAATTCACAGATATCATTGGACTACAAATTCATTAGCAGTGATACTTACGTTTCACCAAGCATCGTCTTTTGTGCTTAAAGGTTGGCAACAATAATAATATAGTAGGTTCTAAAAGTATATTTACTTTCAATGGAATTTTTTACATGATGAGAACAACTGAGGTGATAGCTTAATGATTGAAAGAGTTTGTTTGTTTTTTCTCTAGATACAGAGAAATGCTACTTACTAAACAGCAGAACAGAAACTTCAACTGAAACTAATGTAGCAAAGTCAGCAACAGAGATGAAAACAAGTCCCCGGCTTGGAATCACACCTCCTGTTAAACATATTATTTTGTATATATCACGCATACATAGATAAACATTTTTAAGAGTTTAACTAATTTTATGTTTTCAAACACCAATTGAAGAAATTACTCGACATTCTTGCTTTTGGAGGATGAGATTGTAAGGTAGCCTTTGTATCTGATTTTTTTTTGCAAAGTAGAAGGGTCTTGAAACTTTCACAGTTCTGCTGTTTACAGGTTTGTAGAGTAGCAGTTGCCAGCAGCCTTGTTCATCCCGCTTTATTCACCCAATAATACATCTTTTTTGTTTCTCCACAAATTAAATTAGAATTCCTAATTCTATATCCGAATTAGGTTCCCACAGAGAGCTTTATTATAACAAGTGCAGTTGTAATAACTCATTTTAACAATTTAATCTATAAGTTGCTAGAAAGTACTTTATGTGTTTCTGTTAGCAAACAGAACTTACTTTTAAAGGAAATTTAAAAGTATTGTATGTACAACACCCTGACTGACTGATACATTTTTACATATCTACCATTATAGTACTTTAAGCATATAATAATGCAATAAATAAGCATGTTAGCAGAAGACCTAAATATGAATTTGAGAGAATTAAGACTGAAGAGAAAGAAATAATTCTTTTGTGAAAAAAACAGGTCTGTGCTGATGTGTTAGTGTACGTGGAAATGTATTCTAATGAATACCAAGATTTCAAACAAAAACTGCTACCAGAAGTGTTGAAAGACTGTCTTATGGTGGCACACTGTGCCTACCCTGCAGGCAATTCTGAGTGACGTGGCAGTTATTAGGCTTTATTTATAGATAGACAGACAGACTAATACGTCTGTCTTTTAAACCGCTTTTTCTCTGTCCTGGTGTATTTCTGGCTGTCAGGGAACAGTTGGGCAGAGGAAGGCTGTTGTAGGGCTGGGGGCTGGAGGGCAGGCAATGCCACGCTGCCACCAGCAAGGCTGCAGCCCTGCAGCACCTGCACGGGGTGATCAGGAATGGTGGCAGTGGCTGGGGACAGGCACAGCCCGGCTGAGATCCTCGAGGCTCTTGTTCCCGGGAGATGGTGCTGGGCTGCTTGGAGGCATCACCTCTGGGCACGGGCAGCCAACCTCCTTGGCACTGGAGGAAACTTCAGAGCCTGCCGAGGTGTTCAGAATCCTGACACAGGCAGTCTCTTTCTCTTGTCTTTCCTCATTTCTCACTCTTTGAGTTTTCACAATACAGTTTTCTTTCTCTTGTGTATAATTTTATCTTGATGAAACTCTGGTTTTGGCTTGAAGAAAAATGTGTATTTTATGAATGGTCTTTTTACTCGTCAATACTATGTTCCTCAGGAATTTCCATCTTCTATACTGGCAACCTTGGGTTAAAAATATTTGTTTTGGAATATTATATTTTAGAACTTTATATGCCTTGTAAACATGAGTATCAGGTATTTCTATTTCATTATACTTCTTTGGACAAACAAAAAAGCTTGTGACTGGGCCTGAGACCTGAGTTATTCGAAGTCAGAGGAATTTCCAGTCCTAATAATTCCTTTTTTGAAATCTCTGATTTTTTGCATATGTAATTGCTTGAAATAGGATTGATAAGGATGGAAAAAAATTATGGCTTTTAAATCCTCATATGTCCATATGTATTGCTCTGTTAAGAACAGAAACATAGATACTACTTGCTAGTTCACAAATCTGTCAATGCTAAGTACTGTATTTAAAACAGGGATTACACAATGCCACTTTGATCATAACAAGCTTTTGTTTTAACAAAATTATCATCAGTTTTTATCATCAGAAAGCCTGTATATCTAAGTGTCTTTATCTAAAATCGTTCATGCCATTTGGACAGGAATATTCCAAACAAATAAAAATTCATTGACTGATATCATTCGTCATTCTTGCAAAATATATATTTTTGTAGTGTCTGTAATTTTTGCTCTTATACCACCACAGATCATTGAAGATGAATTTATTAATGTCTGAGTAATTTTATCAAATGTTTATTTAACACAACATAAGCAGTTTAGATTAACATCTCTGGCTTATGATGGTAACAAATTTCTCAAGGCTTTCTAAAATATGTAAAAGAGTCCAAAGAGAGCAGCATAAAAATCAGTCAGTCAAAACACATACAAATGCCATAAAAATATAGTTCTTTTCAGGTAAATGAGTCACTGAGTTCACCCAGTTTGAATTTTTCTTTCATATTTAAGTTGTAGCAATAACAACTAGGAAATGGCTAGTTTTTCAGGAACTTGAAGTCATCATTCATCTGTAAATCTGACAGTCCACTGGAGAGGACGTTGGGTGTGGAACATTTAATTTCAACCATATCACTACTTGGGACATTAAAAGTTCTTTTAAAGTCATTAAAGTCTTTTCCTGATGGCAGTCTAATATATTTCCCCTCTGCTCTCTAGGAATAGTTGGTTTTCATTTTAGACTATTTTGTTCAATTAAGCTGTGTAAAAAGTAGGACAGCAGACAATAGAAACCTTCCCTTTTTAGGACTGTTCTCTCAGTACATTTTGAAGACATCAGTGGTTGAGGGACTTGAAGTTCTGTTACACAACCTGAACTTCAGTTTCCTAATTCCTGAATCCAGTGGTTTTTATTTCCTCTTTATTTGATACTCAGAAGTATTATGAATGTCATATGTCTCTGTAAAAGGTTTATACTCTTAGTTAAATGGACTGCTCCTTAAAGTGCAATAATTGTCAAATCACATCACTCTACCTCCAAATAGTTAAAAGAGCCACAAGATAAGCAGAAAAAGAAATGTTATTTTAGACTAGATATAAATATTAATTAAGAACTTTTACATGCTGAAGTTGAGAGGAAATATCTTCATGTCCTATCCTTCTGAACAGGAGCAATTACCCTGACAGATTTTTTAAAACTTTACCCAGAAACAACATTGTACTAGCTAGAAGAATGTTAATATCTGTCTCCATTTTCTGCCCAGGTGTTAAGAGTTATTATATAGAGACTTCAATGACATATTGCCAACAAGTACTGAAAATCCAATCTCAATATGTACACAATTACAAACACAATGCATGCCAAATAAGTTATGCAAGTAGGTGTCTGGCTAAATTTTTCGTAACCTAAACTGATTCTGTCCCAAGTTGCTTTCCAAATGGATATGACCTAAGGTGCAAACTTGATCTTCTGCTCGTGATAGATGGCAGTCATTTACCTATTACTTTTATTACTATGAATTAAATCTTTTGAAGTTTATGGCTTAAAATATCCCTGTTCTTGCTTTTAGATCTATATTACTTCACTTCAAGGTTAAAAGGAAAAAGCGAATCCTCTATTCCACTCTAATTCTAACAATAATTTTCCAAATTGATAAAGATATTGATTTTCCCATGGCTATTTGAAGGTTTAAATATTTATATCTTTTTATACTTTTATATTTTTATATTTTAATATATCTATATTTTTATATTTTTATATTTTTTTATATATATATATGCATTCACACATTCACACATACATGCATATATCCACACACCAGAATACATGCATTTGCATATAGACATGCACATACAGAGGTGGGAAGATTTTTCAGAGTAAAGAGCCTGGCTTTGTACACACTTTCGACTAAGATCAATAAAACTTCTGAAATCCAATTTGTACCTTTGAAAAATCTTCTCCGTATAGATTATTTTCAGAGTTAATATTCAACAGATTAACCCTGCAGCCTTGTTGATAGAAAGAAAAAGGGCTTAGCTTCTACTTTGGCATTTATGTTACAAAACTCCTACACCTTATTGGAAAAGAAACATATTGCATTCCATTTGATGTATTTTATCTTTTCTACAGGTAAGAATAATGTCTGTATCATTGAGGTTCATGTTATTTAGCTTCCCATAAGTTTTCCCTAATTGCAGTAGAACATCTTAAAACATTTAATAAAAGATAATTCAGGACAAAAATATGACTGTTATGTCACAGTTGTCTTACCATTTTTTAGCAGAAGAGAGGAGGGGAAGAGAATTACTGTTGATTAATTAATACTGTACTATAAGAATAAAGAGTAAAATTATAGGAGTAGGTAAGAAAGTTTGTTTTGACAATCATCTCTTTATTACTGTTCTTCAATAGTAAATCACTCTGAATTACATTTTATAGTGAAAACATGGTATTTTACAGTTATTTTGTGAGGATTGTGGAAGTGTTGAATAACAAAATATCTTTGCTAAAACCCCTTAGTTTTCAGCTGAAAAATAACTATTTTATTTTTCTGAAAAGGGTGGCAGTTCTTTTCTGATGGCTTTAACTACTAGTCTCCTCTTGATACTGAAACATAAACATCTTTTATTCACCTAAGATAATGTTTCTCAGTTGCCCAAAGTCCAAATGGCTCCTGTCTATCCCACAGACTGCTCTCATAGTATTTTTCAGTCTCTCTGTATGTGCATGGCGTTGTCCATCTGTACAAAACCTCTAATTACTTCATGCCACTTGATCATTTCTGCTGTTAGTCATCCCTTAGGTTTCATTTTTTCAAGCTTTTAAAATTCTTCCGTAGTTCCTCACTACTGTTTTCCTATCTCTTCTCCTTACTTCTTCTACCTTCTTTTACCCTTCTCTAAAACTCAACCAGATCCTAGTTCCCTTGTAGAGGGACTTCTGTCCCTATCCCACTTCTCACTATTGCGCAGTAACCTGTTATTGCCTCCAACCTACCACTGTTGTGGTTTAGCCAATGTTGATACCTCAGCTTTTCTTACTCTGTCCTTCATTCCACACATATTCAAAATGTCTTGGTGCCTCCACCTCTTGGCTCTTGATTTTTGACCTGAATTTCCTCATCTGGCACTGAATCTGCATTTGTTTTCTCTTAGGGAAGGTAGTATGTTTATTATATTGCTTCGTTTATCGTGTTTTCTTCGGATAGCCTCCAATTTACTTCCCTAGTTATTATTTCTCCTGTTGAAGAACACCTGAATCTTTTAATTTCCTTTGTTCCAAGTTGCTGCTAAGTAGGCCAGACTAATCTTACCTAATTTTAGCTGTCTAAAAGCTAGGATGCAGCCTGAGCTGCTCATCCTACTTTTTTACTTGTGAAGTTAAGAAAGAAAGGCAGTTTGAGGGACCAAATCACAATGCTTTTGTATGTCAGGATGGGGAGATATAGTCTGCAGTAGTGATTATTTTTCTATATTGATTATCAGAGAAGTTTACACAAATAGATTTTATTACACAATCATTTTTAATGGTTAAAATTAATCCTCCCAATACATATTTTATCGTAATTTCAACCCCTAACATTTCCTATAATGATCTCTCAGACATATTTTGCAGAGGTCTGTATAAACTAATATTTTCAGTTTCTAAATTACTAAATTAATGTCTAATTTAAATAAATTAATGTCTAGTTTCTCAAGAGTAAAACTCTTTTTTTGACAATATAGTTGATTATCTATTTTTAAAAAAATTTTAACATTATTGAAAATACCTTCTTCTTGTATTACCTTTAACATTTCACTTTTGTTAATGAACTGATGACCAGGATAGTTAAAAGGTGTGTCTGTCCCATAATGAGGATGGTTTTAATTCAGATTTGAATATACAGTTGCTAGATGGGAATGAAATATAAGAGAAGAATGTAAGAGGCTTGTAAGAACTTACAGGGCTTCAAACTTGAGGAAAAAAATAATGAATGGCATCTAGACATGACAAAAACTAAATAAATGAAACCACTAAGCAAACAAACTTGGGTGACAGTGATCCAAAATCACTAAGGTAGGAAGAAAAATAAAGAAAAAGATGTAGTAATAAACCCAGAAAACTAAGAGAGTTTTCACTAAACTCTGGGGAATTGCAAATTAATATTCCCCTCAGAGAAAATCCAAGGGAAAAGCATGTAGAGGAATGCTGACAATCTCTTAAGGAGATAATATTAAGCATAATTCCCAGATATATTTTAGGAACTGGATTGAGCAGTTCCAGGGTTAAAGATGGGTATTTTTCAGATCTTGGGAGAGCATGACCGAGTGTCCAGAAGATAGAGAAAACAGATCCGATGTTGCCCTGTTTTTTGCTAAGCCTTCTGTTTTAACCTTGGAGTCAGAGAATTTTCACACAGTTTTATGTAAATAATAGCCAATATTTATTTAATCATCTATTCTGTTTTCATTCCTTCTGTGATAGGAGAAAGTTTGATGAGCATCTTTTTTCTCCAGTGGGATTGAGGAGGAAGTGGCATGTCCTCCAATCCCTTGTGGAGTTAAGAATCTTATAAAACATGTCAAATGTAAATAAACTCTCTCTTTTCCCTCCTTTCTGCTGAACCTAGCAGGTATGAGCGTGTCCTTTTTTGTGCTTTCACCGGCACAATCCATATTTTCTTTTTAAGTATAAGCTGGGAAAAATTATACAGTCAGCTAAACTGTAATTCATGGAAAGTGCTGCAGCAAATAATTAACTAAACTGTATATAAACTAATAGAACGTAAGCAGACAGAATATAAAAGGAAGATGGGTAACTTCCAGTATTCATTTGTCAAAAAATGTTACTCTCACTGTTTTAATAAGGAGAGGTACTAGCTTTGACTTACTGCAATCTGTTACTGCACACATACTACGTACAGGGTCCAGAAACACACTGTATGCATCTGCCATTGGACAATATGGCATATTAACACAGAACACACTAAGAGTGACAATGTATTTATACATGCGAATTAATGGTTTCTTCATTTTGTAATGTTTACTGATCTACTTCCCAATACTACCAGCAAATCTGACACTATGGAGCATCTGTTTGATTATCTAAATCAATTGCCCGTCAATAGATGAGACGAAATAGGACTATTTTTTTTCCCAGTAACATATGCTCCCAAAAAAGTACCAAATACATTGACAAAATCAGGGAGAGAAAGCTTATTGAACTAATTTATTTGAGAAAGAAAGAACTGTTCCCAGGGTTGTGTTTCCCACATTTTAGGAGCAAAAGCACTTGGAGTAGATAAATGTGTAGACCTTTGAATGCAAGAAAAACATGTGCATGGAAATTCCTTGCCTATTAATGCAAGAAATTAAGCATTTTGACTGTACTCCACTGAAAGAAAACTGGAAGGGACACACATTTGTATAGTAAACCAGAACAATTGAAAAGAAATAATATATATAGTGTAATAGAAACTTGCATTACTGCCAAGAAGTAAGTGTTCATGCCAAAAATGTTCTGGAGCACAGCTGCCAAAAAAAAGCTGAGAGCATTATGAAACACACTAAATCTATACATAGAGGGGGCTTAGAGAAGAAAAAAAAAAGTATATTTATTCTTAGGATTCAAGTATATCAAATCATTATGGTTATTTTATGCACGATAAGCAAGGCTCTGAGCATGCTGGCAAGCATTCAGGAAAGCATCATGTTGCTTAAAAATCATGTTGGTCTTTAAATTCAGGAGAAAGGCTCAAAGAAAGATATTTGAGTGCTTGAGACAAACTAAAAATCCAAAATGACACAAAAAATTCCATCTGTTGCTGAATATGGCTTAATAACATTCCTGACAATGCTAAGCTAGCTCAGGTCCTCATGAAGGTGATTTGAAATGCACAGAGTAGGCATGCTGGGATCTGTCTTGAAAGAGTTGAGAAGTGGATTGCCATTGCTGCTACATGGCTTTTAAATAAGAACTTCCCCAAGGAAGCCAGAGGCTCCTGGGAACCACTCCTAGTCTGCTATTTCCAAAACCCCAGCAGGTTATGGGGGTTTCCCTCTTTGACCTTTGAGGAGTCAGAAAAATCAAGACTGAGGTATCCAGGTGAGGACCCGGAAACCAAAGGCCATTGACAAGGCGTGATGATGGGAGATGGAGCTGCCATCTTCTGAGAAGAGTCTAAAGGGCTGGGATCTCTTTCTGAGTAAAGAAGTCTGAGGTTTAAAATTCCAGAAGGCAGTGGGTAAGGTGAAGGAAGAACTGTTATTTGCCAAATCTCACAATAGTGGAACCGGAGAGCTTTCAATGGCACTAGGAGGAGGTGAACTTAAAATAGCTAGAAGAAAGTACTTTACACAGCAGGTATCAAACTTTTAGAACTCGCTGCCACACGAGATTTTATATTTTCACCTGTGGAAAAAGATTTCAGACACATTCTCTTCCTTATTCCTTCTTGTGGTCTGGTGAAAGCATCTCAGGGCTTAAATTGCTTCTGATATGTGATGCAGGAGCCTAACCTCTGTCTGATTGCTACACAGCATCTTCAGCTCTTACCTTGGCATTATGAATTCAGCAGCTAGGAGTGTGCTCTTAACTTTGGAGCACTACAACATGACCTGCCACAGTGTCTCACAGCTTTTGTTCAGTGTCTGCCCTTTTGCCTGTGAAGATAGATAAGCAGGCACATTAATTTCTCTTCAAGTTTCATTTACATAGCATTTTCAGGCTTTCCTGTGAAGTAGGATAGATCATATACAGTCACAACACATGGGAAAGATCAGTAAATCATAAACATGTGTGACAGGGTACTTAATACAAGTGTCAGGAGAGAGAAATAACTAAAAAATGTGATTTTCAAGCTTATAATTTTAGAAATGGTACTCTCAGATTATGGTAAGACTGTGTGGGGACTCCTCTCTTACCATTAAAAAAAGAATGAGCTTCTGAGTTTAATACCTGCTGCTTTTGATGACATGTGAAGTTTATGGTTGACTTTCTTAATTACTTCTCCCTTTATCACAATTTATATTGAAGAGGGAATATAGCTTCACTTTTTTTTTTTTTTTTTTTGCCTGCCAGCAGGAGAGGAAAAGCAACATCTGAACTGATTTTTGTTTCTTCATTATTACTGGTCCTAAACATACAGATCTGTGACATAGACCTAAGCTGAAGAAATTTTTATTTGTTTTAACAACACAATTTTCCTTATACTTTTTCTCAGTTAATCATTGTTCTCACAATTTCAGTTATGATTTTGAGCTGTTGTTAAGATCAAGCCTTTTGGCATTAAGGTCAATAATAAACATCACAATTAAAACAAATTTGATGGTGGTGTCACCACATCTTAAATTCCCATTTTGATTTTAGTCAGTCCTTTGACAAAATATATATTGATAGAGAAAGGGCAGAGAGAGGACTCAGGTATTTTGTCGAGTAAAGAAATAATTAAATAATAAAGAAAATAATATGATTAAAACCAGTAGTTCTTTCTTCTGCACAGCACTGGCTAGTAACATGGTGCTGGCTCACTTCATTTCCAGCTGCTAGATTTCACTGAAGAAGCTAAAAATAAATTCAATACTTTCCTAAAATGACTTTCCAAAGTAAGCAAGTGCTGCAGTTGCCATAGGGATGTTATAACATCACAAATGGGAAGCAGTTCACATGGTGGTAAATAAGCACACTGGTGGGTAAGTTGTCCATTTGAGCATGTCTCAGAGAAGAAATTACTCAGACAGTGGTTTTTGAGGGAGGAGGTTTAAAAAAGGAAAACAAACAAAAAGATCACCATTGATTTAGTCTGTGGCAGTGCAAATCCCTAAATGCAGGAATTCACAGGTTGTAGGCATCAATGAAGATGCAAGACATTGCCTGTGCTAAGTGCTGTAGCACCTAAGATGCAGGACCTACATCTTCCCTTGAAAAGAGAGGAAAATGTTGAAAATGTCTTTAAATTCTGTGAAAACAAAAACATCATCAAGTTCTTGCATTTACCATTTGTTCAGTGAGCCTGGAGCTGTCCAGCTTGTCCTTATTTTGCCTTCTGTTTTGTAGTGTGTTACGAATGCTTTACATTCTGAATTCTTGTAGTGCATTCACTGCTTTATACTATCCATTTATTCTGAAAGTCAATACAAACAAACACAATGATGCCTAACAAACAAATGGACTTCCTTTCCAAGGTTTCTTCATAATGTTCTCCACCATAAAATTTCAAAGGTCAGATGATAAAAATAAACAGTGACTTCATTGAAGTTGATACTACTGTCCTGATTTACAGCAAGTAGTAGTCTAGCCCCAGCAACTCAAGCTTTTCATTCTGTCTTCAACTCAGAATAGAAAGCAAATGGCTGTATAATAAATACCATGGAAACAAGAGAAAACCCACACAAATCCTATAAAGAATCAATTTAGAAAAAAAGAAGAAAACCCAGATTATCTGTAGATAAAATAAAATTTACTGGGAATCTGCAACAAGATCATTTAAATACAAAATATTGTGATAGTTTCTACCTTTTATAAATTCTTCTTTTATAAAGAAAGAGCCGAGGCTGGTCAAAGTTACAGACCAGTAAACATTCCCTCTCTTTACCCATCCCTATCTGGGTTTTAACCTACACTATGCTACAGTCATGGCATTTTACAATATTAGGCTCACAGTAGAGGGTGAGTGCTTGAACATAACATCTATACCCCAAAGACGAGCTTTACGAGCAGATCATATCAGGTTTCATGTTAACACCAGTGTCAGGGGAGAATTAAGCTTGAAAAATCATCCACTGTTCTCCCTGATCTGTCTCAATAAATCCAACATTATTTGGGACCATATGGCAGGTTAAGTACAGCATGTGCAAACAAGCCCTCTAGAATTTGAATCACAGTGCAAAAGGTAGCCATGCTAACGTGAAAATCTGAGCTTTTTCCTCAGCCTTTCAGTCTCCACTGTTCAGAGCCTGGTGGTTAGGAGAGAGTCAAAGTGAGTGGACCTCTAAATGGTAGTTATTATCAGGTCTGCTAGAACCTCACAGACTGGTCTGGATTCGGAGTGAGATACAAGTCATCTCTCTAGCTGTGTATAAAGAAAATTTGTGTACTGCACTAGGCACCTGAATTCCCTTTATAGTCAACAGGAGAAGTAACTTTAGACAGACTGAATTAATCTTATTATTTTAGACATACTCAAGCATGAAATAAATAAGATGAACTGTGCACTATGTATGCCTATTTATGTCTTTTGGTTATAATGGAAACCTGGAATGAACAGCTCAGATGGGTATATTTAAATCACAGGTGTTCAGATTTAGGCAGACAAAAATCACCTTGGCTGCTCATACTGTCCTTGTAAGCAATTAGGATTCACTCTGAGCTCTGCTGGCCTGCAGATACCATGCTCCTGTCTGGAAGAGAATGCCAGAAGCCGCCCTAGGAGGATCTCAGAAGCTTTGTAGACAATGAATTTTGGCAAAGTCATGTGTGGAAAGCGGAGAAAAAGTGTGGTATCATCCACTTAAGGAGTATGTGTGCTGGATAAACAGAAAAAGCTGGTGATCAGCTCTGCGGGTACCATCAGCACTGCCTCTTGCCCTGCTCCAGGCTCTGGTGTGCAAGGAGCAGACATTGCAGTGTACAAGCAGGAAAGAGGCAGACCCACACGTGTATATGGGTATCCCTTTATCAGGGTCTAGTGCTCCGTGTGTTGCCTCTTGCTCTCTTTCTTGTGCCTCTGTATGTGTCCTTCTCTCTGCCTCACCCAGTGAGAGACATCACATCTCGTGCTTCTACAGTGACTCTCAGAAGAGCCACTGTGGGAGCCTTTATGTTTCTCCATGAATACTTTAGCATTTTATACACATCGGAATAGCATGAATAGAAGAGCTCGAGAACATTTCCCTTTGGAACAACCCATGATGTAGTCCTGTCAGGCACTGAAAGGTGGGATTTGAAGAAAAAAGTGAATTGAATACTTGTCTCCCACCCCCTCTATTCTAACCAGTGAGCCATTGCTCAAAAGCATTAGTCCTCCTTTCTGCCTATACTTGATTTTGTGCTTTTTGTGTTTCATTTCATCACAAGTGACTGAAAAAAAACGTGCTGCAAACGGCAGGAACAGTTGGCTTCAATATTTCTGAACTATTTCTTTCAACCCAATATGAAATCTATTCAAAATGTTTTCCTTTTGGTTATAATGATAAGAAGATACTGACCTAAATGTACAGTGATTATTGGTTGTCCTAGAAGTGAGGTCTTCAACATAAAACATACTTGAACAAAATATGATCCAACTCCCCTGTCCCTCTAACAGTCTGATATGATGGACAAAAGAGAAATATGATCCAATATTTAAAATGAAGGTAAAACTTATTTTTGGAGCACTGAAGAAGACCCCAGAGTGGACAGAAAAGCAGAATGGACCCTTGTATATACCTTAATGTTTTGAAAAACCAGAAAGTATACTGCAGTGACTGGTCCAAAAAGTCTCATGAAAGTATGTGAAGCTCCTTCTGAGGCTGGATCCATTGAACAATATTTGTAAATAACAGTAATCTGAAAAACAAAGTGTTTTCAGCTGCAATTTTTCATTATGTTTTTGTGTATATATACATAGCGATCTTATACATATGTGCCAGAGCACTTCAGAGAATCAGCTGTCAAAACTTTCCCAATCTGAAATAATATTAATAGGATTCCACATTTTCATAAAGACTTTTGCCTGTCATCTTGGAGTTTTTTCTTCTCTCTCTCTGCCTCTTGTGCAACACTTCTTCAAATGAATTAAATATTAAATCCTTGCTATAGTATATATAGAAGCTGACAGATATACTGAGCCAGCAGTACTTGCCAGATATACTTTAAGGCGACTCTCCTACATAGGATACTCTGTGCTGGCAGGCACACCATGCCAGCTTCTAACAGCGTAGGCTGTGCCAGCTTCTGCAGCTTCTGACTGGGCCAGTTTTGGAATTATAGGAAGTAAGGCCAGACTCGACATTGCAAGTCAAAGACAAGAACAGCTGCTTCTGAACCATCCCTGAAAGATGACCATCTTACTGCTTCCTGAGATGCAGCAGTCATAGTAATTTCGTGGTCTCGGGGAAAACTGTTCTAGTAAATAACCACCAGACAGTTATAAATCACTTTTATAATGTCTAATATAGATCTTCTTTGCTACAGATTTTGCTTATTCCCCCTAGTTCTTCTCTCAGAGAACAAAGAGCGCAGTTTATGTTCTTTTTCTTTGACAGTTACATTTAAAATATGTGAAGACCATTGGCCCATCTTTCCTCCCACAACTCAGTCTTCTCTTTTATAAGCAAAAAGAACATAATTCCCTTGATCCTTCTGTATAGTTATTATTCTTTTGATTGCAGTTCATTCCAGTTGCACACCTCTGGACTTTTTATGAAGTTAATTGAAGTTAAGACATCTTTTAAACAATATAAACTAGTGACTTCTATAATCACAAAATCTATACTATAAGTGTGAGGATGAACAGTTATTTCTTTCCAGAGATGTAAGACAGCCTTTTCTTTTATATTTTCATATTACATCTTTTACCTCTGCTAACCTGAGATAATTGTTGAGGTGCTTTGAAGGCAGTACCACCTTAGGTTCTATTTTGCTTGTAACTGTCATACATGCAATTGTAGAAATGCATCTAAAAATAGGTATCTACCAAACTCTCTGCAGTGAAGGTATGACCTCATTACACTAGGAAGGAAAGAACACTTAATTAATACTTAATTAGTCCCTTAATCTAGCAACAGATATTGAACATCTCATTGGTGCTATTTTACGCTTCAGAGGAAATGCATTTCTCTGCATTTGAAAAGATCAGTGTGAAAAACATTTTTATAATTTAGATGTTGTTTGAGAACCCTTATTTGCCTGATCTGATGCTGAAAGTCTATGGCAAGTTACTGGTCTTGCAGCTCCTTAAAATGACACTCTGAGCCAATTTTAGTTGACTGAGTGGTGGCAATTGGAGCAGTGGTTGAAAAGGCACAAAACACCACAAGTTCTTCAGCTGAAGGACCACACATGGCTGCAGTACACACTGGAAGTGGCAGACAGGAGACAGTGTTTAGCTCCACAGTGACAGGCTTTGTAGGCGGGGTTAGTGAAACTGGTTAGTCACACCAGAAGCCATTTCTCAGCTGTGGATTGCCATGCCAATGTGTCCTAACAGGAGAGCCATGATGAGAAGCAATCACAGTATTTACCCTTTTTTCCCTAAATAGGATAAAAATATGCCTTTTAGGTGCTGAATATGAAATTTGTTTAGCTGTGATTACTCTTCTTTTTACCAAAGCCAAGTAATTTGTTGAATGACATAAACAACAGGTGCAATCTTGATATCTCTGCTACATGAAACCAAGCCAAATGCCATAAAAGCTCCAAATAATCCTTATTACATAAAATGTCCTGTGCCAAACGCTGTAACGAAAGATTGATCTGTGCATACAGACACTTTGCATCTTTAGTCCCACTTGGAAAGAAGCTAAAGATCTTTTCTTTCCTTATTTTTTCCCAAATTAAAATGATTTTTAAGAGGTTTCTGTACTTTCCAAACTTTCCCAACTTTGAAAGCAAAATCTTAAAAATAGTAAAGGAAACAATACAAAATAAATAAATAAATAAAATAATTCTTAATTAAAGGAGTTGGTCTTGGTTACTTTACAGTTTTTAGTCTTATTTTCCCTAAGCATTTATCTTCCCAGTTCCCCACTGGCCAGCGCTGCTGAGTGAAATGATTTTTCAGCAAATACAGTTCACTTCTGGATTATCAATATGTCTTACCTTTACATAACAGTAAGAAAGGCAGCTTCTCATTGACACACTTGTTCCTAGCAGACGTTCCCTGCCATAGTTCACTTTCTAGCTCTGGATGTGCTGAATCTTTCCTCCTCTTCGGCCTATGTGAATAGTGCCTTTATTTGGATATCTTTGACACTTGTTTCCTTCTTTCTACATGTGCTGTCCTGTAAGTGATGATTTGGGTGCGTCCATGAGAGTTCTATTCCCATCTTCTCATTTAAGCCACAACAACCGGTATGATCAGAACACAAAGTAAAGTCTTTCCCTGACCAAGATTCAAGGACAGAGTTTCATCACCTAAAGTGCAGGGAGGCAGAACAGCCTGCAAGAATCAGCTTGCAGACAGGAAGTTGACATGAGTGCGGTGGATTTCCAGAGTACTGGACATTGTGCTAGCCTATCAAAAGAAAATTTTACCCATCTCTGCTTTAAACTACAGACGGAGTCATACTCGATTGGTTGCTCTTTTGACTTGTACAGAACCTTAGACAAACATGTCCTAAACCCTTTTGTGTAGGACACATTTTAGCACTTTTATGGGGGAAATTGAGGAAATAACCAGCATATTTGTCTCTGACACAAATAACAAAGTATGTCCCTATAGAACTTTCCTTCCACATTGCTAAAATTAATTTGCTTGTTTACGCCATATTTAATTTATTTGCCAAGGCCAACTGCCATAAGCCATGACAACAGATACAAATCACAGGATTTTTTTATGATGGTCTTTTCTGGTGAAATGTAAGCCAATCAGTAGGGTAGTAGCTAATATTGAATGATGCTTTGTAGTGTTTCACTCTCCATGCATAGAATCATTAGCAACACACAGCTTTATATTTCATGAAAAGTATATCCTGAAAAGCCAGCTTAGTTGAGAAAAAATCATAGGGGACAGGTTTGTTCGAACTGTTGGTACAATTAAAGATTTGATAAACATTTTTCAGACTTCCCCTCTCTGTCTATTACATTTTCATATAACTGTCCGCAAATTATTTACAAGTTTGAACTTACAAAAGATTAGTGGTGGTATTAACACACTAAAAATTGCTGGCCACAGATTCCTTTCATTGGGGATATCTCTAACCTTCTTTGGGAAGCAACAAGATGCCCATACTCAACCAAAGCTCTTATTGGTGTGTCAACCGTATTAGAAACACCAAACCCTGTGCTTCTGAAGAACGTCACATCTTATTCAAAGGAAGTGTCACTGACAGGATTTTATCTCCTTAATGGATGGGCCCTCAGAGCTCTCCTTGGACAGTGCAATTTGATACCACTCTGCATGACGGCTAACACAGCTAGGTACAAAGCGATTTGAAGACAGTGTAAATGGTTCCCCATGAAATAGATGAGGAAGAAGGAGCTTTGAGGGACGGAGAAAACCCAGCATGACGTATGCTACATTCTCCCCTCCTGTCAACACTCCCCCACCTAAACAGCAGCAGAGATTTTTTTCTCAGCAGCACTATGGACCCATATCAGAACTTTAAAGCATTTCCTTTTAACTGCTCTTGACTTTTTTATACTGGGAATTTTTACATATCCATCTTTTACATATATTTTTACTCCTTTGTGGTCTAAAACAAGCTTCAGAGTTTTAACAGAGGAGTTAGCTGCTGTCTCATTTACACCTTTCTTGCACTTTTTTCCATCCCAGTGCCACACTTTCCTTCAGAAGCTGTAAACCCACAGGAAATCCCTGACATGTTTGCATTAATTCATTTTTCTATAGCTTAGAAGAATTCAATAAATTCCTAAATCATCTCCAGACATTGTGACATTTATGATTAAGCATGTGTGGCCAGCTCCATCCACTTCATAGCCACGTACAATAGAAGTGTGACTTCTTGCCTCTCCCTCAAAAGATGTGCATCTTCTGGACATCAAGAGAAAAGACTATTAGTACAATGCCATCAGTGCTCAGCCCTCTGTGCAGCCTGTTTGACCTTTAGTGGCATCTAGTGGCAAATGAATTTGTAGGGAAAAATCTCCACAATTAAACGGCAATTAAACCAGTGAAAATTTATTTCATCTTCATATGTGAGAGTGGGAAGAATGGAGGTTGCAGTGCAACAGCATAGTGAGGACACATTGCTGGCTGCCAGCCTACCTTACCAGTCTAAACCAGTCGCTAGGCATTATAAGCCCTGTGACCAAATTAGTTCCAGTGCTAATTTACAGAGCTTCTGATAAGACTTTCTAATTATGGTTTGGAACAAGGACTGCAGGTAGTTAAGAAGTTAGTATTAACCATCTTTTGAAAATCAATGTGTTATTTTTGCTGCTTTGTTGATCATAATTTATTTCTTCCGTAAAGCCATGGTAGACATTCTTTTCTATCACAATGTAAGTTCTCTTACTATTACCCTTAGAAACAGCTCAACAGATTTTGATATTTCCTTGGCAGAAGCACTGAGCCTCTCTTCCTAACTGAGATTCACTAGTGTTTTTATTTTACCAGATGTCACAATACTTTCTTCTCCTGTCTAATATTAAAATATATATGGAGCAATATGCTGGGTAGTGGCAACCCACAGTTTAGAGTCAAAAGACGTTTGTCTCATAAATATATGGTTCCATATTCAGGCTGACGGACTGATAAAAGTTGATAAAGACTTCTAGCTCTGCTGTAATAATAGTCTACAATATTTAAACTGATGTGTTTTTAGTGCATTAGTTTTCCAGAAAAGTCAGCTGTATGCAAACAGAAGCAATTGAATAAGCATTGCAGATGAAACAGTCTGCCTAAATGTTTTTTTGTCTTTTAAAATAAACCTGAATGTTAAAAATTCAAGACAAATATATATATTAAAATTTCTGTAGGAAGTATCTCCACAGTTTCAAAATCTCATGCATGAATTAATGTATGCTGTTGTTATTTTTTACATTGCTGTTAATGTAACCTCTTGTTATTTTGTAGCTCCATAACGGGTGAGAAAACAGCTGTGAGTACAGCATTTAAAATCCTTAATATTTTCTGAAGAAAATCAGTATTTACATTACGTACCTCCTTACATTCATGCAACAAAAAAGAAGTTCTGATGAAAAGTTTAGTACTGCTCATCATTTGGGCTGATGGGAAAGGTATTGTTTAAGAATGCTTTTCAGTAAAATGTTTTCAACTAAATTCTTCCCTTTACTGAGATACTGTCATATTAGATCAACTTTACATGGAAACCTGGTGGGAAACACAGAAGGAGATATTTGGCCATTGTACAACTGCAAAATAATATGTAGTCAGATCTCTTAGCACAACTCAGATTTCAAGAATACTGTAGTATGCCATCCTGGGAATTGTTGATAAAGTCCTTGTTTCTGTGTTCCAGAAATGCCTCCTGTTTCCTGGGAATTGCCGCTTCCTAAAGGTGTTATAGAGCAGTATGTCACAATCTCACAGGTCAGCTTTTTGAAACAAGAAATAGGTGTTATATTAGGACACAGAACATGTCAGTGAGTCACAATTCACTTTTTAAGAAAGAAAGAATAAAATTTTCCCCAGTGGATTAATGAATAAGATACATTAATACAAAAGGTCCTTCTTACTTCCTTTGCTGAGGGTTATCCTGACATTTTGGCAGCTAATAAAATGCAGGAGGCCAGAAAATATATTTGGGACAGTTGAGTGTGTTTGTCTGCCAAATTAAATAATAGACCAGAGACACTGGAACAGGACTAGAGAACGTACAGGGTAAGTGTGCCAGCTCAGAGGTCTGATGGTCTTACTGGAAAGTGGCTTGAACAGCTTGCAGCTGAGATGAGACAAAAAGTCCATGTGGATAGAGAATTCCATCTGTCTCTGAATACATTTTTCCATTTAGAGTTAAGAAGGATGCAGAAATCATTTGGGTTCCCTGATTTGCATTGTGAAAGGAAAATGGTAAAAGATGGTTATGTTCTCCTGACACTACACTATGACTTAAGCGTTATCTTTGTAGAAGGGAAAACCTTCTGCTTGAAGAAGCATTAAAGCACAGTGTTATAAGTCAAGGTTCGAACAGCTCCCTATTAATAAAATGGAATTAATAGTCAGTGGATAGCCGATTCTAGCAGCAAGGAAACTGCATCTACATGAACCTGATTTGACATTTAAAAGAAGTGCTTTCTACAGTTCAAGACTTTCCACTGTATACCTATGAAGTCCCAGGAAAATGTCTCCTTTGGAGGAGGTGAGTTTAGAGGAAGAAACCCCTTGCTGGAGCTACCCAGAATTCTGAAGGCATGAAACTGCCTTAAACTAGAGGTAGAGTTTCTAGTTATCTTCTAGCATGTAATAAGCTGGCGGCTGGCATCTGACAGCTGATCAGAGAGTTTATAATTTTCAGTGCCATGGTGGTCTTTAGAAAGCTAATAGCTTCTGGCTAAAAGAAGACTGGTTGAACAATTTGGTTTTGATTCAAGTAACCAGTTGGCAGGTTTAGAAATGCTGCTTAAACTGAGGTGGATTTTGTTCTTAAAAGCTTATGTTTGTCAAGCATGGCACCCCAGCCGTCTAAGTGTACAGTACGCTTCTCTCCCTTCAAATCCAGGAATAGATGAGATTGAAGGACAAGTCCTACCAAAGCTGAAATGATTTTTAAAAATTTACAGAGTATCACAAGCGTGAGCCACATTTGATTAAAACATAGCAATACATGTTTGCCAAAATGCTTGAAATCTGAAATAGTTTCATTTATATCCAACATACATTAAAGTAAAATATCCAAATAGTATAGATTTTATATTTAATATAATATTTGGGTCTAAACATAATGTACTAAATAACTGTTAAGGCAAACATAAAAGCCATGATCAGATTTACCTGAAGATATTTTAGGAAAGGTGATATAGGAACATGAATATAGAGAAAATAAGATGTTACCAGCTGTCAATGGCATATGCTTCAGTGAGAATAGCAGACAAAGAAGGAGCAATCTAAGGGTTATTTCTGTCCTGACAGGCTCTACTGTGCTAACCCTGAGTCACTAACTGAAAAAAAATAAAGTGCATTGATTTCAAAATAACTCCTCTCCTGAAGAACTACATAATAAGAGAAAAAAGAACCCAAAACAAAATAGTGATTAAATTAATATGTACTAATAAAGAAGACAGAAGCATAAAACAAATAATGAACATTCTTGGTTGTTGTTAACTGATAGGAGCAGCAGGAAGGAAAGGTATGCCTTTGGGATAGTGAAGAGCATTTAAGACAAAGGGAGGAAATAAAAGATAAATATGGATTGTGTAGTGTAGGTAAGGGTGAATGTAAGCACCTTGAATGTGATATCAATGGACAACTGGAGATGATCAAGGATTCAAATTGGAAATGATACAGTATTTCATGCAAAATATCAGTTAAGATGGAGAAGCTACAAAAAGCAATCAGAGAAAGGATACAATTACTAACAGACTCAAAGGCACACAAAGGGAGACAAGATATTTTTTATTTTTCAAAAGTCAGTTTGATAGCATCTACAAGCTGTACTCCGTGTGCTGACCACTCTTGCCAGAGACAGCCAAGAACATTAGGAAACAGTTGCTGCTACTTTTTCACTTGCAGAGAAATCAGACCTTATCAACCACTTAATTGGTGAGACTTAGTCATGATTCAGAGTCTCTGAAAAATACTTAAAACAAATACTATATTTATTAGCTATTCAGTTATTAAAGTCTTCAGATAAATAAGTCATAACAGCCTAATCACAGAAGGGCTATTGCCAAAACTAGATCAGATCAGCCTTGCCTA
The DNA here is from genome assembly GCA_013397175.1 of Platysteira castanea. Lineage (NCBI taxonomy): Eukaryota > Metazoa > Chordata > Aves > Passeriformes > Platysteira > Platysteira castanea. The sequence goes on from VYXC01001538.1 coordinate 420,390, forward strand.
GCTGAATCTCAGAACTCCCCAAAGGTTTTCAACAAACCTCCAGGGATGGAGATCCTACAACCTCTGTGATTGCCAGTGTTACCTTGTGCTCCCAGGACAGGTGTTTTCTAATGTCCAGTTTGAGCCCCAGTTATCTTCCTTCAAAAATGCCTATCAATTCTCATAATTCAAAACAGAAGTTAAAAAGGCCCCTTATTAAAGACATTTTCAATGTCACAAGTCAAGTTCCATGCATTCAGCTACACTTCCCGTAGACTCTTTCTAGTCTTAGAGAAGCAGCAAGAACAGTAAACCAGTCAACAGCTTGAAGGAGGAATCACATAAACACGCCTAAGTATTTACACTGTTTTACAATCCAGCATGTGCCTCTGTTTTACCATTGCCTATTGCATGACAAAAGTGGCACATGGTTCAGCAGAGCTTTAACCTAAGAACAGAGTGGTGAAAAGCTTCTCAGTGCATGGAGAAGCAGAGATCTGAGGTTACACCTTACCCCAGATTTGTGCTTTAGGCTGCCTCTGTTATGAATGAGGTTTTGCTCATTTGAGCTGGGGAATTGAAAGCAGCTGGATATAATGCTTGTCTTATATGCTGTTGGCTACAGATGCTGGCATTCCTTAGCCATGCAAGTTTCCTCTGCCCTTTGAGGAGTACTTTTTGAGTGCTATAATGCCAGTAATGTATCCTCCTACTGTCACATTCCAAGTAGTTCTTCAACCCAGTCTGCTCCCTTCCCAACTAAACAGATTTGCCAGTTTGGACAAAATGTGTAAAGGCGCATATGTTGGATGCCTGTGCTGCTTCTCACTTGCAATAGGAGCAAATTTGTCAATGATGACATTTTGTTTCTCTCTGCTGGGTGAAACAGGAATGTAATTTTCTCCATACAGCTGGGTGAGGAATAGGTGTCGAATAGGCTGTTAGTCATTTAGCATGAGTCTTAGATCTTTCAGTTTTAGAATGCCCATCCCTTAATGACTAATCTTCATGGATTTGGTTTTGCCTTTAAGGAAATGAGCACTCCAATTCTGTTGTGGAAACATTCAAGCAAGTCCAAATAAGTCCTTATGTTTCCCTTCTGAACTGGATGACCACAGCATTGGAACTACGTTTGTGGTTTATTTCTAATTTGTATTCTCTTGTTAATGTGTATTTTAAAGTATAGAAGTAACTTTAAAAGGAGCGGTTCTGCCCTAGTGTAACCATCTGCAGCAGAAGAGTAGGTTCTTGGCAACACTAAGTGGTTCATAGAAGTTCTTACTAGATATAAGTAATCCCATGTTCTGGCTAAGAAAGTCCTCACAGTGTGATCTTTAGTTGGAGGAAAGAAAACTTATGTTAGTTGGCACATCTAGCAGCATAATGTAGTTATTATTAAAATGGTGACCGAGTAAAATGTGGCACCTTGTTAAATAATGTAACAACTCTCTGTGCGTGTTCTAGGGCAGATCGTCTTACATTGTTTAAAACAAAAACAAACTTTTATTGCCTTCTACTCCTGTTAACACTGCTGAACCAACACATCCACACACAGCAGCAAGAGACCAGAGTCAAATACTGAAGTGTTTCAGTAGGACTAAGGTGGACTTCAAGTATGTAAGTCATTAATACAGGTTTAAAAAATGGGGCTACTGTAGACCTAAATTTCTAACAGAATCTTCTTTCTAACATAAATCCTGATCCCAGGGATTTTGCTGAACATGTTTGGTATTTCAAGACTCCTTGTGATACTGGCAACAGCGATGTTTCCCACTGTCAGAGGCATGACCAGAGGTGTCAGACATGCTCTGCTTCTGTGGGTACGGCTGAGATTAATGGACATGCAGCCATCTGGTCAGAGATGCTCTGCACTTCTTCACAGTGATCCCTTTGCTTCAGAGACACTTCAGGTAGGTTAGTGACAAGTACTGCTCAGTGGCTGCTTTTAGACCAGTGAAATAGTTGTGCTCAGGACTGCTGTCTAGCACAGAGGTCATGGAGAGCAGTGTGCCTTATCCCAGCTCTTAACTCTATTCCCCCCCAGCTCAGAGTGCCTGTATGTCTCTTTGGGAAAGTTCAAACCCCAACTCATAGAAATGTACATGCTATGTGACAAGGTCTTTCATAGACAGAAACCTCCAGTTATTAATTTCAGGGTTGCCTATCTATTTTACTTTAATAGTCCCTCTAGGATTAGAGAAACAGGCTCTATCCATAGTCTAGGACTGGCTCACGAATCTTTTTACTACAGCTAAACCCATGGGCTATTGAGCAGTTTTTTCCTCTTTTCAGTCAGGTGGTGTAAAGAAAGCTTACAATACCCCTATCCTTGGGCAGAACATACAACTGCAGATGTGCTTGGAAACAGCCGCTGGGTTAGGGACTGATGGAGAAGGATGGTCCACATTTAGCTGCTTGAGTGGTCAGCTGTGCAATGACTGTGATGTTTCTGTTGATGCCCACAGTCAGGGGTTTAACCACCTGGGGAACACTGACATTGAAATCTGATGCGACTATGCCTATGGGTACCCTGTGCACTGGGTGAGAGGAAGGGGAGCTGAAGGTGCAAGTTTTGAAGACAGATGTCTGACTGTTTTTGTGTTTAATGGATCTGGGTTTTATCCACATTTCTTTTGGTTAATCCATGCACAAAACTATTTCCTTCCTAAAATCAGTTGTTCACTTCTGTCATGGAAGACATTTAAACTTACAGTGGGAAGAACTTTGCTAGAGCTGGGCTTGACCATCTGCACAGAGATTAGCAAAATATTCCTTTCCCTTAAAATTGCGTTTGGATGAAAATGTACCTGATCTACAGCTACTAATAGCCTGTTGTCTCCAAGACATAGAATTTGTTTTCCTTCAGTAGAAAAGCAATGCAGCCAAACTTATTGTTTCATTTCCCTACCATTTTCAAGTTTTCCACTGTATTGCATCACAAATATTTCACAGAATTTTTAGTACCTGATGTCTTTCAAACATTTAGTCCTGCTTTAGTAGAAATCTGAAATTCTTGGATTTTTCAATTATTATTTGTCCCAGCCATGGATGATTTAGTGATTGATATTAACAAATAAATAGAATGAAAAGTAAATAGGATATTTTGATTTTTTCAAAATTACAGTGTTCGTGTGCTCTTATTTTTTTCACATCTTTTCTACCAATAAATTATATTCTGAACTTTATTTATGTGCATTGTGAAACCAGTGTTTAAATGGAGATAGCAAAACCTGATATTATTTAACATTGCAACCAAAAATGTACAGACAAAATTGCAAAATTTTGTCTTTGTCTGATTAAGAAAAAAGACAAATTGCTACTGTAACAATAATCAAAGGTACCCACCTTCTAGGGGACTTACTGTAAACCTTCTATGATATGCTTTTAGGAGGTTTCCAAACATTTTCAAAGGAGCCTTTCCAACAGATTTTTGGCCATTTAAGTTCTCATACCTGTTTCCAACTTCAAAAAGCTTTGGATTTTTTTATTTGCCTGGAAGAAAGCTGCTCTGATTTGACTCACTGAAATCATCTTTGCAGGTAATTTTGGTTATAAAAATTGTGCAGTATGTAATTTATTTTTAAGTTCTTTTCAAGTTCTACAGTGGTGAGTCAGAGATAATGGTCAGTTGCATGAAATGACATTTAAAGTAGCTTTTAGAGACCGGTATGTAAACCTTAAATATAACCATTACAATTTGGGATTTTAAAATTCTGGATATTACAGTAACTGTTACTATTCTGGAAGATTTTTCTTACTTAAATGGTTGGAATAAACAACTACTCTCAGATAGTTAGAGTTAAGTATGAAAAATCCTACCCTTGATGTCCAGGGGAGTATCTACTAGCAGAGACTAGAAGAGTACTACAGACTCTTCACACCATGAAAGCTCATGTGTGGAAATATATGTGTTTTCCTGTAAATGTGTGAGAATGAATGTGGGAATGAAAAGTTAAAGAAGTGCCAGTTGATAAATAATCTACCTACTGAAGGAGGTTTTTTCTGTCTCTGAAGAGTGCTGGTCCTACTGAGTCAAAAATGATACTTGTTGGCTTAACTGGAACCAGGTTTTATCAGAGCAACCGAAATGATGACTCTAAGCTGTTAAGTGTAAATCTGGTTCTTGCCAGTGTCCAGCTTCCACTGACAGATGTGGAAGGTCAGCATTTCTAAAAGTCAGTCCTGAGTAGTAACCCCACTTAAGTCTGCAAAGCTCAATTTGAAGGTTGGGTTGACTACAATAACTAAAAGTAAAAATAAGATGTTTCTCTTTTTCAAACAACTATTGAAAACCATTTCTGTCTGGTTTTCCAATGCAGTAGTGCTTTTGCAGCCATGGGTGAAATTTTGTGCTGCGGCATTTCCAGGGCTTAGAGGAGCTGTGGGAAATACTTCTGACTGACTGGTGAAGACTGCAGCTGCAGACATGCTGTCTGCCTTCCCAGTTCATGTCATTCATTAGTGGAGATGCAGTGCAGGTGCACTAGCAGGTGCATTAGTGCCTGGCATTGCCAAGAACGTTTAGATCAGTACTCAGATGCTGTATGAAGAAATGGCATTTTTTACTGTTACCACTAAATATCTATAGTTATCATTCCTGAATCACTGCCTTCTCTTGTATCTTGGTCTTGTTGCATAATGATTTTTTCGATTCCCTGTGTGATTTTTGCCAATGATATAAAACCTATTAGATGAGGTACGGTAAAATTCTCCAAATCTTCAAAGATGCTACCTCATGCTTTTTATATTTACAATGTGTTGCAAGACAAATCTGCAAAATTCCTAGCAAATTTTTTTACAGACCTAATTCTGTCTTCAGAACTCCTATTTCTTGATAATGAGAGTTTTGAAATGTGGATTAATGGCTAGAGCTGACCCTTATCCCTTGACAATGATAACCTCCTTACAATTGCAGAGAAGAGTCTTTCTTTTCAACAAATCCTTGAATTTAACATAGTTACTTAAAAAATAAGATTAGGCAGAACTTTATATAGTGTTACTTTCTAAAGGAATTTCTGAAGTTAAAGAAATTGCCAGTAAAACCAGATTGATCTTAAGTTAGCTTTTGGCACTACCCTTTGAAAGGCCCACAGCTTTCTGTAAGGTGTGTTCTGTTAATATTTGTATGTCTATTCTGTAGTTCAGTAGTCAGAAGGTGAGACCTGTGGCACTGAGCACACTGCCAAATGCTCTTGACTCCTAATATGGTGATTTTATTCCCACTAAGTCCTGTTGGGGAGAACTTATAGGTTTGGATGGAACTTATAGGATGGACCTTGACTGTAGCATGGGTTCCAAGGGAAAACTCAACCAGCTTCCTTTCACCATGGTTATAACAAGTTGAGGAAATTCTTCCTGTTCTTATGTAAGACCTGAGACAGCTTCCGAGGAGCCAGCACAGAGAAATTAACCCATTGTCCTTTCTCTGTAAAAATGAACAAAGTGGCTATTTTAGAAAGGATAAGGCAGGAAAATTCACTGTGATGTTTTCCTCACGATGCAAACTGTGCCACGAGTTTTGCAGAGGCTGCCTATTCATCACTTCATTTATTAGCCATTCGCCAATCTTTCTTATACATGTTATTATTTTGAAATTAAAAAAAACTTCCACTCTTTGCTTTTAACTTGATGACTCATGATTTCATTTAGTTCACTCCAGTTCTGGTGTTATGAGAAACAATGACAAATTATTCAATGTTTACCTTCTTTGCCAGGTTTCTGTTATGTGTTTCTTTCAGGGTTTTAAGGCTAAATTTTAGTGAGCTTAGGCTCTGCTTGTGTAGAAAGAAGCCTCTCCAGTTTCTTTGACCCTTCCTGTGTCCTTTTATATCATTTCTTATCTTATTCTACTGTACTTTTTTTTAGGTGGAATGACCAGAACAAGAAATGATAATTAAAAGGTGCTTGCATCAGGAATTTGTACATCAACATAGCAGTTTTCTATTTCATTTTCGAATATTTTTCTACAAATTCCTGGCATTCAATTTTCATTTTGATTATGCACTGCTATGAAAATTTCAAAACCTGTGACGTACAGATCTCCTCCTTCGGTGGTAGAAATTCCACTTGTTTATATACTTGAGGGTGTTTTTACCATACGAATTCTGCAAATCACTGACAATGAATTTTATTTTCCATTTTATTAATCTGCTGCTCAATATTACAGAATGTTTAGGGGTTTTTTCAGAACATTATGGTCAATTTTTGTATCATTTGCATATTTTTTGTGTAATATTTTGGTCTCTTTTGTGGATGGTTTAAGAATGTGCTCGGCCCCTGAGACAGTTCAATATGGGACTCCCCTAGGAATCCTCTCTTTCTTTTTGGAAAATGAGCCTTTATTGCAGTAATTTGTTACTGTAGCAGGTTCAGTTTGTAACCGGGTGGAATACCAATTAAGTGTAGTGGGTTTGTTCACATTTTTATCTTCTGTGAGACAAGAATTAGGAGGAATTGCAAAGCAGGCTCTAAACTTAATATAAAGAAGTTTATTAACAGAACTAAAAGAGAAAAAAAATAATAAGGTTCAGAATAAACCTTCAGATCAATTCTCCCCCCATCTTCCTCCCTCCTCCCATTTACAACATAAAGACACAAACTTGGGATTATTTCAGTCAGTTTATCATCTCTATAATAGTCTTTCATCAGTTCATTTAGGGAGAGGAGTCTCTTTTGCCCATGCTGTGGGGCTTCTCCACAAGAAACAGTCTTCTCATGGCTTCAATGTCACAGCACAACAGCCGCCCGGGATGGTTTCTGTTGGCAGGTGTGAGTCCCTTCTGTTGACTCACAGCTTTCCCCACAACTGTTTTTGAGGGTTCACTCTTAGCTAATGGGGTATTAATTTAAGGATGAGCTGTTCTAGAGCAAAGGTTCTCTTCATCTGTCTCTGGGTTCATCTTCATCCCTAGGAACAGAGGTTTTCTTCTTCCCTGGGAGCAAGGATCTTCACTTCATCACTAACTCTCTCTGTTCAGGCTTCTCATTGGATCACAGCTACTTCAACATTTATTTATTTCAGCACAGGCACTTTGCTTGTGGCTACAGTTTGAACACTCTACTGCCCCATGCTTATCACGAAATTACAAGGGGTTCTCTGATGTATCATAGTCCATCACCATAGCTTTACAAAAGAATTTCAGCTTTTAGGTTTTGAAGCATGTCCTCTATCTCCTCTTTCTGGGCTTCAGCTCTTTCTTCTTCACCGACTTTGGTGTCACTATCATGGTGTCTATTCATGTACCTTTGCCTTTTCCTTTCCTCTAACCTGGGAAAGGATTGGTGTCTGCAGGTTTCATCTCTTCTGGGGAATTTACAATGCTAAAGGAGTTAATCTTTACCCGTGCCGGGCCCTTGCAAACTGTAACTTTCGCTTGTGGTCGCCTGATCTCTGCTGGGTGGCCGGAGAAGACGTGCTGGAAGGAGAAGCAGCGGTGGCTGCATGGTCCCGGTCTCAGCTGGGGAGGTGGTTTTAGCCAAGGCTGTTTCTGGCTCTGGGGTGGTTTGCTTCTGACTGGCTCGGCCTTGCGCTGACATGCTGGGGGCCGACCCAGCAGGGCCATGACGGAACAGGGCCGTGGCCCAGCCCCGCTGGCCGTGCAGACCATAGCAGGGGGCTGCTCTAATGGAGCAGGAATGGCTGAGATATTTAGCTGAGCCGCGATGCCGGGGCTGGCCCGGATGGAGCAGAGCCGTGGCCCGGCCCCACGGGTTTGCATGGGCAGGGCCCACCCGGGCCCCGCCGGCAGGCCCAGCCCGGCCTGCCGGGCCAAGCAGGCCCTCAGTAACCTGTTCAAAAAACGGAAGCAAGAGAGAGATTCCTGCGTCTCCCCGCGGTTTAAATAGGTAAATTTCGAGAAGCGTTATTGGTCTAAAAAACCGTCCATCAACTAAGGTTCAAACCACCACAGTTACTTGCTTTTCCCCCAAGCACTGATCCACAAAACAATTTATTACTTTTCTGCAGGAGAGCTTAGATTCTTTGAAAAACATTGTAACAGTTCTTGAAAATCCAAGATGGGTTACTTGGGAAACATTCTTTTCACATGATTACAGGCTCCTTGGAAGAACTAACACCTTTCAAATCTAGGGGGCATAAATTTGCTCTTCAGAGCAAATTTCCTCAATTATATTATGTTTATTTGTTTGATTATTAATAACATTTCTACTAATAGACCTGGACTGAAAGTCATATTCCTCAGTTTGTGATCATATTTATTTGAAGTCTTATTATTAATTTTTTTTTCATTTTGTAAATTGTATTATCATTGTTCCCTTCCCTTTTACAGTAGATGTCACAAGAGTGAGAAAGCAATTGTAACACATATAATTCAGTAATTTTATATCTGGGCTTCTTTGGACTCATTAGGTGAACGTCATCTGGTCCTACTGATTTGTTTTAATGCATATTACAAACCAATTCTAAAATTCTCTAATCAATGCAAGTCTTTTGGAGCAGGCGAGGTAAACCAGGTGTGCTGACTCCAGATGGTTCCCTTTATAACTATATTTGTATCCCAGGGAAAATTTGTTTCCCATCCAAATCCACATGGGATAATAAACCTCAAGTTGTGTGTTTCTGCCTCTAATACCTGAGAAATGCAATGTAGTCTATGATTGTGAAAATCAGGTTAGCATTTCAGACATACCAGTAAAACAGCATCCACACCACATGCCTGAAAGAAAGGATAAGTGAAAAAGATCAATTGCATTTTATTTAGAATTTTTAAGAAAGTAGAACACTGTGATAAAATACTGTAATACTAGAGTGTAATAACTTTAATCTAATAAACATTTTTAAAGGCAGTCTACACGTGGGATGAAAGGAAGGAGTCAGATTTTTTGCTTTCTTTATAGTACATAGTAGAAATCTGAAAAATTATATGGGAAAAAAGGGCACTAATTCTCTTTTTCCAAATTAAGAAAACAGATATAGGAAAGGTGGTGGACAACGAGAAGTGCTTTACTTTTCTATAATGAAAAATTAATATATTGTTTCTGCATATTTCTTTTTCCAGAATTTTCAAAAATAATCAGTTCCTCTACGACAGACAGATGTATGATTTTCCTTTGAACTGATAAAAAACTTTTTTTGATTATTTCCTTTTAACAACCATGTACATATACATTTTTGGAAAAAAATGTATGAACATTTCTACTGACATCCCTTGTTCTCTCTCTTTTGGCTTTAATCAGCAGAGATGTGAATTTCACTAAAAGGGTTGTTAATGAATCTCTCTGGCATGACATTGTTGATATTGTTATGGTTGTACAATAGCAGACAATGAAAGTCTTTAGAAGGGAGAAGCAAAAGCTCTTTTACAGTGTTTTTAGTATAAAGAAACAAAGATTACCTGTTAGAAGAAAAGAAAATGGGGTTATGTGCTCTTTAATTATAAAGATGTGACAAGTGCAAATAGCCATTTGAAAATAATCTTCAAACAAATTTGCTGGTTATGTGCATTAACTTTTTTTCCTAGATTAACAAAGCCTCTCAGTTAAGAATTTGTAGAAAATTTGAACAGAGCCACAAGCAATTAACTACTGTTAAAAGTAACCACTATCTTCAGGAAGTTTTTTTCTACTTTAGTTACAAGAGGGAACTTGCTTTTCCTTAAGGAACATAGGAAGTAGCGTTCACTAAGAAACAAATCAAACCCACTCCTAACTGTGTTCATGCAGGTCTAGCATCTCCATTATGTAAGACAAGTTGTATTGTTTTCTCTTTATTTTCCTATTCATGTTTTACATTTTTTGTCCTCAGGATTAGGATTACGGCCATAATTAGAAGAAAAATGTGGAGACTTTAGACATCTTTTGTGTTTCCCTACATAGCTTCTGTTGTTGGAGACATGAATAATCACAGAGAAACTCCTGGTGTTTTGAATGGAAATTTGCTATAATTTGAAATGTAAATAAGTACAGGGGTAGGCATAATGTCTGATTGTTGAAACTACACAGCCATAGGTTCTTCTAGAAGGTAAGCGGAATGCCAAAATATTTCAAAATCAGGCATTTAAAGTGAATGCAGTTACGACCTTTAGCTAATGACTTTTGCAGTAAGTAGCATCTCTTGGTTGCCATAAAACCTTACCAACATTTTCCCCTTAAGGATAAGTTCATCATATGCAGAGAAAGTATTTCTAAGAAATCTGTATCTGGTAAATTATGAATGGGGTCGCAGATAGCACCATTTTCCCGCTTCCATAATTCCAGTGTTAAATAAATGACTGTAGTCATAGAACATAGTTACATTTATAATCCACTAATCTTAGTAGCTCTATCTCGCCAACACGTCTTTAACAGTTCTTTAATAAGGCTTTGTATGCGTTTACAGCCTTCATTCAAGTATCACATTAAAGGGCAGAGGTCATGACTTGGGTAGTTCTCATTCATCAGGTACTGTGTTTTCTTACATGTTTATCAGTGCATAAATAAACCCTTTAAGATGAGTATTAATCAAATGGGACTTTTAAACTCCTTGTCATCTTCTTCCTTGTCTCACATGCGTTGCCCTTGATCATTTCTCAGACTTTCTTTGACAAACAGTGGATAAATTTGAGCCTCTGCCTGTTGCTATGTCACTATCGAGTCGAGCTGATAAACAAGGAGTGCTTACAGCCAATGTGAAATGCAGCACAAATGAACTTTCAGGTTGATCCCAGAAGATGTGGTCACTTGGCTAATCTTTTCATTTCCAACCCTTCCATTCATATAGATACATTTTTATAGTTGCATGCACCACAGTCAACAAGATTTTTGGGACAATGTTAATTCCTAAAAGCTTAGTAATAAGAATGCCTTGGTGTTTTTTCTCAAATTGTTCTGTCACGTACACATGCTTACATTGCAGCTGGGCCCATTCATCCTGCCTGTGGCCCATGCGTCCCTGTACAGGGACCTTTATAGGCTCATTGTGGTTTCTATTTCTTGATCCTCTGTCACAGACTTGTCAGGATAAGAATATGTCATACAGGTTTAAGGCTTTGCTTTTTGAGTACATTATAGAGGAAATCACTGCTTAGCTGATATTCTTTTCTGAAGCACTGTAGTCCCCTGAGTCCATGGCACATGTTAGCCTCATAGATGAGCCGCTGCACATCCAGCACAACCTCTATGCTCAAGGTATGTGTGCAATGGTCGAAGCCATTCTCTTCTGAGAAAGAATATTTTTTCAGGGCCAAAACAAGAAGGAAAACTGTTAATATGAAATCCAGGGTCAGGTGGATCCTGCAATTCTGAGAATGCACTATTTCAGTTGCCTCTTAGTTAAGTGGAGGTTCAAATGTGTTCTACAGTCCAGTTAAGGGATTCACCCACCTTTCCTCCTTCCACTTATAATCAGGCTGTCCCAAAATAGATTCACAAGTGCTTTTCTTCTTACTTGATACAAATAGTGCTCTTCTGAAGAGTCCAGGGACACACTCTTAGATCCCTGAGCATTGCTGGATGAATGCACTTGAAGGGTGGCAAGTTTCTACCGAATTTCTAGGTAAACAGAGAGGTTTCTCATTGCAGGTAAATGCCTCTGTCAGGTCAACAATCCTGTCAAAGCAAGTGAAGACTCTTGATGTGGTAGAAGGTGTCTGAGTGGCAATATTTTGTTCTTGTGACAGAAATGATAATAAAAGAAAAGAGATTGTAACTGCTCATCTTTCTAAAATTTTGGTATAGAGAACACTCTTTTCAACCTGTATAGGAAAGAAGGTGTGCTGTTGCTACTGAGATGTGCCCAGGCAAGCTGCACACCCGGGAGGCTGCAGGTTTGGCAGGGCTGGCGGAGGGGAGGCTGGGAGAGTCTGTACCTGTCAGCCAACACACAGAGCAGCCCTGTGCAGCATGGCTTGGGGGTAGGGGCAAGCTGAGAGGCTTGCCTCGGTGAGAGGCAAGCTGAGAGGCATGGCGTCGGTTGTAGTGGCAGGTGAAAGGGTGCTCTCACCAAAGGCCTGAGTTTGTATCCCATGGATCACTCGCATAAGAAGAAAATGCTGTAGCTTTTCCTGGTTTTACCAGGTGGCATACTCTGCGGCATCCACTCTGTGGTTAGATAGCACAGGGTCTTCAGGAATTTGACTTTGAGGGGAGAGCTGAAGGCATTTATGTAGGACTGTGTGAGTATGTCTACTGAGCCTTTTACATTTATTCAGCATATCCACAGATTTCAAGCAGTTGTATAATTGTATATAGCTGAAAGTGGTTATGGCACCCATAAATTTTTTACAATGTAATAACTCATATCTCACAGTCAGTGACCTAGCTGTCATAGCTTCCAGTACAGCCGAATGTGTGCTCATTCTGGGAGAATGATCTCTTAGAGAAAGAAAAAACGTAAATTCACAAATTAATTTTATTCCTTTACTTGAGTTTCTTAGCTGTTTCCTTCTCTTGTGTCTGCTGATCTTCCTCAAATTTACTAGACAAACTTCTGCCTTCTAAAGCAGGGTTTGTTTTTTCATCATGACAACAACATTTCTTCAACCAGGATTATTTAAACATTTGCAAAGGGAATAGGCACCTTCTGCATGGGAAGATTTCTGAACTGAAATATCAGCTTTGTTGCACCAGTGTAAATCAGAAGAATCTTCATTGAAGTTGATGCAGTTGCAACAATATAAAAATAGGACAAATGAGATGTCTTCAAGACCTAGTACTGTGATTCCTTGAGCCATTAGTCTCTCAGTTTAAGCTTGTACCAATCAACTCAATCAGAAGTGGGAGGAAGGGAGAAAGAGAAATTAAATAAAATCATTATACGCACCTTAGTTTAGTAAGCATGTGATATATTACTGTAAACCTTACCAAAATTTATTACTCTGGGATTTTTCATTTTTCTTGTGTTTCTTTGGACAAAGAAATTGTTAGCTTTTGTCAGGTAAATGTTAAGCACATGTATGAATATTAACAAGCAAAAAGAAAATGCTTCCTCCTATTTTCAGGTCCATCAAATATTATAATTCTTGTTCCTCCTTTTCTTTGCAACCCACAACTATACACATTTCATATCATCATCTTGTAAACCTGACATCTTTTGATTATACTGTGTTAGTTTTTGTAATCAAGTCTGAATCCTAAAAAAATTAGTTTCCAGTTAACCTTTCCATACCACAAGCTTACTAAATTCCTCTTAAACCTGCCAGGTGAATAATGCTTTTTTTTGTGCCTGGAAGAGTGAAAATTATTAGTTCACTGTCATCTAATCTGACTACCTATTCTCTGTCTGGATAAAGGTTTAAACGTATAGACAAATACTTAGTGTATCTAAAAAAAGAGAACCAACATAACAGTAATCCCTAAATCAGCTTTATATGCTGCCTTAAAACAGTAGAATACTTTGCATAATTTAAATAGTAAACTCCAAAATATAAGTTCATGACTCTACTCTCAGGGAAGGGGAAGATCCACTGAATTATCCTCCAAGTGGTGGGCTAGCACAGCCATGTGTTGCTCTGGACAAGAAAAACCAATCAAGAGTACCAGTCCTTTACAGTGTGACTAACCCACTTTCCACATCAGTGACACCAAAGCAGTTTATCTGTTTTCTTGGAAACATGCCTGTGCTTCTGTCCCCTTCCTTCTTGAAATATACTGCACACAGAGCAGCTGCCAAGCCAGATGAATCGCACGGTAGGGGGAATTGCTGAAAATAAACAGCATGCAGATTGAAAATAGGACTTGGGAATAATTGCAGGAGAGGAACACCAGCATGATTTTCACCATTCTGGTTTCCTCAGCCAATTTCTAAATGCTTCATGTTCTACGGAATGAAGTCTAGAAGAGAAATATAGTGGCTTGAGCCATATCAAAACTCATTGGTGGCAATGACTTTTCACCGCCAAAGGTGTGGATCAGACCCTCAGTCCCCAGCATTCTGCTTCCAAGGCCTCAGGCATTAGTGAAAAACCTAAAACAGTGCACTCCAGTACAATATGATGTTTGGTGCCTATGTCTAAAACCAAAATCAAGTCCTGCCCGTCTCAGATGCTACCAGAGAGTAGGGGCATGTCCCTGACTGCCCAGACATGTTCCACCTCCTGTGTCCTTGGGTAGCTCAGCAGCTATTTCACAAGCCACCACACAATGTATTTTGCACACAACAGACCCCTGAAAAAAATTATAAATTTGACTTCTCATAGCTGACAGCTAGATAAACAATTTCTCCTAAGAATACAATCTGAGCTCTCATCTAAAGCAGAGAAAAGCTTATTTCATGCTCTTATCTATCCAACAGGATACGCACCTGTATTTTCTACTGTTTCTCAACCATTATAGACACTTTAATGCACTTGGAGAAAGAGGGAACATTTTCAACTCTTCCTGTTGAAGCATTCTTACTGTGAAAAAGAATGCAAGATTTATTGTTCTGTAACGAAAGCAAGACACAACACAAAGCAAGACTGCTTTTTCTGTATTTTACCATAGTGGCAGTTATATAGATTTCTTGTCCTGATCAGAGGCTTTATAAAGATTTAAGGAACAATCACTGTGTAAAGATTTTTTGGAAAAGGATTAAGATTCAGGTATCCTATTGCCAGTGTCTTAACCATTAAGCTATAAACCAAAGACAAATTTCTGCCTAATCTTTTTTTTCTAATGTTCCGATGCACTTGATCCTCATTTTTTTATTACTCTATAGTTTGATTTCATCATAATAGCCTCCAAAATTTTTATATTTCTCCCTAAATATCTTTCCAGATAAATCCAGACACTCTTATAGGAGGCTACATAGAGCATTAAAATATTTTCTTAGTGAGACAGTAACAAAAATTAAACTTGTCTTTTTGTTGTCCCTATTGGGGTGTGCTGAAAGGTGCTAGGAGAAATCTTGCCAAGCCATTTCCTTCTAGAAACAAAGGGAGAAGTATCAGGGCCAGCCATGCCTTATGCATCAAGCTTCTCATGTAAGTTAATACTGAGTAAGAGCTAAAAATCTACCAGGTGGGCACCTCTGGGATTAGAAACCAACTAAATTGATGTATACAGTCATTGTTTAGGACTGCAGAAAAACTTAGCATCCCAGCTCAGATTTTAAATGCTTAAATCCTTCAGTAGTTCTGATCCTAAATTAAGTAAAAATGTGTATGCCTTCATCAAAGCGTCAGGCAGCAGCATAAAGTCTAGTGTGTTCTCATCTACCATGTATATCTTATTCCTAGAATTACTCAGTAGTGTGGAGAAAGACTGAAACCTAATTGCAGATGGTTCCTGACTTAACAGATGACATCAGGATCCATCTCACGTGCCCAGAACCTCTAGTCACCGCTGGTTCTGCAGTATCACTGAAAAGGACCTATTGTATGGTCTGATTTACCCCCTCCATGGTGTCCACTTGAGACCTTAATAAGAGGCAGCACAGTCTCAAATGTTCTTCCCTAACTACGGATCAAATAAAACCTGTACCTGGATGAAAGCACACGTGCTTATGCCCCTACATGTGAATCACGACTGGTTTTAGTCCCATTGTTGAACATTATCTTGGCGAATTTGGTCTTCAGTACTTCAAGACAGGTTACTACAGCCTCTCTGGTTAGTCAGAGATTCCTGAAAACCAGAAAAACCAAAAAAACTTTTCTCCTAGTCACCACTGAGGTTACTTTATTTTTTGGCATTAACACAGCTACTATAAGAACTGGCCAGTTCTCTTCCAGGACTGTTTATATTACAAAGGAAGTTAGGTCTGATCCTCCAGTTACAGACTATGCGCCAAACTCTCAAGTGTTTTGGTTGTTCAAACATATGTATTGCATGTATATTTGGCTTTAACACTATAGTCCTTATTGAAGCAAAACCACCCACTATGGTCAAAAATAGTAGTGTAATTTGGCATCCAGTTACAATCTATTCTCAAGTGGCATTGTTCTCTTGCTGCCACTGTTGCTTCTTGCTTGAATAATTATTGTTCTTCTCTCAGATTTCTCCAGCTTTAATAATTTATTAAATCTACTAATTATTTTTCTTTCTCCTTCTAGATAAGAGAAAATAAAACTTGACAAAATTTCAAAATGAGGTGACATAACACATGCAATGTTATTATCATATTTCTTGCATATGCTAAGAGGAATACAATGGATTCCATATTCCTCTCTTGCTCTTCTTGGTAAAATCTTAACATGTTAAATATTTTTTGGAATCCCTGGCAAATACTGAGCAGATACTCCAGTGTGGTATTTGAAAAAAACCCCACATCTATGTATAATTTTTTTCATGTATAAATAAATATACCCTTATTTTCAAGGAAGATGTCTTTTATTACATGGAAAGACAGTAATGACAAAGTAAAATATTAGAAATAGATTCTGTTTCCCTTCTTTTGGAGATCTTCCAATGTGAAAATGTGTTTAAAATCTTGCATGGAGAGATTTTGTATTTCAAATATTTCTTGAGAGAATATAGCATCACAGTCTTAGTTCCTAGACTTTTCTAAGGCTTCTTTATTTGGAAAGAAACATGTTTTTTGATTGTGTATGTGTACATATATGCAGTCATACATGTACATGCCAATAGTTTTAGAGTGCCATCTGCTGTCATATGAGACTAAATAATGTTGTTTCTGTTAAGTTTTTAGGATCAATAAAGTTGTTGTGCCCTTGAAAGGTTTTCTGATTAAGTTGCACTGCCAGATAAAGCACATTTTTAAATTGCAGGAAGTACAGAGGTGTTTTTTCCTAACCTTTAGATGTATAGAATCATAGAGGCATAGATCAGTTGGGGTTGAATTAGACCTTGGTGATCATCTCGTTACAACCCTCCCCTGCCATGGGCAGGAACACATTTCACTAGACCAGGTTGCTCAAATCCCCATCCAGTCTGACCTCCTGAGCTTAGAGGAGGTGATCCTTGAATATTCATCAGCTTTCTCGTGCCCCTCTTCCCTACAGGGTTTTATTGCATGGCATTCTCTCCAGTCACAGGAGCCACCCCACCACAGTTCTGTGATAATAAGATTGTAGCCCTGATGGTTTGTGTACATCTTTAAGTCTTCTTGTTTATTGCACATTTCATGTGAGTTTGATAGGGGCATTTGGGCCCTTATGAAGTCAATTTACTGGCTGAAGTGGCAGGAATTTCTTTGTGCTTCTCTTTAGGTGCTCTCCTGATGACCTGCAATCCCTCTCCAGGTTCTGGGCATCTCTTGCTGGCACTGGCATCAAACTGGTAGAGGTGAGATGGATTTAAGGTTCTCCTCCCTCAGCAACTTTAAAGCCCTCTTCAGCAGCTTGGCAAGCCTATAGACCAAAGATGCTCTTGCTCCCCTCTGACAGATGGACCCACACATGGACCCTTCTATGTAGCATTCTGCTTGAATTCATGTGATTGCTGAATCTTCTTGACTCACCTGCCCGTGCAATCTCTTTATTCTTCCGGTAATAAATGAAAAAATATTTTTATGGAAGGTTTGTGTAAAATATTGTTGATTTTCTCAAAATGCTAACCTATCAAGATCAAGAGCTTATTTTCTTGTTGATCTAGAAGTAAGTTGCACAGAGTCCAGGCAAATGTGAACAGCAGCAGAGATGCTCACAAGCAACATTTAATCTCCTTTTTGGAACTTAAAATCTAAACTTCTTTTTCAGGCGAAAAGTCTGCTTTAAGAATTGAAGCCATAGAAAGACTAAGGCAAAAATTAAATGTTGCCACTTGTCACAGTTTCCTCAGAGATGCAAATCCAACCCCCCAGCCATATGGCATTTCATTCAAGAATGAAAACTTGCTCAAATGCTGTGTCTCTTGAGTGTTCAGTACTTCCCTCTGGTGGTCTGTCCCATATAATACTTCTCAGAAAAGAAATTGCTTAAACCCCTCTCTTTGAATTTAGGACAGTTTGTGAAGATGTAGATGCACTGAAGTGTGTATCAGTTTTCAGATGGGGTCTGAAGTGGCTTCAACTAGGAGGTGGTCAAAAATATTTTAAAATTCTAGAATGTTTTCTAACATGATCTGAGTTTCTAGTTTGGATTAGGTATGTTGTATTTGTGAATTTTAACTAGATTTCAAAGCTAAGGAAAATCTCCAGATGACATTTAGCTCAGTTTTTAAGAAAGCAAGAATGAAAGCCAGCTGTGTACTATTTCGGGCAAGCTGACTTCTTAATCCTTTTAGGAAAGACAACCAGGGAATCAGCACGTTTTCTTTTTTCTGACATCATTGGACAGCTACACCTCCCACTCTACCATAATGTCTTTATGGGCTGCCATGATTATTCTGTGTTCCCCACGAAATGTATTCTTGTAGAAATCAAGACACTCTCATAGACTGACGTTGTGTACCTTTGCTACTCATATATTTTCTAAAACAATTAAATTTCACTATTCCTTCTTTCAGCATTCAAATATAGATAGCTCTAACCTCAATTTAGTGTTACTGTCATCAGTGTTTTCAATTTATTTTTGGTAATGGGCACTTCAAATAGGCTTTTAATATAGGCATCCACAGAAAAAAAGAGATGAGCTAAAAGGAGCCAATAACTATGGGTAGCATATGAAAAGTGTTGCCATATTCTAATTCATTCTCCTTTTCTGAACCCATCTGCATTTAAATGTAAGTGAACTACCATTCGTATTGCTGTGAATGGCATTCTTCTGTGAAATATTTGTCTTTATGCTCTTTTTTCATACATTTGTTTACACTGTCTTCATTACATACTTTTATTCACTACTGTTGTTACATAAATATTTAGTCTATGGAAGATGCCCATTACTTTAGAGGTTGTTACCCTCTTCATTTTCTCACTTTCTTCTACAAGACCATATTTTAAAATCCACTTCTTAGTTAGTTGCTGCTGCAGTGACTTAAACAGCATTCAAGGTAAAATATAGGAACAATTGAACCTAAATTGGAAAACTCATTCTGTTATCTCTCATGCTGAGTTATTGCTGTTTTTCAAAGTTCTGTGGTGGTTTCAGATTTAGAAGGATGCAGGAAAGACAAGGATATCCAAACCATAGATCTATGTTGCATGTATGGGAACTTAAACAGACTTGGGTATGGACCTGTCTTGAAAAGTGTGATTTCCACTGGAAGAATGGTTTGAAAAATAGTACTTGGTGGGAATTCAACCCATTTGTGTCACCCTTCAGACTCTTCTTATACAAAAATAATTTCTAGTAGAATATAAGTGAGACTAATCTTGTCATGTAAACCCGACAAAAATGTGTATTTTGAAGGTCACCACTGAGGTGGATATCTGAAATGGATTTCAAATTCCTGTATTTCACTAGGTATATATTTTGGCGGAAAAAGTGCAGAACAAGATACTCAAAAGTCTTGCCTAAATTCTGTGTTAAATTTTGACTGTTCTATTGGCTTCCCACACAACCAGGATCTGAGAAAGACAAAAGATATGGTATTACCTATAGCCCATCAGAAATCTGATAAGAAATTTCACTTTAAGTAATAATATCCTTGGATGGAAATAGAAAGTTAAAAGTTTGGATTTATTGTTCTGTGTGAAAGAGGAATCATAATTTTAAAAAATCCATTTAAGAAGAAAAGCAACAACAAACACAAAACCATCTCATTTTCAGCTTTTTTTTTAGCTAGGCATCCCATCTTCCTAAATCCCTGAGGAGCCAGCAACATGACTCCACAGGCAGTTAGCTGAAATAATTCAGTAGCTGAAATAATGGCATTCTGAAACACCATTCAGGCCTTCTGGCAAGCAGACAGGTGAGACACCAAGCAGAGAAGCAGGCAATTTGTCTTAAATACTTAATTCCTTAGATAAGGTTGAGAGAATCAATATAGAATCATGGAATATTTTAGTCTGGTATAACTGGCTTTTCAGTCTATCTTAAGAGTAGTCTGCATGGTCAGAATGGCTTCCACTTCCCAAATGCTCTTGAACGCTTCCCAAATGCTCTTCCCAAATGTTCTTGAACGAAGAGCAAATGCTCTTGAACAAAGTCTTGTAATGCATCGTTTACACTGGGCAAGAAAAAAACATGAGAATTGATGGAAACTTTTACTGGAGCAGATCCAAACTAACATCGCTGAGCACCCGCTTCACTTCAAGTGGAAATAACATAAATTTTACACATATTCTCTGAGAGAACCTGTTCTTAGTCTTGTTCTTTCAAAAATACAGATATAATCTGGCAAGAAAAATGAAAGCAAAAGAGAAAAGGTAGATTCTGGTATTATAAATAATTCTTACTCATGCTTAAAAATTGCTTAAACAAGAGCCAGATTCAACTTCCACAATAATTAAATAGAATAAGTTCCTTTTCAGAGTTGTGCCTTACCCATTGGTCTGCAAATTTGGCAAGAGTTTTACACATCTAGTTTTATTCATAAAATTTTTAAAACATATGAGCAACTATTATAAGAGTAAATAATGCTCACTTTAAAAATGTGCTGCTGTAAGTAAAAAAGTGGAGGACAGAAGCAATTCGTATCCCCAGTTACCACTGAAAATAGGAAAGTTTAAAAAACAATAATGGAATTTAAAGCCTTCAAATGCTGTTCAGGTTCCAAATATTATTCTGTGAATATATGCCATGATTTAATATATATTCAATATGTGCTGTTTTTCTTGACCTTAAACAAAATAAATCACTACATGTCCTCTTTTTATACGTAATACTTTCTTTTCTACTGTATGTGTGTTCATTCACTACACACCTTTACCAAGCAGTTTAGATCAAGAAATTCTAGTTTTCCTTGTAATTGAAACATAAACACTTAATGTAATTTTTAAGATCTACAAAGTGCCAATGAAGTATCACACTGAAATTAGTCTCTGGGCAAGACCTTGAAGTTTTCTCAAAGTGTCAAATATCAAGGTCAGATCTGATTACATCAATAATACAATGAGAGGTAAAACCACCCTTGGGGACTCAACTCAGCTTCATGGGACCCAGGCCTTTCACTAGAGGTCATAAATCAGAAGAAAAATGACAATGTTTCCCACTCTAATGTGAAAGCATTTATTTACTCCTTTGAGTCTTTATTATTGTACTATTATTACAGACCTTATCATCATACAGTTACTGTGGTGCTTTAATGCCTACAAAACAAGGGGATTCACTTTTGAATAAAGCAGATCATTATGTCTTCTGTAACTACCAGAGTTTTGAGGGAAGCTAGCAATGGCATCTCTAAGTTTTTTGGAAAGTGTTTGTTTAGCTCTTGAAGATCAGTGTTGTTCTTCTTCTCTTCTTCCATTTTACTGCTCTTCTTTCATTATGACTGAAAAAGCTCCCATCAATAAATTGTCATTGACACCAGAGTAGAATTTTGATAGCATTCCCAGATATAATATTCAAAATGAAAGTATTATGCTGCTTAGGATAATGTGGTCTTCCAATAATAAATATCCTAATACGTTTTGGATTCTTATTTAAAGAAAAACTCTCATTCAGCTATTTCAGCAATGGAGGATGGAGCTGAAGTTACATTATCAAAAACAACAGCCATACAAAGGCAAAAAGAAATCTATTTTAAGAAACTTAATGTATTTCTAAAACTAATAGGTATGGAAGATAAAAATACAGGAATACAGTTCCTTTACTATTTTAGGAGGTTTAAGACTAGAGTTTTACGTAATACATACATATTATAGAGAATACATAAATGTTTTGAGCAGTCACTTTAATCTCAGGCCTTTGGTCTCCTACTTCAAAAGAGGGAAAGAGATGGAAACTGTGAGAGCATGGCAGTTCACTCAGATTCCTACAGCAGGGTGGGAAGAATTGCTGCTTAGAGAAGCCTGTCTTTCTCCTCTGACTACAGGTTGCCTTGAGCAATCAGCTTATACTTGATTCCTGACATTTAGAGAGCTAAAATTAGGCAAGATAAATTCCACCTTATGTTAAATACTTCTCCATGATGACAGAAACATGAAAAAGGCTGCGAGGTGGAAGATAATGGGATTATCTGCATTGCTTGTGCCGGGGGTGCACTGAAGAACCTTTGGTCCTCAGCTGAGCTTCGAGTATGCGATGCAGAATGCAAACACAGAACAAGAGAGCACAGCCTGCCCTAGAGAGCTTATTCATTCCTCACTGTCAAAGACACTAATAGCTCTACCAGAGCAAGACTATCTTCCCATGCTGGTCTGCTACAAAACTATGATCCCAGTCATAATTCAGTAATGAAATTTATAACACAAGTACATAATACATTAGAAATGAAAAAATGTTATCACATTATAGTGATATCTTTTCTGATTCTTAAGGGTGCCTTAATTATTAAGCTTCCTAGTCTGGCTTCCATCACAAGCTGAAAACATTTAACGAATGGAATGTTTTGAGAATTCAAAAGCATTTTTACGCATCTGGATTCCTACTCCATGTGTGTCGGGTGGAGAGATAAAGGTTTCTTTATAGCTACAGGTGGGCTTCAGTGTTACACTTTCTCATTAGAGTATGTGGAAGCATCATTTTCTAAGAGATTTAGTTTAAAGATCCAAGGCTAAAATCAGATAAAGTCCTAGGAATTTTAGGGTACATATCTCAGACCTGCTATCCATCCAGTATGACTTGTTTTCTTGATCCTTCAGGTTTTAGTCATATAATCAGTGTAGACTGACACAGGGGACACAGGTCATAACAGTGGGCAAAATCTCTGCAATATTGGGTGTTTCTTCTTAGAGGACAGGCCATATAATTTGTCTTTGGTGAACTTGGTTTTGTCTTTTCTGAGTGACACACACAAAATATAGATATATTAAATCCTGTTTAATATCCCTTACAAAATGTTGTCCCTGCTAGATACACAGTCAATTTATGATTGACATGCCAAACTTTGCCAGGAAGATACTGCAAAGTCTTCTATATTGGAGATTGAGCTGGAACTGCACCATATTAACTAGTCTTTAAAATTCCAATCACCTCTACAGGAAATAAAAACATTCAAGCTGCAGCACCATTACCGGTTACAACCAGCAACCATTACTGGTTTGCTTTTCAACAAGCTTTATTACAGTGTCAAATTTTTAAACATACCTGAGTGTTGGAGTTGATGACTGTTAATAAATTCATTTATTTTCACCAAAAAAATCCTCTAAGTTACTTGTTTGTGAGGTATACGCTGTGAAGTCCTGTGAAGTAGATTAAATATAGCTGGATATATGGTAAAGTCTAAGGTGAAAATTTAGGGAGTAATATAAAACAGTAACTGTAATTAATTAAGAGATAATGGAATTTGAAAGCAATTAACCTGTTGTAGTTTCTTAGCTGATACAGTAGTGTCATAACTAAAATTTGAGAACTTCCATCAAGCTTTGCTAGACACCTCAAGAGATAGATAAACCTCTTATTAAAAGGGTTTAGATAGTTATAGCAGAAAATTAAAAGCTGATGATTCATTTTGCTATTACAGAAGAAATAACATTACATTGAATTTATAAATTATTCTTTTTGTCATAGAATGCATAATGAGTCACAATTTTTGTTCATCACTTGCCTATTATTAATTTAACAGGCATAGAGATGGTGTAATATATTTTCTCCAATTCTAATTTTTATTAATAGAAGTCTTCCAGGTTTAGCATAGTGATCAAGAGGAATGTGGTGCTGAGGTTATAAAGGAGCAAAGAAAATAAGTCTCCTCAAATTTCAGTTCTCCTGCTTTATATAGCAGTCTGTTCAGCAGAGAAAATGATTCTATTCCTCACAACAGCACACACACATTATGGAAGAGTATTGTACACTGTTTTAATGAAGGCACATACTGCAACACAGGGATTGTGACCCTGGATTTTTTGGGATCCAGATGCTTACCTGATTGCAGAAACCTGCAGGAATATATATATTTTGTCCTTCCTGCAGCTTATATGCAAACAGTTGTAAGGGTAGTAAAATGAATTGTACTACATCAGTGATTCCATAGAAAATATTTATCTATATGTGTTTAGATATAAAATATCAGCTCTCTTTCCATCAAATAACTGTCCTTACTCCTGAACTTACTTTCAACACTTCTTTTTCTCTGGAGAAAACAGTACAAAAGTTAATAAAAACAGAAGTTAACTTTCTAAATGTTCATTTTTGAAGATATCAATGATGTATATTAATATATTTTAAAGCTCACTTGAAATATATTCCTTCTTTTTTAAGATTAGACATCTATTATTTATGTGGCATTTCTCAAAATAAAAACAGTGCAAATCTCAGGAGTTTTAGAGGAATTCTGCATGGCACAGATACAGCAGATACAGTAGGTCTGTGCTGAGTGGGTGTTTGGATATATCAGCAACAGAGGATTGCCTACAGTGTCTGACTCCAGGAGTGCTCTCTGGGACATCCTGAGCACAATGTGGCTGAAGGAGGCTGGCAGAGAAGAGCTGGCCTTCCAGGCCCACCAGAATATCCTTCGGCAGCCCGTGAATCACTCTGATATGGAACATGCAAAGTCCCCAGCAATCCCCAGCTTAGATCTCACCTGGGAAAGAGAAAAGGGAAGTCTTGCACCTACAGCATCCTATTAGATGGCTCTCCTTAAGGAATATCTATGATCCATTCAGCAAATCCATGTATTTTTGGTCTTTTTTCACCACAAATGAATCTGTAGTCTCAGGTGACATTCTCGTATCATAATTGCACAATGGTTTGGGTTGGAAGGGACCTTAAAGATCATCTAGTTACAACCCTCTGCCATGGGCAGGGATACCTTCCACTAGACCAGACTCCTCAGAGCCCCATTGAACCTGGTCTTCAACACTTCTTGGGCTGGGCATCCAGCTGCTCTGGACAACCTGTTCCAGTATCTCACCAACCTCAGAGTATAGAATATTTTCCTAATATCTAATCTAAATCTACCTTCTTTTAATTTAAAAATATTCTGAGTTGGAAGGGTAGCCCAGGTCAGTCAATTATTAAGAGTGAAAAATGCATGAGATCACCAATAAAGCAAAGACAAATTGCCCTTTCAGGGCAACCTCTTTCTGGGTAGGTCCTAGGATCTTTGAATTAATCTGTTGCTCTCGACATACAGGCAGGTCAGATATGTCCCATAGCTTGTACAGCAACGAGGTCCTTCACACAATATGCCTTATTCTTTTCTTGCATGAGGCTCTCTATGACCTCTACTTTTCCACTATCTTCCAAGCTCATTTGCAGTATTTTGTGACACATACTAACTAGTGCAGTAAGTGCATTATAGGGTCTGGTGATGGTGCATTTTGTACTAAGATGGTATTTCATGTCACAGACTATATAGAATGGGTGAATACTACTAATGTCTTGCTAGACATGCTGGGAGGACCTGTGGTATGTCTTGATGAGAACACCTTATGCAGTTTAGTTATGTCTGAGCTACGCCAAAAATGCCCAGGGAATTTGGCGCATTGACATTAAGTATGAGCATGAAGTGCTCTTGCTGGCATGGTTTTTTTGAGAGGTTGAAAAGAGAAGTGGCCTCACAGCTTTCCCTCAGTTTCCTCAGGACTCCTGTCCCTTATCTTTTCAGCCTCAGAGCTGCTCTAAGCCCTTCTAGCTCATCGTTTTTCCATCCATCACTGAACTCTTCCCATGTCAAAGCCTTCCTTGTCCTCTGTCCAAATATTTTCCAAATGCTTCCTGGTCCAGGCTCATGCTCCCTGACACTTCCTGACCACAGGCACAGCTTTTGGTATTGAGATTCCTGTGCCCCTCTTCTGCATTGTCTGCACCCTGTGGGGGTAGCTGCTGCCACATCAAGCCACCATTGTCACAGGCATCTGCTGGTACCGTTCAGCTCAGTTCCACTCATGACCCTCCAGCAACAGTTGTGCATCTCATTCTGGCAGGGATTTAAACATACTGCTAAGAGGCATTTATAAAACATTGCCCTAGATGCATTTCAGAGCAACAGTTCAATAAAAAGGGGGAAAAGAAAGCCGTCCCTGAAGGAGCACTCTCTCCTCCACCAGCCACAGAGATTTTCTGGGAGGATCTTTGACGGTTTATTTATTTCGCTCTCTTAAAAGGATTGGCAAATGTTTTTAGGAGCCTTTGGCTTTGTCTCAAAACCTTAACAAAGCATTAAGGAGAATTACATAATTTAAAGGCAGTAAAGGCCAAGTAGGTCATCCAGTGCAACTTCTCAGCAGTGCAATCTGGCATTGTTCAGGGTATTCAGTGGTGCTTTTGTCCAGTCTAGATCTGATTTACAAGGGATAAGGCTTCTGACTGTTTACATGTTTTAATCTTTAGAAGTATACAACTTAAGAAGTGTGATACATGTGACTTTCTTTCAGATAAAGAAATGTCTCTTTTACACCATACTAATTTCACCTATGTCAAAAGTCTCAAAAGTCAAAACATACTCCTATATCTCAGCAGCAGCCTAAAGAAAAGTAGAAAAGAGCTGCTCAGTCATTCTCTCTTTTTTGCTCATTCACAGGAAAAAAGAGCTCTGACTAAGCAAGACCTCTCTCTTTCTATAGTTGTCAGTGCACCTCACCTGTTTTCCACCCTGACACCTGCTCTTTTGGGTGTGTGTCTCTTTTTTTTCTCCTTTCTCTCATTTCTCTTTTCACTTTTGACTTTAGTTATTTCCCAATACCTTTTCTCAGAGGCTTTGGGAGATTTTATGAAATACTTCAGAGTGTTCAGCAAAGATGTAGGGTGCCTGAAATTCACAGTAAGTCCTTCTGATTTACAATAGTGTGTGGAGGAACTGCTGTTCCATTGAAACAAATAAGGATTTGATACAGATTTCTCTGCAGTTCAAATGCCACCTTATTCCTGATGTTTTTCAGCTTCACTTTTCACATCCAACAATATTTTGAAATCACTTATTCTAATACAAGTTACTTGATACCACATTTTAGAACAGCAAATAAGATGTTGACTTTTAACACTTGGGTCAAGCAGGATTTTTTGTAGCGGGCAACAGTACTGCAAATTTGCATGCTTAGTTGTGCAGGTAAGAAATATCACATTGATTTGAGCAGGACTACATGAAGGCACAAATTCATCGCGGATGATTTTGTGATGGTGTCATTACCCCATGACAAAATGGAACAACTAAGCTTGTGTTAGCACTGAATAAATAACTTCAGAGGATTTGAATTTTGTTCAAAACCTTTATTAAGGTCATTCATAGACTTGTAGAATCATAGAATATTCTGAGTTGGAAGGGACTAACGAGGATCATCAAAGTTTGACTCCTGGTCCTGCACAGGGCAGCCCAAGAATCACACCATGTGTCTGAGAGGAATGTTCAAACACTTCTTGAACTCTGTCAGGCTTGCTACTGTGACTACTTCCTTGGGGAGCCTGTTCCACTGCCCAACCACCCTCTGTGTGAAAAACCTTTTCATGATATATAAACTAAACCTTCCCTGACTCAGTTTCATGCTGTTTCCTTGAGTTCTGTCACTGGTCACCACAGAGAAAAGATTGATACCTGCCCCTCTGCTTCCTCTCTTGAGAATGTTGCAGACTGCACTGAGGTACCTCAGTCTCTTCTTCTCCAGGCTGAACAGATTAAGTGACCTCAGCCACTCCTTGTATGGCTTTTTCTCAGGATTCTTCATCATATTTGTAGCCCTCCTTCTGATGCTTCTAACAGCTTTATGTCATATACTGTGGTGTCCAAAACTGCCCCCAGCACTCGAGGTGAGGCTGCCCCAGTGCAGAGCAGAGTGGGACAATCCCCTCCCTTGCCCGGCTGGTGGTGCTGAGCCTGATGCCCCCCAGGGCACCCCAGGCTGGCCCTCCTGGCTGCCAGGGCACTGCTGGCTCATGTTCAACTTGCCACCAACCAGGACCCCCAGCTCCCTTTCTGTGGCATGGCTCTCCAGCCTCTCATTCCCCAGTCTGTCCATACATCCAAGGATGCCCCATCCCAGGTGCAGAATCTGTCACCAGCCATATTTGTGTGCAATGAGGGAAGGTAAGAACTGTACTAAAACTGGAATTGAAATAGGGAGATATCATAAATATTTATGCTCTCAAGTGCTTGGGGTGTCATTTAAGTTGTCAAGTCTTTTTATATGGAATATTTTCCACACCTTTCACCTGTTGTTGAAGGACATTTCTTTGCTAATATATTTTTGAAGCAAAGCAATTTTTGTTATGATAGTAAGTGACGAGAGTTACAATTTGATTTGTGGGAAAGTATATACAGAGAATTTAAGTTAAAATTAACAAGATACGGCCTCTACCTGAATGTGAAAGTGCCGTGGGTATGGTATTATCTGTCATACAACAGGCTGGGGTCTGTCTTCAGAATCCTTTCTATCTATGCATCCTAGATGTACTTGAAATAAGTCTGGCTAAAATGTTCTCTATTATGTAATGGAAATTCTGTCTGGTCTGCCCAGACAAAACACATACAAGTTTTGCCTCATTGTAATTTCATGTGCTCAGTTTTTAAGAGGCACTGGTTTTTTCCCATTGGGCTGAAATATTCATAAGTAAAAAAAACAAATTTGCAAAACCTGCACTTTTCCACAAATCAAACAAAGTGGAAACTTAGTAAAAGGTTCAAGCTATAAACTATTAATCAAGGTGAAAATTGGACATTATATTGCTATGAAAATAATGGTTTTGAGTCACCTTAATTGACTTAATCCTCCTGGAAAAAAATACTGAATTTCCAAGCTATAATATTCTTTCTAGTTATCTGAGTGATAAACAAGATCATTGTGATTAATGGCTATCATAACTAATGTAGAAAAAATTAATAATGACATTTGATTTTTTAGTAAAATGATGAAGATGACAGGTATCTTCAGTGATGTACTTACTCTGTGTTTAAAAGAGATTAGTGTTTTATTTATACTATTTAGTTTATTTATTTATACTATTAAATGATGTGAAACCGCTATTTTTCATTTGCTTTGGAAAGAAATATACTGTAGCTTACTGTTTATCAGGTAGTAAAAGCTCATAAAATTAAATATATTTGTAGAAGAAGTGTGTAGTATATGTCCTTACAGAGAAATTAAATTTTTGGAGACGGAACACTTATAATGAGGTGTAGCCAGACTCAGTCTGAATTGCAACAACAAACCTTGTTAAATTAATAATAATTAATTTCATATTCTAGTTTGAAACCAGGGTTTTCAAAAACTAAATAGGGAATTTCATACTGAAAAAATATAGTAAATCTTTATTATGTACCAACAGTTACATATTGATTTTTATGGTCAAACTCTTTTTTTTGGAACAATATGGGAATGCATATACCAAAGGACATTTATCTTTGCTTGAGAATATAAATATTTGAGACAGAGTAAAGATTACAGAAAATAAATAATGGGGGTTTGAGGCTTTATAGTATAAACACCTCTCTTATTTTTTTTATTTTGTTGTGATATCAAAAATTAAGTATTACTAATTCTTTGTGTTTATATAAAAGTTCAAGACAGAACTCACCTAAAATTAGTGGCACTTGAGAGATTTGACTTTCAAATGCAGTAAATGGCAATTATTGGGACTGAAAATGTTTGTCCCAAAATTTTGTTCCAAGTTAAATCAGTATTTTTTTTCTGCTGCATTTTTGTTGGGTTTTGAGGATTTCTTTGATTTTTGTGTAGCTCCATATTAGTTGGTTTTGAAATGGATGATTTCCAAATTGTCCCCAAACTGTATATACTTTGAGAGAATCGTGGGGAAATTATGTTTTATGTATATTTATTTAAATCCTCCTAAATATTATTCCTGATATGAAATGGATTTAGAAGACGTTTTCTTCAAAAGTGACAGATTTATAATTAATTCTGAATTCAGTATATTTCTGAATTCAACTAATGTTTGAATTTTCTCTGCTTCAATACAATAGGAGTTGCATTACTCATATGGCAGGCAGTAACTTTGGGGCTTCCCAGTTTTCTCCCCTCTCACTGCCCAGAAGTTTCACACCAAAATTCTTTTTGTCATAAACTGGAAGATTCTAAAGCTTCCTTTACAGGATGGATTTTGGGCATCTTTATAAGTGAAAGCTACCATATTGGTGTAGAGAACCTGATATAGATTTTTTGCTGTTAATTTAAAGTACCAGAAAATACATACATAAATTTAAAAAAAAAAAAAAAATGGAGCAAGGCAGCTGAAACCCCAAGATTCAGACTTGTTGATGACATTAGTCTGTGTACACTGACAAGTGAGGAGGAAACCAGTTCTTTGGACTGTCTCTGACTTTAAGGGAAATGCCAGTATTCAGGCTGAATATCTTGTAGCCTAATCCCGGTGTGCTTGCTCCCATGCCTGTTTCTTATAGACACCCTATGTCCCAACACCTGAAAATAGAAACAACTTTAAATGTCACATCCTTCCACTGTTTGCTGCTGGGAGAATAGAGATCAGTGAAAGATACCAAACAGCATTATACAGATCAACTGTTAGCAGATAGAGAGGAGATCCATAAGGCAGGAACATTCACATGTCTGCCTTCAGCCTGAGAGAGCATGCATGGCTGTGCTTATTTGCAAAGCTGTGGAAAAATCCTGTCCTCAGAAGTGCATCCACCATGACAGATGTGTATTTTTTAATTTGCTCTATCTCCTTTCTTATGATTATTTCATGATGCAGGGCTTGCCAGGCTGATTCTAACTGAACAGTTAGAATAGGTATCACACGGCCCAGCTGTCTTGAGGAAGAAGAGGGGACTGGACTTTGTGGGGAAGCTGTGGGTGGCCAGGCACCATTCCTGGCATTGGTGTACCTCTGTGAGTGACATGTAGGCTCAGCTCTTCATGCTTAATTCCTAATGAAATTTTGAAACTCTGGGACAGGTTAAGCTTTGGAAAGGTCTCCAATTTTGATTAGTTGACCAATTTTCTGGGTGAGCAAACTTCCTGGGCCATTCTCTGAAAAGTCTGTTGAAGCAAAATGCTGGAGCTCTACAGAAGAAGTGGGGCACAAGGTTAGTTTCCTCCTTCTGGAGTTATCATAGAAAAGTGGAACTTTTATTTTCACGAGTCCTTCTTGTTGCACTGGGAAAAACTATCAACCTCTTGGGCAATAACCTTTGACCTTTCCCTTTGTTACCTACAAAAGAGCTGCTGTGCATTAATTAAAAAAAAAATAGATGTAATTTGTCCACCTCGGCCACTCTTGTTTTTTGCACCAACTAAACAGAGCAGTTTACTTCACCTTGATTCAATCTATTTTTTTGCCTATTGGGAGCACAAGAAATAAAAAGCAACCTTATTTAAAGATCATTGCAGTAGGCTTGTGATAGTTGTTCAATACTGTCAGTGCTGTAGTAGTCTTTGTTTGATGGCCATGTAGGTTCCCACCAGGTCTGAACACATTAAAGATATGAGGAAAGCCATTTTCCTCCTTAATAGGAGAATCAATTGGACTGAACACATTGGTTCAGGGTGATAAAATTAAATTATGTGTACTGAGGAGATGGAATTCTTGCATTTATTTTAAGAAACAAATGCTAACCAGCACTGATATTCAAGCCAGACCAGATAAGAGCATAAAGCTAGACAAGGTGATTCTTCTTTTCTTTGTCTTTTTGGTGGTGGTGAGATTTTTTTTTTTCCTTTTTTTTTTTGGTGCACAGAAGAACGATATTACAAGCTACTTTCTTTGATTTATTGCCTTCTGAGACAAAAGAAATCTGAAACCTTAAGTTAGGCTTAGAGGATTAGAATCAGGCTGAAAAGGACCATTTCTGTGTTTTATACTCCTACAAGGTCCATTGGCATATGGAACTAATTTCAAGGTTCTTCATTTCCCCAGACACAGGATCAAGAAAGGCTGCATGTACTGTGAGACGCAATTGACTTCATGGACCTCAGAAGTGTAATCTCTGAAGTCCAGCTCCTCACGATAAAATAATTATTGATGCCACACATATTTGTCTCCTTTGGCTAGTCCCCTTTCCAGTACTCACAACAATTTGGTGTTTTTACATGTATTGAAACTTGGAGGCATTTAACTACTGATTTTACTACTAAATCTAAAATAAACTTTCTTTTTTCATCATTAAATACTTAGAATTCCTACAAACAACACATGAAAGGTATTTAAGTATTCAAATATTTTTTACTCCATTTCTCATCTGTAAATCTACAGAATAGCAAATGCAGTTTTACGACTTTGTTCCACACCACAGCAATGTCAGAATGTTTGTTCTTCCACTAACAGGCACAAATATCTTCAAAGTTTAATTTTAGATAACAGCATCAATAAAAATGCAGCCTTTGTTTACTGAAAAGTTGCAAAGTTTTTCCCATTAATGGTAAAAAAATGTGGGTTATCCACTTTGTTATTTGCAGTGACCATGTGTTTTAGATAATTTGTATCACTTTACAGATAGTGGAATTTCTTTTCCAGGAATCCTGCTCTTTAGTCTTTGAAGACAGCACTGCCAGTGACTTTACTGAAATTAGAAAGCAAACGTTCAACCTCCGTGTAATTTTTTTAAATTTTTTTTTTTATTTTTTTATTCTATTCTATTGCCTTTGCTTTGTAATTATTGTTTTCTGGACTCTGAAGATCAGTCTTTCAGTAAACTATTTAGTAGACCACTGGATTTTCTTAATCTTCCAGATTCTTTTAATGGTCCTTTTTTTCCCCCATGGAAGGAGCAACCTAATAATAGTTGTAGAAGTAAAGATTCAGCTGGTGCTGAATATGCTCCAATCCAGTCAGAAAGAAGAAAGGACTGAACCATGCTATTCTGAACTGTTTTCACATAAACCCTGAGTGATCCTTGCTGTACAGATCATATGCAAGGTTTTTCATATCCGAAGGAAAGCAGATTATAGTTTTGCCCACTTAAATGTAGACTGACACATTAATCTCTTATCCATCCTCTCCCCAGAAGACGAGTAGCTGTATTCAGTTAGATTCTCCTCATTTTATTAGTTTTGAATGTGAAAGTCATTTATTCATCAATAAAACAAAAAATGGTCATTACATCATTGCTAATTGATTATCAGTGTAAAATCACATAGTTAGTGACACAAAACAAGGCTCCTAGGTACGAAATATCATCTTAGCTTATTTTGGGAATTCTATAGAAACAAATTCATGGCTCTGAGTAATGTCTCCTGATTTCTGTGGTGCTTCTCAACCTGTACTGTGTGCACTGTGGAAACTGCCTACACAAGCATGCAGAGAACTTTCCAGGACCTTCAGGTCAAGGCTAATCCATTTCCCTGCAGTATTACAGAAAGTTTTTCTTCTCTGGGGGGAAGTAAATTTTTGAAGAATCTGACAATGAGGGGCCATCATTTGTAGCAGTGGCAGAAAAAACAACTTACAAGACTTGGTACGTATTTTAAGGACTGCAGTGATTATGTAGTTTGACTTTGAGAAATTGAAGACCCACAGCCTCAGGCAAGGAAGGACTTGCTCACTGAGACATCTTTTTAGGAACAATGTGACATTAGCAAGTCTGACTAAAAATAATCAAAATATGGTATGAAAGAGAACCAATTTATCTCTCATAAATCAAACAGCAGAGGCAACAATGTGGTAAATAGTAAATAACAACCTTATTAATCTCAAATTAAACTGCAGCTAATTATTTTCTTTAGATTTTCTGGGATTTAGATCTTTGTTTCTATGGCAAACTGTCAGGGTAAGTGGAATAAATTTACTAAGCAATGCCTTGCATGATGATCATCTCTCATACATTAACTCCCCCACAACATGCATATATCTCACTAACTTTGGTGTGTGTACAGAGAATAAGAGCACAATGTTCTTGTGCTTCATCACAGACTACAGACTGGCCTCTAAATCCCGGGATGCCTTTTGTATCCCTTACATTTGCCATACAACCCCAACCTAGGTGCTTCTTGTAAATAATTTTATCAGAATTAATATTGTCAACTACCAGGGACAAGCAAGTTTGCCTGTTTTTTTATCTTGCAGCCTGAGAGATAAAATGCCCCGAAAGATACAATCATTTTTTTTAAAAGATGTCAAAGACTTGTTTAAAGACAATGAGATTAACTTGATTAAACATCAGTTCTCCAGTTCATACAAAGGATTAGCATTCACTAATCATAGTTTACTATGTTTGATAAACTCTCTATGGAAAATGGGCGTTCTCCAGACTCAGTAATTTACAGTAAGTTGCTGTCAGTCCTTGAAATAATGACATGACAGGAAATAATGAATTCTGCATTATCTGTTCATGATTTTGCAACAGATTAGAGAATAAAACTAGCTTTAGCAGCAGTAATGTTAACAGCAATAATAATAATGACTCAAACAGCAATATGATTACTGGAGATTATAGGTAAGAGCTTTTGGAATATTTTAGCACCTTTAGAATGGAAAATAACTTTTCTAATATATACACTTGTGAGATACAATACTGCCTGCTAATGGTGAGTAGTTTAATATCTAAGATTTTAGTGGGAGGGCACTGTAGTCAATAATTGTCAATTCACCTCATCAATGTCAGCAGTGCTGGAATTTGATTGAACACATCCAAATCTGTCCCTTACTAGTCACAAATTGTGTATGGAAAACATTTGATTAACTGTAATTATTCATAGCTGACTGCAGGATTATGGGTGGTGGAAGGCTGGGAATTCTGCTGAGTCTGAATTTTCATACACAGGTGGATAAATCTACACAGGAATCTGTACACTCATCCTATGGAAAAAGTGTAATTTTTTTAAATTAAAAAAACCCAGTGAAACACAAAAGTGGAAATGCATAACATAGCATGGATTTCTTTAAAGCAAATTTCAGGCTGGTAAGTTTGTGAGTAATTTAGGCAATTCTGGTAAAACAGAGAACCCAAGAAGCATATACTACAGAATTCAGCCACTGTAAACCAATAGGAAACAGCTGAATATATTTAAAATCAAATCACAAAGCAGCTCAAAACAGTAGCTGTGTTTGAATCACTGCACAAAAAAAATCAGAAGAAAAGGTATTCTTAAAGAGTGCCAGCAGCTGACAAGAAAATACAGGGCTATGATAAGAACATAACTCCTTAGTATTATTCTTGTAATGAAATAGCACTTCTGAGGAGACCATTTAGGTTTTGTTTTAAAAACATGCTAAACAAGATAAAACATATGTTGGAACTACCTGTCTGATTCTAAGGGAATTACTCCCAAGAGTTATCTAATATTTTGTCTCAGATTTTTTTGTTGTTACTTTCTGCTAGTTTTATCTGGTCTACATGTTGTTATTAGAAGCTTCAGGATACATTCAAAATACATATATAAAAATAAACTTGAGGATTTTCAGAGATCATTTATTTTTTTTTTTTCTGTTTCCTTCCCTTTCAGCTAAAGGCTGAAAGATACTAATAAATCAAATTCTTTGGCTGTAGTAAAATGGAAGTTAGACTAGATCAGTCTAGAAATACTGCTTGTCAGTTCATTTCACTCTCATTCAATAATCATCAGTAGCAAGTAGCACAGGGCTGTCAATTACCTTTAATTTGCATTAGAAACTTAGAATAAAAGTAATTTTCTTCCCATGGGTATAAATAAATGAAGGAAAACAAAGAGCACATGAATTTGACTGGTCACAGAACATTCATTAGATTTATTCATCAGTTTCTAGCAAATACTTATTCAACTCAGAAGTTCGGAGGATTCAAAGCAGTCAAGAACAGTGAAAAGTGCAAGGAAAAGTGATCTCCTGGCTCACATTTGGGAAGCTGGTTGTCCCTATTCTGCTGCTGGCTTTCTTCATGACTGAAAAAAGCCATTGAACTTTTCGTGTGCTCACATGAGAAATGTTTTAACACATCTAGAAAGGGATGCAGAACAATGGAGAGCAAATGTTTTACATAAGTTATGGGAATATTGATTAAGAAGGATGATTAAGAGAAAGAATATTAAAAGAAAGAATGAAAAGAAATCAAACTGTAAGGAAAAGAATAAAAAATACGCTATCTATTGTGATGCATGCCACAGCCTTGTGAGGTAAATGATACAAATCTTCTTTACAAAATAGGATGATAAATAGAAGTACAGTAAATAACCAAGCATTTGTAAACATTGCAAACACGCAGTAAAAGCAGCTCAGTGTAAATTAAGGACAAGTCCTGAGCTGTCAGCAGTTATATAAGTGTAAAATCAGCACAAGTGAGGTCAGACCAGGGTCTGGGAACGTTAATGTATTTGAACTGGAATGTTAATGCATCTGAACAGGAGTGCCAGGTACAACGTTACAATGCAGTGTCTGGAATTAATATTCAGTACTCTTCCCCTCTAATAGACTTTGGTACTGTGGGAAATACAAGAAGCACAGAAGAGGAAATCTCATTCATCTGCCAAAACCACAATCAGCAAAGCCAACTATGAGCTGATAAGCAGCTGGTTTTCATTCTGGTGTAATAGGAACAGAAAGAGAAATATGGAGATTAGAAGGCTGCAAATGAGGTTATTTCACTTCCTGTTCAATGCTCTGATGTCTCAAGGAACAAAAAGCACCTGAGTTTTGGGTGTCCTCCTCTGGCATGGACTCACTTTTGCTGTTTCAAAGGCCTCCAGCACTTGTATCTCACAAGTGAATTCTGACATGAGTCACATATGTAGCAAGAAATCAGTCATTCAAAAACGAAGAATAATAATTTTAAGGAAAGATTGCTGCTAAAGTCACGCAGCCAGTAGGAAAACGAAACCAACTAAACATTCCCCACCTCAAAAACAGCAGCCAAAGAGCAGATGATGAAATGTTTTGATTTGAGAGGAGCACAAAATAAAGAGAATGAGAAAGAAAGAGGGTTAGCTCTTTCTGGTTGTCTTGTTTGACTATTTTTTTGGGCCTGAAGCGTTTTACAGGGAACATTATGAATTATAATTACAGATGTTTGTTTTACAGCATCTTAGCTTTTGACATTTCACAGTTCTGTGCAAAGATACCATTCTGAAGAAACTTCTATTGTGCCACCAACTTAGCAAACATGAAGATTATTAAAAGTAAATCAAAAACACACACACAAACAAGAAGTGACCCTCTTCTCCATTCCTTTAAAAGATGCTGCTAAAGTGATTGAGAGTAGTTGCTGAGCCCCCTTTTTGGCTACATACACTTCTCATAAAGCAGTAAGAAGTGCCAGCTTAAAGAAAAGCAAACACTGAAGGGATGCCATGCATTCAAACCTACCTTTGACCTTGCCTTTTGCTAATATGAGATAAACCATTCCTGTAACCAGCAGGACCTTGGAGGCCTTGAAACTAGTCAGGTCCCTGCCTCAAGGTATTTAACTCGAGTAGCTTTCTTGGTTGGGGCAGTGTAAGTCAGATGCCTGTTTGACCATGCTGGGGAGGGAGGACTGTCTGTTCTGGCACAGCTCCAGGCGTGCAGTTGCCTTCAAGCTCAGCAAAGCCCCTTCCAGCACAGAGAAGAAGCAAAGATGTAAAATGCTCCTCTCCAAGCCATCATCATGTTATGCTTATCTGCTCCTTAATGAATCCCAGCTGAAGGGCCATTAAGCAGAGGAAGGCTGCTTCTTTTTGGGCTGAGGAAGCTGGACCTCCCCTGTTGCAGAGAAGGACATTTATCTGCTTCCATAGCTGGCCAGCTGTGAGGCGTATGGTTGTTCTGCCCACACACTGCTGTGTGCTTCCCCAGCTGGGAAAAACAGCAGCCGTGCTCACACGATGTTTTCTGGAGATGATATCAGAGAATCACTGGGTTCCATCCTGAAAAGGGGCAAAAAGCCACTGCTAGTCTCTACCTTTATAAATTCTGCTGTGGCATGGCATTTCCCAGCTAGGGATGCCTCTGCTGCAGATTGTCTGAGATGCCAAATATATATTTTTCTGAAGGATTTGTTCTTCCCATAACTAAAAGCCCCACTTCTGTGGTTTTGTTTGTTGTTTTTTGTTTTTTGTTTTTTTTTTTTTTCTGAGTGCTGTACACTCACATGCATCGCTCATGAGAGGGCAATCCTGGTTATGCTCTTGTAGCTGTAAAAGAATTTTCAGAGCAGCTGATGAATTGTCTTGTTCCTCAGCAGATCAATTATGCCCATATTTAGACAATAAACCACATCAACCTTTAAAAATTCAGAACTACAGACAAGGAAAAGCAACAGAGTGTGTTATCACCTGAAAAAGGCAACATGAGGCATAAAGATATCAGTAGAGAGAATTGTAACCTCCACCATTTAAGAAATCCAGGTCTTAGTGGAAAGAAAGCAGAAACAGGCAAAAAAGAAATACAGAATAGTGTGGAAATTATCAGCAAATTTTTGGTTTTTCTGAATAAAGTGCTTTGGAGCAGACAGGGCTAAGAAAATCTCTTCAGAAGATATAGGCGAAGTGGGTATATGATGGAGAGAACTTGGCATCATAACTAGGTTATTTTAAATCATTTTAGTATTTGAAAAGCCAAATTGGAGCACGTTTTCTGGTTCCGCATGCCAGATAAATGTCCTTTTGAAGGAGAATAGGTGCACAGATCATCTGACAGGTGGAGAGAGTTAATTTATCCTGATCTGACAGCCTTTACAGTGGCGTTGCACCTTGTGAAAACGGAAGCAACGTTCATTTTCTGTCTAAAAGGAGGACATTAAATAGTGCTATGCCATTTAGCATGATTTGCTCTGTTGATCTGTGTATGGCTTTCTCTATCCTGTGTTAATTTACTTAAGTGTTTGCAAGGAGGGGCCAAGGGGAAAAGCTTCCATTAGATTTACAGAACTGCTGAGTTGTCTGACAATAATTCTATTTCAAATTCATTTATTTAAGTACAGAGAAGGCGGGGTTGAGGAGTGACCTTTTTATTACTTGATATGGATAGGATAAATAATTGAACGGAAATATGTGCATTGATAACTGGAATTGCTAAAAGCTCATCCCTTAACAAAGTTGGCCCAGTGTAATGGGTTACTATTTGGGCCTCCTAGCTATGCCTGGCACACTCATTCCTGCTCTAGACCAAAACCAGGCAAATTCACATGTGCACATGCAAGTACAGTACCAGAAAAAGCCACAGTGAAAGCTTCACCTGCATTTTTACTTCAGTGTGTCTGAGGGCTCCCAAGGGGATGGTTTATTCGAGATAGTATTTCATTCCCAGGATTATTTTCTATCCTCCTTGCAGAGGCTGCAGAGATGACAGCTGTGATGCTGGTTACTAAGATGCACTTACACAGTGCACTGACATTGCATCAAAATGATCAACAGGCTTTTCACTTGAGCAACAGTCTCCTGGGGACAGATTCCAGTCACTATTAACCTAAGATGTGTTCAAATCATTCGCATGGAGATAAAAAGCTTCATATCTTGTTAGCAATTCTTCAATTGCTCCTCCATTTTATTGAATAAAGTAGAACTGACTGGATATGAGATGTGGTTATTGGGGTTTTGTGGTTTTTTTTTTGGGGGGGGGAGGGTTTGGCCCTCCCCCTCCCTTTAAAGGGCAAAAAAAAAAAGAGGATAAAATGCTAAAAATTTGATGTCAAGAGCCTCTCTGGGCAGACTGGTTCTGAAGTGTATCCTCACCTTTCCATATTATTCCTTGTAATAAGGAATATTGTGCAGCCATTTCTGGCTGGGGTTGTTCTACTGAGTAAAAGAAACAGAGATAAGGGACCCTAAATTTGAAACCCGAAGAAAAAGACACCTTTGTTTAAGGTATACAGTTATATTAGAACATGATGAATATCTTACTACTAAAATGCCAGCATTTAAAATCAAATAATAGCTGAAAAACGCAGAAGAATTCATAATAAGAAATTCTACTAACTTTAATTTTTCTATCAGGGTGTAATATAAAATAAATTATAATCTTTATTTTCAAAATATACTGCTTTTTAAGTGATAGCCCGGCTTGAAAAAAAAAAAAATCTTCATTTGCATTAGCTGCTAAAAGTTGAAGAACTTTTTATTTTAAACTATAACTGAATTTAGATTTTAAATGAAATTGTTTTGTTGTCTGGTTACTACACCAGCAAGTGGAAATTAATGTTCACATGCATTAATTTCAAATAATGGAAATTCTGTAAATATTTAACTTAAAATTTTAAAACCATTTATTTATACTTAGTTTACTTTGGTAAAACTTAAGCAAGTAATGACCTGAGGAAAAGAG
This sequence comes from Platysteira castanea, assembly GCA_013397175.1. Taxonomy (NCBI): domain Eukaryota; kingdom Metazoa; phylum Chordata; class Aves; order Passeriformes; genus Platysteira; species Platysteira castanea. The sequence goes on from VYXC01001538.1 coordinate 460,280, forward strand.
GAAGTCAGTGTTAAAGGATTGCTAAATTAAATAAATGAAAACACTAATTGAAGAGACAGTAACCTCTCTTAAGGCATTTGTCCAGCTATAGATAAGAAATATAATCTCTTCCAGATTATTTAGAAAATATCACTTTGCATTTCACATATACACCTTGCTTTCATGGATTCCAAGGTTATAAGGCTCTTTATGTCCTTCAGGAGCAGCATTCATTAATCTTGTATGTCATTAGGTTTGTCTTGAAGACTTTGAAGTATATTTTCCACATCTGGCTGTGTGGAAGGTCAGGATGTTCCCAGCTTTACTTAACTACAACCAGATTCAGATGACTCTTTTCCAAACCATCTCATTTTTATGTTGTCTGTCATTTTGCATCACTCCCAAAACAATATTAAAATTAAAATTGCAATGTTGTTGGTAATCTGAATTACATATTAAATGAAAATGCAACAATAAGACAGTTCATTTCCAATATTGTTCTTCACAGTAGCCATAGATAATTTTATAATTCAATCAATATTGCTATGTGTAATAAGTGGAAATTACTTCAAATCTTAACACACAAACATGCACTGCTTTAGGAAATTTACATAGTGAATGTCAAATAGCTTTGACTCAAATAGCTTTTAATGTTAGATAGATAAATCAAATATGGAGAAATCAGAGGTAATTTAAGACAGGTACTTGGCCAGAGTACCCAGCAGAGTTTGAAGACGGGATACAGAAGTGGTGGATCCATATCAACCCTTGCCAATGGATACCTCAGCCCTCACCCGCACTATCCCATTTTAGATGGGGAAAGTCTCTCTAACAAAAATCTTTATACCATTGGAGTCAGTAGAAAAAATTCCAGCATTTCATCTGCAATGGCTTTTCACCTCTGTTGTTAATAATACTCTGTGACAAAAGAGTTTTATATTTGGCTATATTAAAATTCATATATGATGTACTAATGAAATCTAAATGCCGGCTAGTGAAAAGTGGCTCATGCTGCTCCTTTGGTTCCGATTTGCTTTTTGTCTCCATGTCTCTCCAACTCCTTTCTTTGCTTTCCTCTTTCTAAATAAAGTACATAGATCCTAGTTGTAATTTGAGGAAAATATTTTTTGGAAATTCCTCTCTTCCCAAACAAAATCATCGCAGGCACTTCAGCTCTTGCAGGGAGGTTAAGTGGACATTTACAGTCAGCCATTTATTTGCTCCAGCTCTTTTACATTGTTCTTTTAGAAGGTGCTCACAGCATGCTTCTCTGGCCGTTTAGAACTGCATTGCTAAAACAAGATTTTTCTCTCCAGCATCTCCAGTATCTGCCACAGTTGCCTCTAATGACTTTACATGACTTATAGTTTCTCTCAAATTTCTTTTTCTATGGTCTAATACATCTTTCCTCACAACTCAAGGCTTCTGCCATTTATTCCAAATAAAATATTTTATCCTGAAGCTTTTGTTTGTTCTATTTTTCCCTTTATCTCTTTATATTTCATTTTATTCATAAATTTGTTTCATATCAATAGTAACGGTAAATATCCGAAGCCTTTACATGTTATCTTTGCATCTCAGTGTCCCAAAAATATAATATGGTTTACCCAACCCATGTACAAATTATTTGCAGGAGCTATTCATTCACTGCCTAAAAATAGGGTGAAATAAAGAAACCTTGAATAGTACCTTTCAGAATTATGCAATGATTTAAGACAAAAAATGGGGAATGTCATATCAACTGAGTCCATGGAGGAACGTGGAAAGGCAAAATGCTGTTAACCTAGTTATAGTTTGGGAGAGAGTCTTACATGGATTATAGTATTTTCTCATAGAGATATAAAATAGCAGTGACTCATAACTCTCCCAAAGCTACGTAAGACTTTTTCCTTCCAGACTTACCGCACCAACCACACACTAATGATATTTACTGAGGAAAATTTCTAGATTCGATATTGTGCATGAAGATAATGAAATTTAGTGGATTTAAAGTATTGTACACTCTGTGTATTGAAATGTCCTGTCATGCAGAAAACAATATTTTTAATAAATTCTTCACAAATATCTAGGATTAAGGGAGGTAACTTTAGCAGAGACTTCTGTAGCCCTTAGCAGAAAGGGAGAAATTTGGAAAAAAAGCATGCAGCAGAAATTGACTAGTGCCTTCTGGAAAAATTCTTTGCCCTAGAGAGAAATGAAGTTCAATGCACAGGCAGTCCCCAGAGAAAGACAGAAACAACTCTGGGACAAGTCGTGGCTTTTGGATGCAGTGACTGAGCTGCAGGTCTTGTAGGAAAGCAGGAGAATAAATGAAAGACAGGGCAGGAAGGTGCCAACAAGACGTACCCCTAAACTAACACCAACAAGCCCTTGTTCGTGGGAAGTGGGCACTGGCTGGTGTGGCAACCAGGGTTTCCTTCTGCCTGTACCATGGCTGTGCTCCTTCATTTAGTCATGTGTGAAATACATACCTGAAACTCAACCTGTCAAATCCACCTTATGACTTATCTTTAAATCATCTGAACATTCTACCTACTGGAGCCTTTCCATCAGGTTTGCACATGCAGCCTTTCTGCGAGCACAGTCTGAACTGAAGCTTAATGGGGTGACAAACTAAAGCAGTCCATGTGTGTTCAGGAAATGCTGCACTTTGGATCATGAAAATGGAAGCCCTCAGTCTCCCATCTATAACAGCTCCACCGTCTGTGACAGATCGTTCACACACCGGCTCACTACGCATTAATTTTTCATGAATCATCTACTGAGCTGTGCAAAATGTTGCACTCAAACCTACTGGAATCAGATTTGGAATTTTTATGATCATTAAACTCTGATCATATTATCAAAACTCCAACTGTCTTGTCTGAACTGGAAAACCAATAAATCTCCTCCATCTGGGAACACACCAGAGGGAGGTGGCAGACAGCTTCTGTGTTCCAGTGCAGCCTCCCTGGAGGCTACAAGGAGGTTTATTCCTCAGTATTTAGGATATATTGAGCTACAGAGGAAAAAGATCATCATCCCAAATATACAGGTGCTCAAAATTTCAGGTGTCTGCAAGTACATTTTTCATAGACTTTTGCTTTTATCACCCC
>VYXC01001539.1:2233-12765 GCA_013397175.1 Platysteira castanea
ACAGTCGTTTGCTTTCCCTGAGTTCCCTCATTTTCCTGACAAAGCAATAGAGAATGGTGAGAAGAGGGGTGGGTTGCTGTGTGCAGGAGGAGAAGCCCTTCAGGAGGCAAGACCTCAGGAGGCTCCTCCAGATCCTGACCTTGGCCCAGAGCTGCACTGACCCAGCTCTGGGATTTCCAGATCAGAGCAGGGCCTCACTCACACAGCCTGGGAAAAGCAAGCCTGGGTAATAGCCGTACAGATGTGTGTGTCAGTGCTGTTGACAAGGAGTCAATGCTTGACTATTTCAGACTTTTGGCCGCAGGGAGAATTAACATCACAAAGATGGACTGTTGCAAAAAGCCAGGCTCTGAGAGGAAGCACTAAAGATTCATACGCAGCTTTAAGGAACAATGATTAGTTCTTATTTATATTATAGGAGTACCTGGAGATCTCAGTTGGACTCAGGGTCTTATTTTGCTGGCTACTCTCCACTTCCTCTCTTGTGTTTCTCACAAAATACACCATTCACTATTACCAAAGCACTACTGAGAATACATTATATTATGGCCAAAACCTATTCCTCCAGAAAGCCAACCCTGGCCACCACCTTATCAATTACATATAACTTGTTTAGTTTTAAGATTTCATCCTATATGCAGACGGATTAACAAGTTGCAAGGTCCAGTAATTATAACCCAGAATAAGTCCAACAAACTTCCTTGCTTCTAAAAGGTGGTGATAGAGGAAGAAAAGAAATGGAAAAAGCATCAGCTCGAAATTTGTCCTCCAAGGGCCATATTAAAATTTATAGATTAAAAAAAAATTATATCATGTATCATAATGAAGCCAAATCATCAGTTTTGTCCTTGCTTCTCTAAGCAGAAAGGCTTTGCTGTCTGACTTCTCCTTGGATGCCTTTCTAGGCCTGAAATTCACAGCTTCATTGAAGCGGAGCAAGTCCAATAATGCCATTTGTTTTTCACTTGAAAAAAAAATAAGAAAAAAGAGAAAGAGGGACACATAAGTGGATCATAGAAGAAGGCGGTCATTAGCAGACATTTAGTCTGACCATGGCTAGAAGTGCAGATGGTTCAGAGAAACACAGCCAACTTGGCGTTTATATAAGCTATCTTGTATCTCCCTCTTTTTTCCCTACACTGGCACTCAGATTGATCAAGAGGTCAAATAAAGGCTGCTTCAGTGTGAGAGTGTGCATGATGTATGACAAAAAATCCTGTCTTACAGTTCAAGCTTTCTAAACAACATAAAAGACAAATCAGTGTATAAACTAATTCTCAGCCTGTTTAAATCTTTTCTTCCTGAAAGCTGTATGGACCTCTCTCTCTTGTTTTTTCTTTTCTTTTTTTTTTTTTTCNTTTCTTTTTATCTTTTCAAATGCCCCAGTGACAAATGGTAAGTGAAGACAAGTAATGGAATGTGACCACAAGGAGGTAGAACAGGAAAGTCCCTTTTAATAAAGCAGGTGAAAATTACTCTATGTTCAGTAGACAAGAAATATTCTCCAAAAAATGTCTTTTCCAAATCATAAGAAAGAAAAGGAAAAAAAACTCAACCAACCAAACAAAAAACCAAAAACAAACAAACAAACAAAAAACCCCCAAAAAAGGGTGTAAAGGTATAAAGGTCTTTTTAACTGGCAGCTTCCCATGTGGCAGTCTACCTCCTGCACTGCCCAGGCTTTTTGTACAGGGGTTCTGTATGTACCAGCTTCGCAAAGAGTTGAGTCTGTGAAAGAGAATGGGGATTTGGAGATGTCTTCTGCAATAACAAAAGTAATGATCTTCACATGAACTTAGACAGATGGGATTTTGATGGTGTTTAGACATCTGTCTTTCAATTTCTTTTAGGATACAGTATGTCTGGACACCTAACCGGTACCTAAATCACAGACTCCTCAAAAAGAGGCCCACCCTCTCCATGCATAGTTGGTGATCTGCCCGACTCCTTGGAACCTCCTGGATGTAGATCATCTCCCCTGAACTTCAGAACCTTAAAGTGGTTCAGCATCTGAAAATCGGGCTAAGCTAGGAGCTTTATTAAAGGCAGGAGCCCACCCCTAAGCAGATCTAAAGGCTTGGGTCTGAAGTGAGGCTCAAGTTGCAATAGCTCAAGTGGGCTGACTGAACTCCTGCCTGCTCTTTTAATGCTTAATTATCCCAGGTTCCACGGGGATGATTACATTGAGAACAGATGGAGGGGTATTCCTGAACATCTGAAGATAAGCAGATCAGTTAGGCCAGGTTCTGTGGATCTTGTTCGAATAGTTAATCACAGGAACACAGAGATGAGGAGAACCACATGGGTCACTGGGCGCAGGTCTGTGAAATTTTCTCATTATAATTTACAACCTGGAGAGTATCAAGAGCATGCCAGGTGCTTCATATAGTCAAACAGTCTGACAAGCTGGTATTTATTTTGGAGCCAAAGGAGGCCTGTTTGTTTTATGAATCAAGGTTGTTGTTATTTTTTATTTTGAGGCTGGGAGGTTGCTAATCATTTTGTTTACACCGTACTTTGTGAGGGGATATTTTTGCTCACCTCTATTACTGGTGACTCTCCATCATGGCCTAGCATTTTAATTTCAGAACTCTGATTGTTAAAGCCTTCTTCATAACTACTGAGTAGCCTTTGAATGTATTTTTGTTTTGGGCTATTTAGACACAGCTACACACAAATGTCGGTACTGGAAATTAACAATAAGCACACATATGTGTCATATGTGTTTAGGACCATCCTATGTTCCCAAAATTTGAGCATAGTTTAAATACTTGTATACCAGAAGACAACAGATACACCTTTTTTTAGTTGGGATTATTGATGAAGTTTAATCACTTTGAGTATGCACTAAAGAATTAACAGCAGCCTGACTTTGAACTTGATAACTAAAATTCCTATTTACTGAGTATGAGGTTACATGACAAAACCACATTGTTATGTCTGCTTTAAGGAAAAGTCTGTCAGGGAGTTTGACATATTGGTACAAGTTTCCCTATAAATATCTCAGAGAAAGCAAGTGTAGATGGTTTTAGAAGCATTTATTGGACTATAAAAGTGAAGATTATGAATAGGTCAATATTTTTTGAAAGGTGTTAATATAAAACAGTGCTAAAAGATTCAGAAATGATCAGTAGATATTTTAAGCTTACTGCTGACAGAAAGTGACATCCGGTAAAGATGGAGATAAAAATATCAATAAAAGATGTTATCTACACTATACCATCCATTTATTTGAGTTGGTAACAATTAGATTATTGACTATAAATAATTTTGTAGCCCATTGGTAAATTATTTATGGACATGTCCTTAAAAGAAAGCTTTTGTTCTTATGACTTGCACGTGAAAAGTTCCTTCTGATACATAAAGTGCCCAGCATGTTCACCGCGAAATTTTTGTCTATTAATGAAAAGCCTCTGAAATCTGGCCAAGAGTAACAAATTTAAATCAGTTAAAATGACTCTGTAGCCACCAACATGATCAGATGAGTTAAACTTCTGAAAATAGGAACAGGATGGTAAAAAACAGGCTTTTTAGGATGGTCCTTGCAGCATGAATGTTTTCAGGAGTATTTACAGACAGTCAGTGTAAGTTGGTGTAACAGGAAGGATCTAAAAGCAATTTGGCTCAGGTACTAAATTTTTCCACAACTCAGTGTCACTAGAAAAGTCAGACATACCATTCAAAGCCATCTGAGGAAACCCTCAAAGGTAATCCTTGGACACACAGCTGAAAACACAAGTTCTCATGTGTAAGCAGAAGTGAAATTTCCAGGCAATAAACTACAGCAACGGGCCATAGGATGACAGCAGGTGGGCATGGCAGGCATGCCCACACATAAATGAGCAGTGAGCTGGACCTGAGCTACCGTGCCGAGACTTCCTGCCTGTGAGGACCCTTTATTACAAGAAACAGAACCCAGAAGACATACTGAAAACTCAGAGCTTCCTGTTATCCCTCCCTCCAGGAGCAGTACAGATCTGTTAGGGTGGGACAGGCTGCCTAATGGATTGTTACTTAGCTTTTTGGTAATGCAGAAATATCCAGCACATTAAGCGATGATGTACTACCAGCTTGTAAATGACAGATTGTTCATTACAGGGCTTCAGAGAAGTTAATAATCATGATAATGGACTGCAAGTCACAAGTGTCTCTTGTATACCACTTTTTCACTTTTATAGACAAGTATAAACTTAGCACATCAAACTCTTGTACTACACAGTCAAGTGGGAGAATCAATTAAGCTGGCTGAGAGGTTTTGCAGTGAAAACTGACGGAAAAGTTTACCCAGCACCCTCCCCTGCCTTTGTCAGACTTTCAGAGGGCTGGGGAAGGAAGAGCAACTTCTTTACACAAAATATCTTACAAGCTTTTCAAGAGAAAGACAATTAACTGAAGCAGCTGTTTAACCCTTTTGCTATAAAATGTCTCAATCTAATAGACCAAAATGATAACAAAGAAAATTACATGGAAAAAATCCTGCAGAACAAAACCCTGAATTTTTCGGAGAGTTGACCCTACCGATTACTTACATGGGTAAAAAAAGACCTGTTTGCTAAGGACAATCAGAAAGGTTGCTATCTGTTGCCACATCTTCATTCTCCTTTTCTCCCACTACAATGGAGTCAAAATCAGTCCCCATTTCTAATTACTCACAATTACTCTAATTATTCCTTAAGAATAATCACAGGAAATAAAAGGAACATCGCAGACTGCAACACCAAAAACAATTACTAAGACTTTCAGCAGGTTTCCATATAGCTGCCACAAATCTTTTCTCGGATGTGACTGTATAGACACCATGGAAGTCTTTCAGGAATGCAAATAATGGGATGATGCATAGGAAGATGTCCAGTCTTACCACAGAAGCACCAAGAGTCTTCAAGAGCACCAAATCTCAACTCTGCCACTTTTCCCTAGAAATCACTTCCAAGTATCAAATTTTAACTTCTAGGCAGATCTTGGCATGTACATGTCCACAAGGCTGGATGGTTTCTTACATAGTTTTCTGTGTGTCATTTCCTATAAAGTTATGGAAAAACTTTTCTGTTATTAAGAGGAGAGGACTGAGTTCCTAAATCCCTTCAGTGCACTGTCTTAGAATGGATTTTAGGAAAAACTTCCCAGCTGAAAGGGTGGCCAAGCATCGGAATAGGCTGCACATGGAAGTGATAGAATGCCCACCCCTGGAAATATCCAAAAAAAGCATGTGGGTGTGGCACTTGGGGACAAGGTTTAGCAGTGAATGTGGCAGTGCTGGGCTAACAATTGGACTCCATGATCTTAGAGGTCTTTTCCAGCCTTAACAATTCTATAATTTTGTGATGTACAATTTGAAATTTGTAGGCTATAGTTATCCAGGACAGCTTCTGGATCCCTCGTGGGTCCCTTCTAGCTCAGGATATTCAATAATTTTTACTTAAAATACAGGTGGGAGGGACATGACAGGAAAGTTTTGCAGAGAAAAATTGTGGCTTTCACTTAATCTAAGACAAATTGATCTGGGAGTGAGTAAGGGTACTGCTAAAATTCTGTTTGGTAGTGTGTTGTGCCAGCCTATTTTTTACTCTATACTCGTTAAAGGAAAATATGTTAAAATATGAGTAAGTGTACTATTTTATAGTCATGTATTTTTGAGTGTAAGAAAATGGTCTATGCTTTAAATGGACAGAGGTCTTTTATCATCAAAGAAACACTTTTCCAATCTCTTTTGCTGTAATTTCTTGATATAGGAAAAAATCTCAAATATTTAATATATTTGGAAAACCTTTCTCCCTAGTAAACCTTGGAGTTTCTTGCCAGAACTCTTAAACCCAAATTGATCCCACCAGTTCTAAAGTATTCATGTGATCTTCCCAGTTCTTCAAGCTCTGGGGTTTGTTCCTAGATGGGAGACAGCAAGATGTGTGCATCTAGAAACTGCATTTCATCTGAGATCTCATTTTCACCTCTTTCTGGATCTGAAAATATGTTTTGGGACAAGCAGATGGAATACATTCAGAGCAAAACACACACACTGTGGTCTTTCGTACTGTGAACACTGCCCTTTATGGATATATTAAGAAGTCAAGGTTTTTCCACCAACATTAGAATGGAATTTGGGTCTTTATTACAAGTGAAAAACTGCAGCATTTTTTAAAACAAAAAATGCAGCCGAGAAAATAAAATGTCTTTCCACATTAAACTTAAACTTCTTGGGTAACATTGATGGAAGGAAAGCAAGTATTTTTATTTTTATTTTTTTTTCACAGAGAATATCTCTTAAAATAATTTCTATTATTTATACAATTCTTCTACAAGTTGCTTGTAAGCTATTGGATAAGATGGAATATAAATTGTCTTTATTAATTCATCTGTTTAAATACAATTAATATCAAAATTGCCAGCCTGACCCTCTAGACCAAATGGACTTTACTACAGTGAATGGAGTAGTTACCAACACAGAGATTTCCTTGACATTCTGAGCCCCATGATGCTGTGTAGAGACTTTTGGACCAACTTCATCCTTGCTGTTTTTAAGCAGTTTATCCCAAGATAATGTTTTAGACTCTTCCAGGAACATAAAAGGACAGCTGGTGTTGCTGATCTCCTTGTTTATCCTCCTGCTATTAGATTCATTATATTCTAATGAATTCATTTTAAACTGAAACTGTTGAGGAGCTCTGCTGTTGTTGCTGTCAATGTAAGTCAATGCTGCTCTCATCTGAAGACTCTGATGTGTAAATTACTTGCTACCAGGGCTCTGTGTGTAGGCTGAGACTGTCGAATGCTGGACAGACACACTAACAACCTACATTTTACTGAGTCCAGAGCTAGAAAAAAGATCATGCATAAATAGGGTGTAGACTGTCAGTGTAACGTAGTCTGTGATAAGAAAATTCTGACTCCCCTCTTCTTACATCCAAGAAGAACTGAATAGCAAGGAAAATCCAGTAAGTAATGCAAGCAATTATATCTGTTTTCCTGCAGATAATTTATGTGTTATAACAATACAGGAAGCCTACCATCCCTGCTTATAATCATAGGCTGAGGCTATTTTATAAACAGTAAAACCACCCATTGCAGTTGTCCATCATTTATTGCTCGCCTGATAAATACTTCAATTACATTTAATAAATAATGTATTCAGGCTCAGTGAAGTCATAATTCTTTAAATTAATTATTAAATTCATGCAAAAAGGTTTTATTGCAAGCACTACTAAATGAAATTTCTGTCTTTAATCTAAAGTGATTATTCATTATGTGCCGTAAAAGGCTCCATTTGCATATTATTAGTGAGGTAACCTTTAGCCTTCCTGGCAACAATAAAGATGCATCTCGATGTTGCTGTGCATTAATGTTCTTGGTTAGCCTTCCAAAACTAAAGTGATGATAAACAATATGTAATAAAGCCTTTGTTTATGGCCTTCTACCAGCTGTTTTTTGATATCTCAAATATACTACAGTGACAAAATGTCCAGTAAATGTATTACAGCAAGTTGTTAAAAGGTGTTGCCTGCAGATGGTTGGTTGATGGGAAACAGTAAAAGTGGAACCAGTTAATGCCCTGGAGATCTGAGTAGTAAATTCATCTCAAGCAGACTTTTTTAAAGCCCTCTCTCTGATGGTCTCCCATGTGCTGTGCTACCCTCTACTTGCTGCTGTCCTTGCCTGCTGCACAGCAGAGGCTCTGGGAGTTAGTCGTGTGCTTTGGCAGGGCTCAGCTCCCCAGACAGTAAATTTTCTCCTGTGTTGAGCGACTCTCAGTACTTACATAAGGAGTTTCTGACACCATCATGTACCTGCCCTAACCTAGAGGTCACAATGAGGAAGAACTTGCTATGGAGGGAAGTTCCAGTGATTTTCACTGAGAGAAACCAGAGTGGCTTCTCCTTTCACTCTTTTAATCTTTCTTTCATTTCCTCTTAAATCCTTAAAGCAAAATTTCACAGGAATCCCTAAAGGAAGAATGACCCAGGTTAGTGAGACCGTAGGGCCTGGTTCAGAGCTGTAAAATTTGGCAGCTTACAGCTGGGAAGGCCTATCCTGTGGATATAGTGGTGTCCTGGAGTTGGGCTGACAGTCTGGTGCATGCTGAGCTGTGAGTACCACTAACTCACAATACTGCCTGAAATCAATCTTGAAAGTCAACCTGAAAGGCTTCAATGAGTACGTCTGGCCAGGAGATGACTGTACTGGCTGGATCCTCCAGGTCCTGGTCCTTCAGCCCTTCATCCATGAGTCCTTCTAAGACCTGACTGTTGGGACCTTGGATATATGTATAGTCTAGGGTTCTGTTTTGCGGGGAAACTCTGACCTGTTCTCCCCTCTGAGATGTTTTCCTTTCAGAGATGTTGTTTCACAGTGCAGTGTCATGATCAAAGCTTATATTTCATCCAGGCACATCATCAGTGCAGGTGACACCCTCCCAACCACCTTGTGATCAGTGAGGAACGCAGGCAGGAGCAGAGCACAGTCCATCCCTGAGACAAGCACAGGCACTGGGCATCCCTTACACTGTCTGAAAGCTAGAGTTTTCAGTAAGTGGTCTGCCCCTCTGGATGACGGAAATCTAGGCAGCATATAGGTCCTCAAAGAGCTTTGTGCCCTGAGAGCCACTGATTAAAAAAAAAAAAAGAGGGAATAATTATAACTATTAAGGTTATAGTCCCAGCCACAGTGAATTTTTTAATGAATGTTCTCCACATCATGCTTTGTTTTAGCTCTCTGCTTTTAAGTTGTTACAAAAATAGTCTCCAGAAAGACAAAATGGAAGTCAAAAATTGACCACAGGCTTCTTTTAACTATATGTCAGATGAAAAGCCTGTTTTTTTTAGTGTGTGCCTTGCCTTTTCTTTTTCCAGCCCCCAGTACAAGCCAAATACAGGTTCTTTCACCTGACAGGTATTTGGAAGTAAGACTGATCTTTAAAGTTCCTTCCAAAACATAACATTCTATGATTACTGAAAAGTAAGTTCATCTAATGCATCCCAGCTGGCAGCTCATTATTTTAAAGGTGATGTGTATTTAGTAAATCTACATAAGGAAAGCACGTACTCTTTCCCATAGGTTAACTAAGAGGTCAGGTGGGATTTTTTCCCACCAAATGTCAAGTGATAAAATTTTGTTGTCTGTTTGTTTGTGGCTGTTAAAGAAAAGCACCTTCAAGAGGCAGTGCAAGGTGCCCTGAAGTGTTGATCTGAGACAAGCAGGATAGTTCCCATTGCAGTGGCCAAGCTCTGCAGAGGAACGCGAGAAAATTTGGAGTGAAGAGTCTGAAACTACTGTATTTAACCAGGATGAGTCCTGCCTATTGTAAAATCCCAGTGAAAAACCTTAAAATTTATCGCTTATTGTGCTTCAGCAGGTCAGGACAAATTGTGGGAAAGCATTTAATGCCCAGGACAGGAAAACAGCTTGTCCTACATCAGCATTTGACCCTGTGTTAGTTGCCATGAGTTAGCTTTGTTGCAGCTCCCTTTCCTGCTCAGGAAGCAAGACCCATTTTGGTCTTTAGCTGAATTTTTTTCTCAGATAAGGATGTTGCCCAAAGAAGCTTCAGGAGTCTCTTATCTGCCTTTCCAGATCTAATTCCAAATTAAAGGCATTTTAATTTACAAGTTACTCATTAATTCATACAAAAATCAAATATATATCAAATCATTCTCCTGCTCAGAGATAAGGAAGAATTCAGCATTTTATGGATCCAGGCTCCCTTCCCCCATCCTGCTCATATTCACATCTCTAACATGGAGAGCTCTGGTTCACCTTTGAATCACTTATGTTCTCTTCACCATAGCAATCAGCTCAGTCCTACATAAAGTGTAAAGTGCTGACATTTTCAAGCAGCCTAATGTTTCTCGCAGTCATCTAGCAGCCTTTCAAATGTAGAATCCTAGATGCCCTTGCTTTCCTTAATCAGCTAGCAGTGAAAAAGAAAAATGGAATAAAAAGACCTCATATATCCTCTTTTTTCTCCCTCCCTCCTGCAATTTGCTCTCTGTCCAAACTAATCCCCCCCACATCCCTCCCACTGCACAGATGCAGTGAGATCTCCGAACACAAATGTTGTAAACCTCAACATAACTTCACCAGTTCACACCAAGGGAAATAAATTTAATTCACTCAGCTTCTCATCATCTTACAGCCCCTTTAGGGCTAATCATCTGTATTAACTTTCTCTGGAGTCTTTCTAATGTCTAAGTGCTGCTGACTATTTTGTAGCCAAAATGCATGTGGCAAGAGAACAAATTGCTCAACAGTGGATTTCTTTTCTACAACAGTGGTTTTACTATTTAAAAGGAGAGAAGCAGGTTTGGAGTGGTGTTGGTTTAAGACTTGGAGGGCAGGTTATGTGGCTGACTAGAACAGCTTCCTGCTGGAACTTGTAGTCAATATTTCTTTCCTGAATAAAATTGTTCAGCGTTTACGCAGCCAGGTAAACTTCATTTTTATTCAAGAGCCGCAAATTATCTCCTTGATTTTAAGAGGAATGATCCTTTTCTCAGCAACCCAGTTTCTTAAATTACTAAATTTTAATAGCTAACTGGCTTTTT
>VYXC01001539.1:14450-58928 GCA_013397175.1 Platysteira castanea
TTATTTACCTGGTTTGATTATTGACTTCCAATCTGAAATCTCTTCTGAGGCAATCTCTCACTTTTCCCTCTGAGTTTATGTAACATCTGCAGATGTGAAATTTCTACTTTGGGATAAATTCAGATGTGCTGAGTGACACCCTATGGGCTATCACCAGTTTTCAAACAGAGCAAGCCAAAAAAATCCGCTTCACTAGATCTCTAATANGGAACAGCCCCATCAAGGTCAACTGCTTTCAGAGCTGGAGAGATGCAGTGCTTACTCCTAGTTTTCAAACTGCCTAGTAGCCCAATTTTTTGTTTTCCTTCCTTCCCTTTGGATTCAATATTATTTTCTTGATCAAAAAATAATTCCAGATATTAAAGCAGTGGTTTCTTCCAACTGATCACCTAGTTCCTGTCTAGTGATCAGGTTTTTCCTTTCACAACAAAAAATCCATTTGGGGACTGAAGAATTTAGAAAACGAATAGACTCAGTTTTAGAAACTAGATTTTTCTTTTGAAGTTACAAAATTCCCAACTGGTTTTCAATACAGAGTCAGGCTTCCAGGGCCAGTGGGAGCTAAGCCTGACACGCCAAGAGAGATTCTGACTCTGTTCTCTCCAGAGGAGGAGTTACAAAACAGGCCAAGTGTTTGGGTTTTCAGACAGCAAACTGCAAAACTGTGGCTACTGGCATCATTTGTGCCTTTCATATTTCATCCAGCAATCAATCTCCTTATATCATCAGCTGGGAGAAGAGAGTTTGATGAAAATCATGACTAAGGATGTGAGTGGGAAAAATGGGCATGGACTATTTGGCTGGGACACAGAAAGCCTGTCTATGTTGTGAAGGGCATGTGGTAGTAGAGCTAGGAATTTTTCCTTTTTCTCCCAGTGCAGCTCTATAGCTTTATCCTTTTCCTCCTGCAATCTTCAGAAGATGCAAGTGCTGCTGTAAATGATATTTCAGCTTTTTATAACTTCAGACACAGAGATTACCTCCCCGGCATCCTTTTATTGCTAAGTGTGGGTGAAAAGAAAAAAAAAAAGTTTTTAAAAATGTGCTTTCCACTCATCAGATTGAGTCTATTTCAGTAAAAGAACTGAGTGGAAAAAGAAAGGCAACAATGATTGCATGGCAACATTCATAAGCTTTAGGTGAAGGATTATTTTTTGTTAAACCTTTCAGGAAAATAAACCTCAGGAAAACAAGAATGCTTTATAGAGCTATGAGACTCTTGTCAACAATCAATGATATTTTGGCTTACTATGATTTCTTCATTGCCTGTCTCCATCTTCAGCAGGATGTATCATTCTGAGTAATCTTGCTTTTTTTGGCCTCTTTGTTTATTGATTTAGCTAAATTAATAGCAAATCCACCAGAAAGTCTGGCTTCCAATGACATTTTTATTTGTTTTTCTTCTGAAATTGTGGCTTATGTTTGATGGATCCATCTAGAGTGATGAAAAGAAAGGAAAGATGAAAACAAAAATATCTGGAATAAACTTGTTTGGAGGAATTGTTGAGACTGGGACTAGAGAGAAGTCAGGAACCCTATTTTTCAAGAGCAAATACTTCCAAGTTCATGCCAACTGCTGCTCTCTCTGCTGTTTCTCTGTTTTGAATGACAGGAATTTGAAGATATTTAGCCAGAATTTGCTTTTCAAGTTGAAGGGATAAAAAGAGGGAAAGAAACCCACCTAATTTCTGAACCACTGTCAGAGCAGGAGCACCTGCTTGTTCCCTGTCACCATTAACTAAGGGGAGCCCACAGTGGCTTCACTCCTAATTTTGGCACCTCAGTTTAATGGCTACGGCTGTCTGGAAGGCACCCCAGATTATGTCCTCTTTTCCACCTTCTTCAATTTGGACTTGAATGAACATAGCTCCTGCAACCCTACTAGCAGGATCATGAATTACTTAAATGTGCTGAAAATGAGGTGTAACGGGGACATATTAAATGATCCTGTGGAGCATCATTACCACTAGGAACTCAAATAGGGGAGACATGGCTAATTACACCACCCTGTCCTCAGCCTTCAACCTGACTGGAAATCTGCATTGAGGGTAAGAATTTGATTGGATTTGTGAAAAAGAAAATTACCCTCTATCAAATAGCCTTCCTTTAGCACACCCTTTATTCCTTCTAAGCAATTATCTGCCAACCAGGGAGGAGACTGGTTCCTGCCTTTCCATCCCACAACCCAAAATCTCTTGTTTAGCCCCTTTGACACAGACCTGCATATTCTCAGAGATGAGGATAGTAGTATTTTACTGCTGAGACCCCAGTTCCGAGCTGATGGGATTTATGCCACTTAGTAGGGGAGGGCATTGGGAAGTACTCAGTAATCTGAGTATTTTTTACCAACCCTGAGGGGACAAGACATGAGACAGGAGGACAAGTTGCGTACTTAAGGTGGTCAAGTATTTTCCAGAAGAATTGTCACTGGAAGTGTTAAAAAAATGTATAGATGTGGGACCTAGGGACGTGGTTTAGTGGTGGAGCGGGCAGTGTTAGATTAATGGTTGGACTCAATATTTGAAGGTTTTTGCAGCCTTAATTATTCCATGGGTTTATGATTCTGAGAGTTCTCTACTGGAAAATGTTGACTCAAGGTCATGAAACGCCTTGAAAGCGTTTTGATTTCACTGGACATTTTGACTTGCATTTGGTGGGGCTGAAGGGGAAATGTAGGCTCCAGGGAATCACTAAATCACCGACACTGCAAGCAACCAAGGTCTGTGAGACCCAGGTACATGGACTAAGCACGGGTGTACAGAAAAAAATGTTCCCTGTACCCTACAGGATTAAATCTCTACTGTAAAATGGCCTGCAAGAGAGCAAAAAAACCACTCCTTCCCCTCCAGATATGACTCTTGAAAACCCTGATTTTGGTGTAAATCAGTACCAACAGAATTGCCATTAGTAATATTAACAACCACAACCTTTTTTACTTCTGGCAAGCATTCATTTCACCAATTTAAAGGAAAACTTAGTGGAAAGAGGGAGGAGTGACTCAGTTCCTATTAACGTCCCCTTTGTCTTGTAGCATAGATGGAATTCATATGGATAGCTAAAACTGCTGAAAAATATGAAAGGTTATTTTAAATAGAGCATCAAAAGGTAGAAAATACCAGAGAGAATTATTACATTGTCATATTTTTATATGAAAATTATTTTCCAGGCAAACATTGCGTGTTTGGAGAAGTTGAAAATAACTATAAATACATGCTTCTGCATGTCACAGAACAAAACAATTTTGAAGTTTAAACCCCATTATTTTAGAAGAGCTATTTATTTCAAGTAGGTGGCAATTTTCTTCCCCTCCCCCAGCCCACAGTATTCAGTAGCTATTCACCTCTCACAATTTTCATCTAGCCTGTTCTTTAGAATCCAATTGCAACCTATAAAGTAGTCATCTATTTCTAATGGAAATCTCCACATCCAGCTCTTTGAGCTGCTTTTCCAAACTCTTAATAAATTGCCTCAGGTTGTAGAGTTAGTAATGACACTAAGTGGTGGAGGCCTTTCATGAAGTGTTCTGAACCTCAATTCTCTTCTCACTCTTTCTTTTGTCCATTGCTGCGTGCATTTTCGCAGATTTCCAACAACTGCACAGTCAAGTGGAACTGATGACTTTATTCACCTGCAACAGAATTTGGGAAATTTGCCAGATAAGTGGGTATGAGGAGGAGCGTGTGAACGGGGTCAGCTGAAGTGGAATTGGATCTTGAAAGAGCAGTAAATACTCAGCTCCCACAAAGTACTTTTCTTGGCAAGAATGTTCTCTTCAGGGAGAGAAAGAGGAAAGCAGAGCGTGACTTATGTTACTGATCTTGCCTCCTGCTGCTTTCTTACAGTGGGTGTCTGCGGTGAACTGGAAGTGTGTGAACGCCAGGTGAGGGATGACAGCACTGCAGCCTGCTCTGCGGGCATGCTCCTTATAGGAGTGTTGGAGTGAGAGGTGACCTCAGAGGAGGCGAGAGCATCATCTGTGAGGAATCTCAAGCGTGTCCAAGTGCCTGTCTGAGATGCTGGAGCTGCTGGCTGAGAAATGATTCAGGACAGTGAGTCTCAGGTAATTACTGGCTTCCCTGGTACATAGCCCTTGATAATTCTACGGGCAATATTTGATTGCCAGTTTCTTCAGAACCTATCAAATAGCATAAGATGGACTCTCAGGAATGGAGTACCAAACAATCACAGAATGGTTTGTGTTGAAAGGGACCTTAAAGCTCCTTTCACCCCTGTGCCATGGGCAGGGACACCTTCCACTATCCCAGGGTGCTCCAAGCCCCATCCAACCTGGCCTTGGACACTGCCAGGGATGGGGCAGCCAGAGCTTCTGTGGACACCCTGTATCAGGGCCTCACCACCCTCACAAAGAAGAATTTCTCCCCAACACCTAATCTAACCCTGCCATCTGTCAGTATCAGATAAGAGAAGTGTTTTGCTAAGATGACTGTGTTCTTGAACAGAAGGCTATATGGACACCACAAAAGAAGCAGGCATCCTTATAAAAAAGATTGTGGGCATGTAGTGTATAAGTACCCAGTGTTGTCATTAGGAAGGCAAATGCAGCCCTGAACATCTGAGCTGGGGAGTTCTCAGATAAAGAAGGGAAGCAACGTTTCTGGGTAAGGAGGATGTATCTTAGTGCTGGTTTCTACACTTTAAAAGGGGCTGTGCGTGAGTCCGAAAGCAATCAGAGAAAGATTACAAGCACGATTTAGAGCAGGGGAAACCTGTCTCACCATGAGAAATTTAAGAATACCAATCTATCCAGTTTATCCAGGAGTATATTAAAAGGTGAATTAGTCATGGTCTACAAATATCTATGTTAGGAGGAGATTTTAGGAAACAGATAATTCTTTAACTATGGAGAGCAAAGCTTAATGAGATTTGGTAGTCTGAAACAAAGCTATTGTGAACTCAGAGTAGGAATGCAGCGTACATTTTTAACTGTGAAGATAATTAACCATTGAAAGAGTTTAACTGAGAGTATGGAAGACTTTCTGTCACTTGAAAATGAGCTAAAGATAAACTATTTAAACTCAATTAAGAGCCTGCTGCAGATATAGCTAGCAAGGTTTTGTGGTCTGGTGTTATGCACATCAGATTGAAGGCTGTGACTATCTCTTCTAAATTATAATTCTTCATTAATCATTTCTGTATCAAAGGGATACCTCTTTAGAAAGGGCAGGAATTATTCTGAAGACTGCAATTAAGAACACTACATTATCACATATTTAATTCTATTGGAACATAAATCAGCTATAACATTTAAAAGGCTTTAAGAAATAAAACCCTCTGCATTGCTCTGGGCTTGATATTTCTGTCCTGAATAGTCAGTGTTCCCAGATTCTTCCTCCGGTTTGTAGCCATCATCAGCCATCTGACCTCACTTCAGAACCTCATCTTCAGGAACAATAGTATGGGAAACTGTCTTTCTGTTCCTTTGCTGTTCTCTGGGATCAAACACCCATCTCCTCTGAAGGGAGAAGAGAAGTGTTGGCATTATGACTGTGTTTGTTTTAAAGCAGCCTTTAAAAGAATCTCATGACAGCACTGCTGTCTTTCATGCCAGCTTGTCCATGTGAGATGTTAGTCACCTGACTGACCAAAACCCTTTGAGAAAATCCTCACCTGGTCATAGAGTAAAAACCTGAAATGTACGCTGCTTCCAGGTCATTAACGGTACAAAGGAGAAACAGAGCTCTGCATCGAGGCTGTAATTGTACAGAGCTGAGGAAAAGTAAATCCTGAGATCACAAACCAGCGCACAGCCACTGGTGATGGAGATGTTCATCCTTCATCAGGATCCTGCAGGGCACAGCAAGCCACTGACATCAGCAGGACACAGCAACTCATCCTTCTGAAATATAAACCTATGCTTGCCAAAGGAATTGCTCACATCATCCACAGCTGGAGAAGTCTGCTGCCATTCATGCAGTGTTAGAGTGAGGCATGAAAGAGGTTGTGGGTTTGTTATTACTCCTTACACCGAAGAATACATTCTGTAATATCAAGTCAACTCGCCACCAAAATCTGCACTAACTTCAGAGAGTTCAGTACTTTGTAGGTTTTTCCACGCAAGATCAACGAGATCTGAGGAAAATCTGCAGGTGTTTCTTCCCCTCTCAGCCACCTCACTGCAAATACTCCTTTCCTAACATTGCTCCAGGAGAAGTGGAGCACAGAAAATGTACAGAGCCGTAAGAAGACATTGCAATTGTTGTGGGAGCAGAACAGTGAGTCTCACTGCAGTAGCAAAAAATCTGAAACATCTGCATGAACAGACAAGAATAATAAACTGCTTCTGCACCTACTGAAATTCTTTGGACCTTCAAAAACATTCAAATAAATGAAATACTGTATTTTAACAAAATGAAGGAGTCTGTAAACAGAGATGTTCCAAAGGTTATACAGATTAAAAAGTAGATTCCCTATTATCAAAAGTGAAGTTGTTTGGATCAGAAATGTTATAAAATCAACCCACACCCTGCAATTGTGTTCAATTTAAATGTTAGATGAGAGGTAGAAAAATGAAAAAATGCTGAAAGGAAGGCTGTGGTTTTTGCTTTAGAAGATGAAATACACTTTAAAAGCTCATTTTTCATGAAGAGAAGGTTTAAGAAGGACCTTTTCCACCACAGTGGAAACAATCTGATGTTTTCAGACTGGACCATATAATTTCCATTGGATTAGGATATTTGTCTTAAGCAGTTTGGTCTCTAAACCAATATGTAGACATTCTTTTTTTTTTTTCCCCTTGGAAACTTTGCAAACTTTTGTCTCTGAGCCCTGTGTATTTGTTGTGGTTTTGACCTCCTGCAGTGGGTTGAACTTCTGTCTAGAAGAGACAGAGTCAATGTGCCACAAAACCAACATGCAAAACCATTTGGGGCTTGTGTGGCTAAATGAGTCACTACCCAAAAGTCTGCTTTTTACTGTATTTGGGGTGAAGGCAGCTTCCTTTCCCCTGTGTTTATGAGAATGGATTACCTTGAGGTCTTACAAAAAGCTGTGGTGTGTTCTTGCTATCCACTGGGCAACTGAGAGCAAGTAAACCACACTTGATTTTCATAAGACAGGTAATTATTATGAATTGGGTAACTCATAGCCACAAAACTACAGCTGAACAAAGCTGTGGACTCTGGGGGTCTCCTCTGGCTCTAAGACACAGTGATTCTCATATTTCACTCATTTTAAACCATCCTAAATTTAGAATAGGTTTCGCTATCCAGGAGTGAAACAAACCTACAGTTGCAGCTTTATGGTAACACTGTTATTTGCCCCCCATAATTTCATCCCTTTTCACATTCTTCTGGTACAGCTCCTCTAAGAAAGTCTTCCCTTGTCAAGACAGTGTCAAAAAAATCATACTATCTTTGTTCTCTAGCCCCAAGCCCCCAAGGAAACCATCTTTCCAGTCCACACAATTCACTCTTGATAAATCAGTATTTTCAACAGGAGATAAACTGGTTACATGATAAATTTTCAGGTGGTTCTAACAAAAATTGGCAAAGGCCACAGTATGATGACAATTTGTTTTCTCTTAGAGCATTTCCCCATCCACTCAGATATCTCTGGACACCTATTCTTGCCTTTCAGTTGTTCTTCCATCTGCTGACATTAAAACCTCCCCATTGGAAACACCTGCCTGACCTGGGAAAGGCAGTGGGAAGTTTCTCATGGTGCTAAGGGAGACTTTGAACAGAGAAGAAGATCTGAGAGGCCTTCATCAATTTTTGGACTTTCTCTTCCTCGGCCTGCCTTGCTCTGTGGCCAAGGATATGAAAGACACAGCCCCAGCTTGAAATACATGTTTTCCAACTCAGCTGTGACTGCCAGCATTAAAAACTCGGTGGCAACCTTCATCCTGGAAACAACTATAAGGGATGCATGGAAATTAACAAGGAAGTGAGTCACAGAGTGGATACATCCACCAACCTCTCATCTTCCACAAGCACCATCCCAAAATCAGCTCATTCTTGTGCCGTGCTGTGTCTTCACATTGGTACAGGATGAAACAGATTGCTCCAATAATGCAGTCCATTATCACAATCAAGAAGTGGGGCCTCAAAATTATGATGACATTTCTCAAAAGCAGAAAGGATTGTGAAGAGATGAATTTCTACCAAACCTCATTGCAAGAGAAACCTTAATTGATACTAATATTTTTGAAATATTACCTGGTCATTGAGATACTTATGGACAGTATTATTCTTTCTAGTTTATGAGAGAAAACTGGGGAGCTGATTCATTGGTAGGAATATAAGAGAGAAAACTGAAGTCATTAGGAGGAGGAAAGGCCTATAACCTATATGTATCCCTGAATATATGTGTAGCACATTGTAGGGAATACAATAATATTCTTGGATAATAAAAAATAAGGAAATAATTTTTACAACAACAATTTTTGCAACAACAAATTTTGGACCTTGAGGTCATAGGGAGTGGTGAATGCTAGAACATAAGTTGACATTAATGCTCTTAGCTAGCCCTGCAATATCTTTCATTGCAGAGTCACAGTTTGGACTCAAAAACTGGTTTGGTTTCAGCATTATAATACAGTGTTTTAAGGGAACAGAAACAAAAAAGTTTATTTTCTCTCTTAATTATTCTAATGACAGCTGATTTTGAGAACAATTAGATGTAATCTAGATATAAACTTTGCAGCTTCAGCTGAGGACCTTCAGAGAGAGGATGGGTATGTTCTGCATATCCATTTTTATACTCCAGGAGGTTGGATAGAAAGTAAACAGTGGAGCTTGCCCAACATGATGCATCCATGTAGCAAGCTTTTTCAGTGCTGATTTCTCCATGCTTAGGAAGATGACCTGCAAGGCCCTCACATCTACCACTGCTCACCAGATGAGAAGCAGCAGTTATTCCCCATCAGCAGTGCTTTGACCTTGCTGATGGCTTTGCAGATGAATGTTTTGTGAATTCAGACTCTGGTACATTTCCAGAGGCTTTTGCTTCCAGCCTTGTCCCTTTTCCTGAAAGCTGTGTCTTGTGCCTAACACAAGGGAAATTCCAACACTTTACATGGGTTCTTTGATAATTTTGACAGAAGGACTAATGGTTCTTTTACCCATTTAAATTGACAATAAGCACAGTGTGACCTCCTGTAAAATCAGTTTTCCATCAAGTAATGGAACTCCAAGGATAAAGTTACCACCTCAGGCTCAGCATCCTTCGCTCCCTCTCCATCTTTCCCCAAATGTGTTTTTCTCTTTTAGTCTCATCTGCATATTCTTCTAGATAATTATCTCTGGTTCTGAAATACTCTCACTAAGTCATTAAAGGGTCACCTTCTTCTCTAGTTTTTGCTGCTGAAATTCTTTGGAGGTCATTAGGACAACACCAGATTTATATCAAAATAACTGGCATCACAAGGTGACCATAGTGCTCTTTCCCAAGCTCAGGATGAGCTCATGTCAGAGTTGTGCTTTCCTCCTCTTCATTATATCAATTTTACTCCATGTGTTGCCTTTCCTATCTGGAAACAGGTCCAAAGTGAGCTAAGCCTTCACAAGACTAGATAGAGAAAGCATCTTGCAAGTCTAGCAATAAACTCGAAAATGGCTAGGAAATCCAAGGATTCAGGATCATTTCAAAAGGCATAAAGGTCTACATTATGTCTGATTGGAAAATATTTTTTTAAATAATATTTTCATTCAGTTTGCTAAACTAACTATAAATTTGTAGTTTTGGATAAATACCATTACAAATCAGAACTCTAGAATATAGAGTATAGGATGAATTACTTCAGGCCACAAAAATACCTTCAAATAATTCTTTTTGCTCCTAAATCTCAGTTTGCTTTCTCAGTATAAAAATTTTCCTTAAAATTTGGTCACTGTCTAAGCATTGCAACATGAGGAAATTCTTATGGTGCATTCCACTCATATTTCTTGATTTTTAGCTTTTTGCAAATTTTAATTGTGCATGTATTCAAGTCAGAGGATCTATTCAAACCCATTTTCTAAGAGAAACTTCCAGAGAACTCCCATTTTTTAAGAGAAACTTCCAGAGAACTAGCTTTCATACAGTTTCTTTAGAGCTTCACCCACCAATGAAAACAACTGGTTTTCAAGAAGGATATTATAATGTGATATATGAATGCTACAGAAATCTGGAAAAATGTAACATTGCAAAAATATAGTAATTTTTTAACACGGCTAAGAGTTTCAGCATAAATTTTCCTGGAAAAGTAGCAGTGCTCTCCCCGTTACTGAAGAAAATATATATAATTTCATCTCTATTTGTACCTCTGTGGCCAGCACACTTACTAAGCTTTGCAGCGGCAGTTACAGAAAACCTCAGAAATTCAGTGAGTTTTTCAGCTTGAGAGTTCTGCTGAACACTCTGAAGGCT
This sequence comes from Platysteira castanea, assembly GCA_013397175.1. Taxonomy (NCBI): domain Eukaryota; kingdom Metazoa; phylum Chordata; class Aves; order Passeriformes; genus Platysteira; species Platysteira castanea. The sequence continues at coordinate 24,819 of VYXC01001539.1, forward strand.
GCTGCTTCTTGTTAGCCCTGTGGGCTGATGGTGGGTCATGGCAGATAGAGGTGGGAACACTGCTTTTTCCACAGCTTGACCTCTCTGACAGGGACTGACTTTGGAACATGACGCTCAAGAAGTTTCAAAGTTTTTGTGAAAATGCCTTGGAACAACGTGTACTTAACACCCATCAAAGAACCATAAAAAAATTATAATTCTGTAGTTAACCCAAGAATCATTTGACTGCATGAAAATCAACTCAGTAATATCAGCAAAGTGTTGAGTCACCTGAGTCGACAAAAATAGATCAACCTTCCTTCAGAAAGAACCGATTTTTAAGCTTAGGCTAGAGTCTGGATTTGGTGATATTGGTATTTAAATTGCATTTTGGGAGTTTTTATCTGATGATAGTGGAAAGCCATGCAGCTGCCCAATGTTATGACATTTTTCCCATTTGTCCTGGGAGCAGAAATTGGACCTCTTTCATGTCCAGATGCTACTCATCACAATCAGAAGAATATGATCAGAATTAGCCTAATTGCTATTCTCATCAAAAAAGGCCTCAGGGACAAAATTTCTGCCGGTGGTTTTGCCTTGCCATTTGTGCACAAAATAAGCACATTTTCATAGAACCATAGAAACATAAAATTATAGAATTATAGAATGGTTTGGATTGAAAAGGACCTTAAAGCTCATCTCATTCCGACCCCTTGCCATGGGCAGGGACACCTTCCACTATCCCAGGCTGCTCCAAGCCCCAGCCTGGCCTTGGACACTTTGAGAGCTGGGCAGCCACAGCTGCTCTGGGAAACTTGAGCCAGGGCCTCACAATCCTGAGACACTCCACTTGTTTCTTTCTCAGATCTATTTGATCAGAGAAGATGGATCAGTAGAAATTCTTTTTAAAAAATTATCATCTTTATTGAAAAAATTTTATTGTATGACTTAATGGTTTTGGAATTGCATTAGCTACTGCAGGAAAAGCTAGACAGGCAGAATAAAAAGAACGTGTGTTGTTCCTGTATGATATAGCCTGGAGTTTCATAGGAACATTTTTAGTTAAACTTCTAAACTGTTGATATCCCTTTAACTCTTTTCACACAACAAAAGGGTTTTTTCCCAGCTGGGTCTCTGTGCAAGTCACAGATACCTCATAGTCATTTTGGACAGAGTTTCTGAAGAATCAGAGAGCATGGGCAATGACTATTACACTCAGAACAGCCCTTCACCAGCTCTGGCAAACGCGTTCAACACATCAGGAGCTCAGTTCCAGCGTGCCTCCCACAAGTGATTCCATGCTTGAGCAACTCCTTTGCCTTTTAGAACAAGGGCTGATGAAAAGGTGGAGAACAAGTGAGAAGCTACAGAAGGCAACTCATCTCTTCAGAAGCTAGAGCAGTATAACCAAACAAAAAGTGTTTGATGCACAGCTGACCCCAGGAGGATTCATCTTCAGTCTTGATTATGTACATCAGCTGGGCCTTTATGACTACTGCACATAAAACAGTGGGAACTCAGAAGTCAACCACCTTATAAGATCAAATAATCATGTAATATTTTCCCTACACATACTGATTTGCCCAATAAATGGCATCTACCTTTGGGTATATAAGCTGATATTTGTTTTTCCCCCCATACTTGGTTATTAATAAAGAAAATTTGATTATTGCAAGGGAAGGAATGTATGAAGGTTGATGGTCCCAATAAAAGGAGAGTTGTGTGTCTAATTCCCCAATGGTCTCTGCAAATATTAAACAGAGAATTTAGCAAGACCTCATGTAGGCTGTCAAAAAAATAATAAGATTATCCCAAAAGATCCATGGATTTGTGCATGAAATCCAGCCACTTTTTTTAGCCGCTGGTTTGTGGATATTGGTGAAGAGAAAGGCACTCTTCACAAGGAAATCATAAAGTTTGCATTTTGTGCTTACAAACTGCATCCAGAAACCGACATCTCAGGAGGTGGAAAAAATATAAAGAGAGGTCTGTAAGATTAAATAATCTAATCTGATCTTTTGCATATTTAGAAGGCAGAAAATACCGCCTTGTGGTGCCTAGTTTATGAAAAAAAAACCCTTGTGCTTGGCCAAAGAACGTTCCACAAATCCCTTGATCTGGATTTGGAGTCATCCAGCAAAAATACACCTGACTGAATATTGCCATCTGCAATGTGTATGTCTCCATCTCAGCTTGAAAGTTAGGCATAAAACCAGAAATGTGTGGGGAAAAGTGCGACTCATTCCGCAACAAACAATTAACACAGGTTAAAGACATGGTGACTGTTTCCTCACAGTGCCCATTTCAAACCCACAGCAATCTTCCCAACAAGTCGGGCAAGTTTGGATTTGGGTGTGGTGGTGATGAGAACCTATAGCACAATGGAACATGATTTTCAAACACACGCATGGGCAAGACCATACATTATTCCAACTAATCCTGCCTGTTAGAGAAAGAAAGAAAGAACATTGCTGATAGTTGCTTGCCCTGCTGTTGCTATTTTGTAAACTTGCTTACAAAGCTTTTTACTGATTTGGGCATTTAAGACAACGTGGTTATAAAAGCCCTGTGGTAGTATTAAATATGAGGGCTACACTAGAGGTGGAAAATTTCTAAAATTTCTGTACTTACAACCCAAGATATTATTTCTTCTGGAGCAAAAATAATTTTTTTATATATATATACTCGTATGCATGAGCTGGAGTTTGCCGATGATGTAATTTTTATACTATTGTATAAAATTTTTTATTGTATAAAATTTTTTCATGCTTTTATACTATTGTATAAAAATTACTCTAGTAATTTACACAGCTCACTAATCCCTCACACATACTAATCTTACCCTCTGAAACTATAAATTAGAAACATAGTTAAATTCTTGTATTCTCCTTAAAATGTGGGTATGCAGGGAGGAGTTCAAATGCATAAGAAAGCCTTTCAACTGGTCTACTGAAGGACCAGGTGTTCACCCTGCAAATTTCCCCTAAAAAAATAGCTAAAGGTGGGCGTGAAGAATTAGAATGTGGCTCTGGCTTTAAAAGTTCCTCATTAAGATAAAAAAAAAGAAAAAGAAAAAAGAAGTAAGCTTTATTTCCCACAAATGATTCAATAGTTAAAATTCACATTTCATTTACAGCACAATAATATGTTCTATGCACACACAGACACAGCCTGTCATTTTATATATGGGTTTTGTGAGGTTATAATGGCAATAAAATAACAGTCCACAGTTTTCCTGAGAAGGGAGCAGTGCTCCTTGCAAAGTTTCCTCTCCCAAGCACCACAGCCATGAAGAATGGCGCTCAGATTGTATCCTGTCGATTGTTAATTTCAAATCAAGAAGTTTATTAATTTTGACTCATAGCAGAAAAGGCCATGACCAATTATTATTTAGGAAAAAATCTTGCTGTTTAGCCAAAGAACTGCATCGAGCAATGCTGCACTTGATGTGCTTGTGATAAATGTTCACATGACAAGGTTATTTGGTGTACAGCGGCTGGAGGGGTTGTCATAGCAACCCGTGCACGATGCTCATAAATTTCATGTGTAGTTATCCTTGCTGTGTATGCAAAAAACCACAAAGCCAACTCCAGCAGTTTAATTTACAGCATTGGCTATCCCTAAAAAAGAAAAAGGAAAAAAGAAAAGAGAAGAAAAGAGAAGAAAAGAGAAGAAAAGAGAAGAAAAGAGAAGAAAAGAGAAGAAAAGAGAAGAAAAGAGAAGAAAAGAGAAGAAAAGAAAAGAAAAGAAAAGAAAAGAAAAGAAAAGAAAAGAAAAGAAAAGAAAAGAAAAGAAAAGAAAAGAAAAGAAAAGAAAAGAAAAGAAAAGAAAAGAAAAGAAAAGAAAAGAAGAAGAAGAATAATGAATTATAAGGTAGTAGACTTCTTCAGATTATATTCCTTCACAAGCTCTTCAAACCCAAAAGGACTTGCAAGATAATTGTTATGGTAGGAAGTGCAAGTTGTCATTAATATTGAGAAAGAAACAAAAAAAAAATAGCTTTCTTGAAAATCTCAGCTCAAGTATGTTGGTTGTTTTCTGCTACTCATGCAAACAGCCGACTGTAAGGGGAAAAAACCGCTTAACACCCTCTTTTCTGTTTTGCTTTTTTTTCTTCTTCAGAAATGTTGAGTTGAAACCTTGAATCACTTGTCAAGTAGGCCATGATGAAATGCCCTCCTTTCAATAAAAGTTAAAGGATAAAAAGAATCTATCATTCTCTACAGTTCTGTCTTGTTCAAATACAGGACAAAAATAAAGAGAATGGTAAAAAAACCACTCATTTCTGATGGGTAAAAAAAAGGTTCATCTGGAGATGATAAAAACAGTAGATGAAGAAGAAGGAGACCAGGGCTTTTCATGAACCAAATCATCAAAACCTTCAGTTTGGACAAGTTTCTTAAATTATGTGTCTCAACCTCTTTATCTATATAACAGGGATTTGTTATTTCCATTCTCAGGAATAACTTATCAACCCTCTTAGAAGGAAAAAATATCGGAAGACTGGAGATTTTAGAGTAAAACTACTTGCAGGGAGTAAGTAGTCTGAACCATCCCCACCAGAAAAGGGGAGAGTTGCTGGTGTTCCTATATCCCACACAAGGCTACACACAATATAGAGAAATCAAAGCACCAAGGAGCAAGAGAAGCATCTTTGTCCTGTGTCTGCACTTAAACTGATGCAAATCCCATACATGTGCAGTGGGATGAAATGAGTGCCAAATCATCAGAGAAATCACAGACTCATGGGTTGGAAGAGACTATAAATATCATCCTCTTCCACCCCCTGCCATGGCAGGGACACCTTCCACTCGATTAGGTGACTCCAAGTCACCAACACTTTTAGGGATGGGACAGCCACAACTTCTCTGGCAGCCTCTAAATCCTAATGCATTTGGGCTTCTCCACTGGAGGATGTGGGTATTAATTATTATTTGCAATAAATATTAGAGTCAAGGATCCTTGGCGTAACCAAATCAAGGTTCCAGTTGCACAACAAGAGCTTCTGCTCTTCACTACCACTCTTCTGTTCCAATGGCCGGGTCTTCTCAAGAAGCTGCTTCAATAAAGACGAAAGATACTTCTAAATATGCAAAAGTTTCCCCCTAAATTTTCTAACTTTTATGACTGACATGACATAGCATATCACTTATATCCTATGAATAACTGCAGCTTTTTCTTCAGGAGCTCTGTTCCTTGACTTCTTGTAATGGAAATAAATTTCTAGTCATACAGATAAACTCAAAAGTGTAGTTCAAATTACAAAAAGAAGTAACAAAGGCACAATGCTCCTGCTGAGAAAAGGGTTAGCCTGACACAGACACTCCTGGAAAGTGATTCATCCCAGCCTCAGAGGGGTGCTCAAAACAGTCAGATGATTACTGTCTGGAAAAGCATATTTCTGTATGATGGCCCACAGGGATGCTGCAATGACTACCTCCAATTTAGATATCGGAAGACCTGAAGAGGAGCAATCTAAGCTAACCATAGGTGTCTACAGTGCAGGTGTCTACACATGAGCTAGTTATCATGTTCAGGGAGACCTGGTAGGTCTAGGCATTAGGGCAGTTAACAGGCCTTAGGGCAAAACTATTTCACCATTGAGTTGATTCCTAACTTTTGATTAGATGAGTCTCTTCCTGATTTTCATTAACTGTTTTGACTACTTTTTTTTTTTTTTTTTGTTTTTTTTTTTTTTTTTTTTTTTTTTTTTTTTTTTTTTGATAATAGAAATTAAGATGACTTCTTCATGTGTGGTCTCTTTCAATGAGGATCCATAAAAGTAGTTAAAATTGACCTTGCATGAAAATCCTTTTTTCTCTCCTGGCGCTGAAGGCTCAGTGACACCTGTGCCTTCCACATTCCTTCCTCCAGATAACTGCATTCTCAGGGGTTTCTTGTTACATTTACTTCTTTGCAGCTGCCCTTTGAAATGACAAGTTGCTCTGGTGCCATGTTTTTAGTGAAACAGGGTTTCCCCACAGGAACTGCCACCTTATACAGAGAAAACCTATTTTGCTACTATCAACAATGTTAGAGAGGGAACCACAGAGTCTCAGTGCATGTGGTCTCACACAATGTAATAAAATGTGTCCCCTGGAGTGTGGTTCAGCTTTATACATCCACCACATGAATGATAACACCGGAGCTGGTCATCCTGGCCTCCCTCTGCAGTGAATGGTGGGGGAAGTGCGGATGGGTGGGAAGAAAACTCCTGAGGCACGATTCATCTGGATGAATTTAGGTCTATTTCAGGATGAAGTGAATCACATCCTGAAGGATCTCTATAGGAACTCAGAATGACTAATGCAGGAGTAATCACCTGCATGACAGACACAGCCAAGAGACAACGGCTTCAGTGCACTGTGTGCCTTAGCAACCTCAGGGAAGATGAACATCATTTTTGCCTGTCCCCATAGCCTAATGACACAACAATCAAACAAGAGATTACTCACATCTAGACGGATTTTATGCAGAACACAGTGTAAAATGGTCAAGCTTGTCTGGCTTTTTTGTCTCCTGAGAACCTGCCAAGACCTAGCATGAATCAGTGCTTGCTGCACCGAACACACAGGACTGGGGCTGCTGCATCTTCTGAAGGATTCCTACCGAAAGAAGTGTGGCTGTTTTGTTATTCTGTCTTTTCCTGCCTCTCAGGGGAAAAATAAAGGCTTGGTGTGTGGCAGTGGGGACCCCTGATGCAAGGGAAAGCAAGAAGAAAACTCTGTGGTTTCTCACATCCTTTATTTCTGCACAGCAAAAGGGAGAAATGGCCCAGTTGTGTGACCAGAGGGAATTAATTTTGAAAACTGCACTGCTGTGAAGCTGCCAGGCAGCTGAAAAGAGGTTTTTCAAGCCAGTGATCCAGATTCATATCACGGGGGCTGGGAGTGGAGGTGCTCTGGTCAGGCTTCACTCTCCACGGTGCAGAGGTGTCATGCTTTAAACCCTGGTGACTGAGGATGCTGGTGCTTGCTGAATTTGTTATCTCTGTTGGATCTGCAGAAATGAAAGGTGAGCTTAAAGAAAAGCCCACAAGAGGCCAACAAGGGAAGATGTTAGCAAGAAACATCTTTCTCTCACTTTCTAGCCAAAGACTGTTGATTACGCGGGTCCATATTTCATCATCAAAGGGTAGCTCAGAAAAAAAAATGAAGGAAAGAGGCATGTTAAATTTAACGTGAGGCATGTTGAAAAACTACCAGATAAGTAAGAGAAGCATCTTAAAGCAATAAAATACAGGATGTCTGGACCAACAACACATACCACTGGAGTTCTCTAAGTTCCTGTTTGGTGATTTGAAAATATCTATGATTTACATGTTTAAATGTTATTTTTTTTTAGTAACATATTGAATTTTCTTACTGCCCTGCACAATTATTCTCAATAATTCTATAATAAAGCAAGCTAAGGAAAAGCCTAGAGTTCCTTTCCTTTGGTGAAAAGTTATGGGAATTAAGAAAAGATTAGAAACAATCAGCTTTTCAAACCATTTTCTCAAAGTGTCTGAAAAAATGCAGTCAGATGGCAGCTTCACTCATTTTTTTTTTATGATTTATAAGAGGAGAACATAAATCTCCTAGTCACCAGGACCATGACACAGATGTGAAACTGATGTTAGAACTAAAACAGAGGAAGCTCCGTTTCAGCCAAGAATCAATGTTTGTTGTGGTCAGACATATCCATGTAATCCTTTCCATTAAGGAGCACTGGAATAATGTTATATTTCTATAGTTATGGAATAGCTATATCTTGATTGTTATCCTTGTGACACTGAAGTCAAAGGAAAGGTAATTACATTCAACAGGACCAGTTCTGTTACCTCTTTGTGATTTGGTATATTCCCTCTAATCTGAAAAGCCTTCAGCTACATGTTTTACAAACTCAACACCAGCCATGTGGACATGGATGGATTAACCTCTCCCAAGTCAAGCTGTCCTGACTTTAGAAATCTGCAAACAGATGTCACAGCCTCCAAAAGAGCCTTGTCTCAGCCCCAGGAATGGATGATTTACCCCCCTGGTGAGTCAGGGGCAGTTTTCCCATGTGTTTTGCTGCCTGACTTTTATCACCCCAGCTGCTTGTTTCTCATGGTCCCGAACGCACAGACACAGGTTTGTGCCCAGCTGCCACTGTGCAACATGCTCCGGGTTCCTGCCTTGGGCTTCGCCTCTCTGCTCACGTGTCCACAGCCTCAGGGGTTGCTTGGCTGTGCCTAAACTCACCCTTCCCCATGCTGGATTAGAATATTGCGCACACACACAGAGATAAAACACGATGAAAAACCAGGCAAATGCTTTTTTGTCAAGTTTTCAAGTTCATTGAAATGGGATGTGAGAAAAAGGGTCTTACACAAAGGGCCATGGGCTCATCAGTGGTCATAAAGAGTAAATCCTTCTGAGCCTCTCCTGTGAGGAAAGGCTGAGAGAATTGGGACTGTCTTGCCTGGAAAAGAGAAGCTCTGGGGTGACTTAGTTTGTGCCCTTCCAGTACCTGAAGGGAGCTGACCACAAAGGTGGACAGAGAATATTTACAAGGCCTGGAGTTACAGGACAAGGGGAATGGCTTCAAACTGAAAGAGAGAAGACTTAGTTTGGATATTAGGAAGAAATTCTTCCCTGGGAGGGTGGAGAGGCCCTGGCACAGGGTGCCCAGAGAAGCTGTGGCTGCCCCTGCATCCTTGGAAGTGTTCAAGGCCAGGTTGGATGGGGCTTGGAGCAAGCTGGGATAGTGGAAGTTGTCCCTGCCCATGGCAGAGGGTGGGATGATATAATATTTACAATCCTTCTAACCCAGGCCACCCTATCATTCTATGAATGATTCCAGTGTTGTCAAACAACACTCAGTTTACTGCTGAACACTGTATCATGATGTAAGTATCATGATGAAAGAATCCAAATATGGATTTCTAGAGCATTTTGATGTCACCCTTCTGTGTAGTAACCAGGTTATGTTTGTGAGTTAGTATTTTTTTTCTGAGTGAAAATGGTTGTAGGCACATCAGGGAAATTAATGAAATGGAAAACCAACAAGCAAAGTAAAACTGAAAATCTATTGACTGATCGATGAGGTGCACTTATTTTTTCAGGAAAACAAAGGAAGATTTAAGCCTGTAAATAAAACTGAAGTAAAGTAAGAGCTTTGCAGAGTGTAGCTCATGAAACAGCAGTTGTGCTCACCCTAAGAGTTCACCCCGTCACACAAAATCCAGCACAAAATGCTTCTTCACTCCTGTTTAAACTTGCATTTACTTCTGTGGAGTGTGCACCTTTTTGACAGCTGCTTCCTGTGAGCAAATGAGCTCTTGCATGAGATGAGGGAGGAAACAAGAGTTAAGCTCAGAGTAACTCCAGTCTTTGCACTGGGAGCTGTATGGGATCACACTGCTTAGCACAGCAGGAAGATGGGATCACCAGGAAAGCCCTCAACCAAAGCTCTGTCAAAGTGACAGTCAGACAAGACAGACACGAATCTGACTGCTACCTTCACAGCGAGGACGCTTGTTTAGACTGAATCTGACAAGATAAAATTAAATTGCACACAGCTAATAAATCTTAAAGGAGCTTAATTTTTTTAATATATTTTTTTTACTAAGTGATGCCTTGGGCAAGGATGAGCAGTCCAGAAGGAAAAAGGTTTATAATAATTTTTTTTAAATTCTATAATCCACCTTATCTGCTGTGTTTCCTGCATTATTCCTGCCTCTGAAATATTCAGATCCGTGTTGGTTACATAAGCTCCAGTCCTGATGGGTTGTACTTGGGGAACCTAAATAGGAGTGTGCATCTTCCAAGTCATTAAAGATAAACACCTCAGCTTGATTTCTAAACACTCAGAGCCACTTACTTGTTCAAGAGCATTAAAAAAAAGTAAAATAACAAATACTGTATTGAATCTTGATTTCAGAGGAGTCACAGACTGCTTCCGAATGTCCAAGCCTGGATTTATCTCTCCTCACTTCATTTCTCAGCAAACGTGTCTCTCTAAACATAAAGGTTGAATTTATTTCCAGTAAATTATTCACATGGGGTTGGTTATTACTATTCTACTGAATGCAGGACTGAAAAGTTGAAATGATATTCCTTAATGGATGGACATGTACAGTGGAAAATGTGGGATGGGTGTCACGGGAAAATTCATACAGGTAAGGTGTATATTATGGGATGAGGTTTTTCCTTACCGACAAAATGCTGGATAACATTTCTTGATCTGTCTTCAAGCTAGGTTAGATCAAGCATTAGGAAATGCAGTGAAAGAAATAATATTTGACTGACCTGTAGATTACTAGGGTACCCTAGTAGAAGGTGGAAGAACCATGGAAGATCTTTACGAGATTTTAGCATCTATAATTTTGACAATGATACCCCTTCCAGTATTCAGCCTGAAGTCACAGGACACTCGAGTATAATGAGGATAAAGCCTATTAAAATGCATTCACTTTGCTTTATTCTTACACAGCACAAAAGAAGACACCTTAGAAATAGCTCTTTCCTTTTTTTGCTAGAAAATCTTACCTCCAAAAAGACCTAAGACTTTTTCGCTGGACAGGCTGAAGAACTGTGCTGATTCTGACTCTCAGGAACACAGGGTGACCAGAGGTCTGTCAGATATATTGGGCCATAGCTGCTGAATGCTGTAAAAATAAGTGACAAAACCTTGAAATCAATTGAGAATTTTAGGAGGAGTTGGTGTAAGGAGTGTAAAACGTGAGTGATGCGTTCACTTGCTTGCTGATGTTTTTTTCACAGGTCTGTTCTACCCTTTGCACATTCCTGTGGCTGGCATTAATGCCAATGGGAGTCACACACCAGCAAATGTAGTGCAGGGTAAAAAGAGATCAACGAACGTGTCCACTCTGAGCTGGATTTGGAACTCAGCTGCACAGGTGTAAATGAAGATGTGAAGTGACCTTCCCTCTTTTGTGCCCGTGTAAAAGTGATGAGAGTTGTCTAGATGTTAAAAAATGTTGTAGTAGATTGGAGATATATTTTCTAGGTTTGTTTTAGGCAACCTAAACTAGATAACAATTTTCAATATGACCTATGATAACTTTAAGATACACACTTTAATTTCTATTTGTATATATATACTTTTTAATGTTCCTTACAAGCATATTTTACAATTTTACTCCTGTATATCTATCAGTACAGTTTTCCTTTATCTTCTGTATGGGCACAAATGAGTGTGGATTTCCAGGTCTTTTTTACTGATCCACTTGGAGATGCCTTTTCAAAGCTTCATGCCCACTAGACACACAGGCTCATGCTATGATGCCCTCAGTTGCTGAGGCATTCTGTTGGCCTTTGCTCCTAAGGGAAAGCTGAAAGTGCCCTTGACTTTGTTATTCTTCCATATTCTCCTTTATAGACCTAAAATGGAGGATCTTGTTCTGTTATTGCCTCTGCAAACCCCTGTGAGAGAAGTTGCAGACTTTGTTTCAAGCAAAAGGTCACACTATGGGGTCAAGGGACACCATTCCCTGATTTCACTGGAGGTAAGAGCAGGGTCTTTATCCCACAGAATTAAGGGGGGTGTTCAAAATATAGTAGGTGGTGAAAAAAAAGAAGATCTAGCCAAAGGTATTTGCTGGTCTGTATGAAGTTAGGATAAATCAAATTATACAAAGTGTACGCCATCATACGCAAAAATTATTCCTCAAGGGATGAAATTGTCTAAGGCTGGTCACAAAGTATCTACCTGAAACATCATCTTGTTAGCCCCTTTTAATAAACTAGTCAGGAAGCAATGACGCAATAGTATGAAAGAGAAGGAAAAGAAATGCATCCTTTGAAGCAAAGACTGTACAGATCATCCAGTAAATCAGCAGGGGATGAACAAGACAGGGCCTGGTAAGCAGCAAACAGTGCTGTGCACCCTCTCTACCCCAACACAGCCAGTGTTTTGAGGAAAACAAATGTGTCCTTTCTTATGGATAAATTCCAGGCACACTGCAGAGCAGAGTAATAATTAAAAATACCTTTTACTCTGTAGTCCCTTCAGAGGCCACAGGGGATTTTATGAAAGATAGTCAGTCCTGTGATAACTAAAATCTCCTTGGGAAAGGGAGTGACTTCTTTTAAACATGTGATGCAGTGGAGCAAAAGGGTGCTCTGTGCTCACAGGAGGCATTTCAGTCCTGCCACAAGCCCAGAGAGTACAGCACCCAGTGGTGGCAGAGCTCTGCACAAAGCACAGCTAGCAAGGAGTTGGCCTGCACAGAAAACTCCCCACACTGTCCAATCTTATTGATTAATTTGTTTATCTTCTCTTGAATATCCCCTTACGGTCTTTCATGTCATACGCACATAGTTTTCAATAAAGATCAAAGAAGTCAAGCCTCTCCCTTTTGGATAGTGAGGAGCTGCTAGTTTTTCTTTACATACAAGAACATCAGGCACAGAGCAAGGCTTCCCTGAAAGCTGTAGCAGCGATGGTGTTAGACCCACACCTATTCCAGCCTTTTTAACTCTGAGCTTGCGCCCTTAACCAGGAGCAGAATCTAAGCTTTGGCTTTAAAACACTCCCACTGAAGAAAATTTAATAGGTGCTGTTGAGCAAAGGGGTCTTCACCATCATGGGTGACTGTTTTAAACAGACCTGGTACCTAAAGGACTTAAAAAAAGGGAAAAAACCCCACATACTGGGAAAAGAGTGGGGCATGCCTGGACCTCCTCAGTCTACAGGCATATTTTTGTGTGTTAATGGGATGGTCTGTATGTCAAGAGCAGCACAAATGCCTGCACACAACCCTTGCTTCATTCTTTTACTGGGTAGAATAAAAGATCCTTTTATATGGTGGAAACATGAGCAGTCTGAAGGAAACCCTTTCCACTGAAGTGTTTTTGGGCCTGGGATCACCATCCTGGGTTTTACTCAGATCTCTAAATGGATTCTCCTTGGGAAACGGGAGGTTACAAAAGCAGATGTCTGCTAGACACAATTGCCTATTTCCCCCCAAGTGGCAAAGTCACTCAATTTGCTGAGTGGGGAAACCATGACAGCACAATATATAATATCGCAAGGCATTTGTTTCAGAGCACAACGTTCTTTCATTACCCACTCCCAGCCCTCAACATTACTTCAGACACACATTATCAAACCACAGCTAATTATTAAATATTTAACAAAGACTGTACAGTACGTTGCAACTACCAAGGTAGGCAGAGCTATACAGATTGATTTCTCTGTGTCTGGAGCTCAGTATGCATCAAACAGCATGGATGCTTTGAAATTTCAAATCACAAGGCCAAGTTTTGATGGTTGATAGTGCTCAAAGGAGAGTGATTTCCTTAGTCCATTAATATTTTTATGATATTGAAGAAACATCCAGAATAGAGAGAAAATCTTGGAACCCTAAAAAAAAAAATAAATCTTCAAAGTGATAAAAATATATCTCTCTGGTTTAGTCAAGACTTCTTTTAGATAAATATGAAATATTTGACCATCTTAATCTATCATTAAATTGTAATTCAGTCTTTAAAAGGTAAGTTTCTTTTAAATGAAAATATTTTCATTCTTTAAATTTAAAAGGGAAGTGCCTTCAAATTTGGGGGAAAACAAGAACAATTTAGGCAAAGCCAGTCTCATTCAGGGACAAGTTTTGCCTGCGTGACCTTTCAAACTTTGGAGTTGGCAGCTTGGTGTTTACGTTTCAGCTTTAAAGACCTTTGTTTAAATCCAATTTGCTTGTCATGTAGAATAAATGTTGGAACTTCTATTTAATCCTTTCACAGATATTTCCGCACACAGATTAATGAATTTTAAGGCCATTATGATCATCTAGTCTGACCTTCTGCATAACACGAGTCATAAAATGTCACCCAGCAATTTTGCATCAAGCCCAGTCATCTGTGGTTGAGCTAAACCTGTCACAGCATGGAGCACGACTTTCAACATATCCAGGGGAGATGAACAGTAGCAAGAACCACAGCGTAGCAAAGATAATTTTTGTGGCAGAGAAGACCATTAGCCAGTTAAAGTTGCTACAGTACCAGAAAAGGCAAAAACGTACAAAATTAACTTTTTGATGTCTTCAAAAAAAGTTGAGTAAGAAGGTTCCTGTGTATGTTTTTTTTTTGGGATGGTCGTTATTTATTAATGTCATGGGCAAGAAATCTCAGGCACGTGCTGTTATCACTATTGCAACAGGATTGCAACCTAGTCCTCCAAGTTTTGATCCAGATTCCAGGAATGCGGGCTGGGAAGGACAATTGCTGTAGGTGTGAGGTGAGGCTTTGAGAAGCCTGGTCTAGTGGGAAGCAGAGATAGAATGGTTTGTGTTGGAAGGGACGTTAAAACTCATCTTGTTCCTCCCCCTGCCATGGGAGGGACACCTTCCACTATCCCAGGTTGCTCCAGGACCCATCCAGCCTAGCCTTGGACACTGCCGGGGATGGGGCAGCCACAGCTTCTCTGGGTACCCTGTGCCAGGACCTTCTCACCCTCACAGGTAGTATTTTATTCCCAATATCAAATCTAACCCTGCCCTCTGTCAGTGTGAAGCTATTCCCTGTTGTCCTGTCACCCTGTGCCTTTTTCTAACGTCCCTGTTTTTGTTTTGAAGAAACTGAGCAAATATTACAATAACTGACCTGGATAAATAATTATTATTATCCTTCCTCCGAAGTGCAGAATTAGAGTGGTGGGATGGAAGGCAGGGAATATGGTTCTCCCCAACAGCCATGGCCAGTCCAGGGGTTTCCATCCTTCACCAGTACATTGCAGCTGCACAGCTCTTGCTTTGCCATCAAGGCACAAACGGGTTAACTAGGAGACTCCTGTAAGTTTTTTAATAACCAGTCATAGGAGTGGGGTTCAATACCTGTGATGCTGTTTCCTCTGTCTGATTTTTAGAAGTAGATGTGCTTGTAAATATTTGACAGAGTCAGTATTCAATGGAAAATTGGGAACAAAGCAACATATTCTTGGCTGAAATGTGCTTGCTTTGGTCAAACTTCTGTCAGGAAAGATTTATCAGGGCCAAAATATTTTTTTTCAGTTAAAATAAGGATCAGATGATTTTGGTTCGTATGAACCAGGGACTCAGATCCTATGTAGGTAGTGTCTGAGTATCTGGATCTCCAAGAGGTGGGTCTGTTGAGGGGGATTTTTGAAAATGCACCTGGGTTTCTCTAAAATGGCTTTTTTTAATTAAAAAAAAACCCAAACAAAAACAAAACAAACAAACAAACAAAAAAACAAACAAACAAACAAAAAACAAAAAAAACACCCAAAAAAACCCAGAAAAAAAAAAAAGGAGAAATTGCCAGCATAAAAGATTCTTTTAATTGATTTGAAATGTGCTGCAGAACAGCAATCTTAACTTTCCCCAGGCTTTGGGTAGGCTCAATGGTCCTGTTCCTCTTACAGTCAACCTCTCTGAGAACCATAGGAGATAATGGGTTTCAGACGAGAAACATCGTATTTTCCCCAAAGGAATTCCAGCACCATTTCCATTAAGACCAATTGAAAATGTGCCTGTGAATTAACAGGGTTGCTTTAAACCCGTTTTGAAAGACTGTCTTTGGCCATGGTGGGATTAGATCACACCCTGTATAAAGAATGGAGATGTGGAACCTGCAGAATTTGTTTGCAACGAAGTCAGTGGGAGCTTTGCTTCAGAACAGCCCGATATTGATTCACTGGGTAGAAAAATAACCCAATCAAATGCTTCTGTTTCCCATAAATTATCCAAAGCACAGGAAAAAAAGTGATCTCACCGGTAATTATGGGAAGTTTATGACACATTTTCTTAAAATTGGGTTCCCTTGGGATAGATTTTGAGGAAGACTACATGTGAGTTGCCCTTTGAATAAAAAGAAGGGGATTTTTTTCTGTGATGCTCAGCAACCAAATAAGAAAAAAAAGGACACAGACTGAAAGCCTCAAAAATTGTTTATAATTAGTGTGCTTAGGAGGACTTAGAAGACCGAAAAACCCTTCTTCCTTTCCTTCCTTGTTAATTGCACACAAAGCATTTCCTCTTTCTTTTTTCCTCCTATATTCTGAAAAGAATTAGGAAGACAAATTTGAAAACTGGATCATAGGTGAACGAATCAAGGAGAGAGGCTGAATGTTTGAATTTTGTGGATAAATTATATAAGCCATCAAGCACATCTTTATTGTCTCAGTAAGGCATAGCCAAACCCAAAATGTGCTGGACTAAGACCTTGCATTAAGTGATGTTTCAGAAGCAGACCTTTTTTTTAAAAAAAAGATGAATAATTCCCATTTTACATGTGCTGATCTGACTGCTGCACAGAGTTGGAATAATTTCTGCCAGCACTCACTGCCTGGTTTGGTTTGGGCAAGTCACACCTATAACAAGTGTTTTGGGGCTTGTGTGTAACCTGCTGGCTCTTGTTAAAGTACATTTCAGCCTTTGATGTATGTGAAACAATATTGTCAGTCCCCCTTACCACACAAATCATAAGTCTGACTAATAAAAACACAAAGATTGTGTATATAATAATGAGCTCCCAAAGGGTGGAAAGAGGGTTCTTTCACACTGAGCTGCACACAGGCACGTATTAATGCAGTTTGATTTGATCACTGGAAAATTGTGTCCTGTAATTACTAAGCAAACATGAGGTGGAATGACAGGGAAATGTAATGAAACGGGGCTTTGAGGTGGAAGATGGATTTCCAGAAAGTGCAGCTGGGAAGGAACACATACAAACCCTGCAAGACTGCCTTGAAACACAAGGAACCCATTGGTTAAAAGATTAGTTGTAGGCTCACTTAGTCCACCAGGGCCTGTATGGGGCAGTATAGACCAAGAATTATCTTGAAAGGAGTGGATTTGGGGCATATCGGTTCTCATACGGTAGACACCACTTTAAGAAAACATCAGTTTTTCTGAATAGCTCCTATTTTCCTTCCAAGATTACTGATTTTTTTAAAAATATAAAATTCAGTTTTTATTTTCATTCTTTTTAGCAGGATTGTAACAGCATTTCCCTTTATTGGATGTTATGGCAACATACAAACTAAATTTACTCAAAGTCCTTCAGTATATTCACAAATACCAGTCTCCTACCTAATGATATCAATCACTACACCTTAATTTTCAATTTTTTTATTCATCAGTATTAGAGGTCTTTTTCCAATGTCAAAGATACTACAAATGCACATCTCTCCCTCAGGAAGCTACTTAAATTTGGATTTTTCTGGAGACTTTTTTGGTGATATTTAAAAATTCCAACCTGCCCTGTGGAGACTGTGTGTTCTGTGAGACAGAAATGAAAGGATGTGTTCAAGCACCCATAAATCTTGGTTTCTCAGCCTTCCCAGACATCTATAGTGCCAGATGGAAGGACATCATGGCAAAAACGATGCTTTCAGCATTCTTTAATTTCCTTCATTTGTGTGCTTTAAGGTGGAAATAGGCATAGCTGGGCAGAATTATTGAGTTTGAAAAAAAAGAGAGTGTATTGGCAACACACGTCCTGCTGGTAGCAGAATGAGCAGGGAGCACTGGGCATCTCAGCCATTCAAATCCCACTCTGAAGGCCAAATCTACCTGTTTGCAAGAAGTTCTCAAAGTCACCATTAACACGGAGAATGGTGTGCTCCGAGCAGTTTTTATGGGTTGTTACCGATGGATTAATGTTCTGACTCAGCATCTTCACTGTCCTCTCAATTACACAGTAATTGCTCATGTTCAGAGCACGTGAGTGGTAGCCTGGCACATGCTGTAAAGCCTCCAGGAGGGACAGAGTTGCAGTAAAGCTTCTTGGGAAGAGAAACAAACAATTAATTTCCAGCAAACAATAAAAGTAGAAGAAATATTAGAGATGAGGAGGTTCTAATAACAATGATGTGAACGGGTGATGCATTTATTAGTCTCCTTTGTGTTCTCATTTGAAACATTTATCTTCACTGAACTAGCTGATTATCCTCTTTTAATTATTTCATATGGAATAATTAAATAAAAAGAAGACAATAATCTTTTATAGATGGTTATGAGGAGGAACAATTTTTCTCAGGGAACTGAATATAGATTTTTATCCCTCCCCTTTACCTCCCAAGACTTTAGAGATCTAATGCATTCAGTGCTGCTGCATAAAGAAAGCTCCTGAATTCTCTGAATTATTTATTTTTAATAGTTAACCATCATTTGAAAGTCTCACCTGGATGACCTATGATTGAAGATCAAGCCTCATTGAGCACAGTGTTTTGTTCTGATGACAGATTTCCAGACAATTTCCTGTGTGTTATATGAGAAGCTGAAAATCCTGCACACTGCTTGTATTTAAAAGGGCCACACAGCCCTGCTGAGGTTTTCTAGGCACCCAGAGCTGTGATATGTCTGTCTCTGCTGGATGCTGCCCTGTGCTGGAAGCACAGGACAAGAATAGAAAAAGTGAGATCGCACTTTCCATCTCTGCAACACCTCAGACCTTCTTGCTCTCTCTGAGGCCACAGCTCACACTCCAAATCTGCATGAGGACACAGATTTGGAGACATAAAAACACAGGTGAATGGGGCTCTGGTCATCCTGGTTGAAGATGTCCCTGCTCGTTGCAGGGTGGTTGGACTAGGTGGCCTTTAAAGGTCCCTCCCAACCAAAACTGTTCCATGATTCTATGATTTCATAGCTTAGAGAGACAAAGAGTCCAAGGCACTTTGATGAAAATGTTCAAGAGCTGAGTAAGGAGAAGCAGAAGCATGAAACCGGCTGTCAACTTGTCTTTGTTAGGCAAAGACTAATTTTGACTCTATCTTCTTTCTGTGTCCCAGGTGGGATCCCTTACCCAGGCAGAGATCTGTCAGGCCAGGAAGAAATAGAGGGGCATGACCTCTGAGCAGCTGAGCCACGGGTGCACTCAGGTTTCACATCACCAGAGAAAAATTCCATGAAGTGCTCAAGTGGAGTCTAAAATAAGGGCGGGTAATCTAGTCCAAAGTGCAAGCTGAAGCTTGTGGCTACGTGTAGGGACGAGAGAAGGAAGTGTCAGAGAGAGCTGTAAGGGTGGAACTCACTGCTCTACCTCACAGATTTTGGAGCATGTTTCTACCTATAGTCGGTGAAGAAAGATTGGTATTCCAAAGCAAGGAGGGACACAGTTCATGGCCTGACACAGGGCATATGAATCATCCTCCTGTGCTCTCAAGCTGCTACAGCTCAGCCCACGTCTTGCAAGAGTCCTTGCAAGAGTCCTTGCAAGAGGTGATGGTGGTGTCAGCAGGCAGATGGGCCGAGAATGACAACCTACATTTCCTACTGCACAGATCTGAAGAGCCGACAGTATTTTTGCCTCTTTGATCCTGCTGAGTTGCCAAAGAGGAGTGGGCTAGGTGGCTCTCCTGCTGACTACAGTAGATCAAATTCTTTTGCAGCAAGTTCTCCTGTTGGAAGAGAACATAACTGCTTCCCTGGAAGATGCTTCTTCCAGCAGGCAGTGGGGAGGGCCTGCAAGGAGCTGCGACTTTTCTCAAAAATCCAGTCTTTTCCTCTGTGTAATCACAATGCTAAATTCAATCTTGGTATTAACTGAACTTAGAAAAGTACATTACAAGTGGAAGTTTTTGAAAGGAAAGGTGGTCCTAGTTAAGGTGCTTTTGACTTAACGATATTCTTAGGAGTGTTTCTGAATCTGGAAAAGCAATCATTATTAATAAGACAGTTCTTGTGTAATATTTTCCTATTTAAGATTTGTTTACCTGTCACCATTGTTTGATCATAAATATACCCATTTTATAGCTTAATGAAAAGAACTCTTTTTACAGCTTCAGCTGAGCAGATCCAGGGAATGTTGTGGGTGGTAGTTTTCTGTTTGTTTGGGTTTTTTTTTTATGGGGGATGTCTGTGCTATTGAATGTCTAATCTGGGCTGTGTCAACCTGCACATCTGAACACACAGACACATCAGATTCAATGTTGTTGTTGTTTCTTAAATTAGTTCATGTCCACAAGGAAATATTTAACCCAACAAAGTTTTCCTCTATCCACCTGCCCTAATTCCAGGGCAACACTGCTGTCCTGTGGTCTGAGTCTTGGCTCATTCTCACTCCAGCTGAACAGCAAACCCTCTTAGAAAACTTGTTTCTCACAGGGCTTCCAGCGTCATAACTTACTACAGGAAAAGGCCATCATTTTGACTCGCTTTACAGATGTCAAATCCTTCACGGAACTCAGCTTAAACTTTAGGCTCCATGTCAAAAATAATACAAGAAACAGGCTGTAATTACCTCCTGGAGTTAGTTTGCAATAAGTTAAAACAAAATTTTAAAAAATCCATCCCACATTTTAAAGGAATTTTGACTTTCTGCCTAGATATATATTTTTTCACTCCTTGCTTGGAAACTTAAAGAAAGGAACAATTAATGAAAACCAATTGCTCAAAAAGATGTGGTTTTCAGATCATGTTTGTTTACATATCTTAAACTAGCTCACTGTTTCTTAACATAGTTTTAATTCATAAGGAAACCCCAAGACAGATTAGAAATGTAGATCAGAGGAGGAGAGATGATAAAATTTTTTGATTTTACTTTTGCCCCCATGTTATTCACTCCTTCCTGGAAGCCTCATTTTTTCTTTTTTGGCTGCTGTAATACTTGAGTATTTTTATAGTATGCATTATTGTAATTAAGGGGGTGTATATTTTTATGGACAAAAACTCCTTTTCACTTCCAGGGCCAGAGACTGTTAGTAAGATGCAAATTAAATGCAGGCCTTTGGAATGGCAAAAAATTTTGCGTTTTGCCCCTCCTCCAGCACACTATTATTTTTACTAGTGCACCTTATCCCTTCTTGGGTGTAATAGGAAACAAAAGGTCTGTGCTGGGTTGAGGAGAGCAGATTGTATGGGATTTGGGACATTAACAGCAGCTGGAAATATGAGCCCAGATTTCTTGATTGATTTTTTAAAGAGGAGAAAAAAACACTGTTTGTCTGGGAAAATGTCCCTATATTTGGGTGTTTATCCATCACAAAAGCTGAATTTCCAGGCTCTAAGCAGTTAGAGCCCTTGATACAAAACTGATCCAGAACTGGGCATTAGCCCACTGATGGGGTTGGACTGGGAAATACAACCAACCAACATAGCCAGTAGCAATGTTCCTTCTTAAATTGCCTGTTTTCAAGTGAAATATTATCTGTTTTGTCCCAAGTTCATGCTTTGCCATCCTGTTTTACCACCCTGGGCAAGCTGTATCTGAGAGACCTCAGTATTTGGGCTCTGGATTCTCTATTTGTAAGCAAACTTGGAGCTCTGCCTTCTGCAAATAGACCCTGTTACCCTCTGAAAATGATCTTTCCCTGTAGGATGGACTTTTCCCCGCCTCTCATTCCTGACTGGCTGCACTACATGGGTTTGAATCCCTCTTGACTCTGTTTCCTGAAATTTGGCTTGACCCTGGGCCATAAGTCTTGTTCAGATGTTAAGTTTGATCCAATCTTTGGTTTTTCTGGCTTTTGCTGCCTGGTTTTAAGACAGTACATAATTTATCAGGTGTTTCAGTCTAACCTCAGTCTAAAGTCTATGAAAGCACTCTGCAGTTGTTTTGTGTCTGTATATTTATATACATACATCTCCCAACATTAACCCCAAAATATTTTGCATGCGTTTTGATTTAAAAGAAAAAAATAAATTCTAACTGTAAGTCAGAATATCTATATTATCAAATCAGTCAGTTCCTGTCAGGTGATTACCAGTTGAAATTCAAGATAGCAGTTTTTCAGAGTAAGTGGTGAATTAGCTACTGTATATTTAAATCTAAAAAAATAATGTACTAATCTCTAAGTCAAAGACCTCAGATCCCCGATCATTGCTTGTGTTTTTCAAGTTCTGTATAAGAAACACGAAGCACAGTGTGTAAAGTACTGCAAGTTTTGTCAGAATTTTTTGCATTCATCAGTGTGCAAAACTAACTCTCTGAACTAATTGCTGCCAGAAACTCACTCTATAGAAGCGATCATAATGAGTAATACTTTGAGTCTAATGGATTTGCTTCAAGAGGGAAACCAAATGAGCCAACAAAGAAGTATGCAGACTTTTCCAAGGATTTAAGGTCAAATAAGACACCATCTTTCGGAAGCCTAATGAATGACAAGTAGGAAATCAGGACTTTCAGGCACAGGAAAATGTTGCCCTTTTACTGTAAGTGAGGGTGCTTCCATAAACCAATATTTTTTACTGCATATGACAGAGTCATTTTGTTATCCTAGCACACAGAAATCTGTGTAAAATCAGCATAATTATCTGTGAAATGAAGCTGATAATTTAGAGAGATTTTAAAATCTTTTCTTAGTTTTATATTTTTAAATTAATCTTTGATTGCTTTATAAATGGTGAAACAAAGGGTGTCACATGCTGCAACACCGATTGTTGGAGGGTGATAGCAGACACAGGTACATTTAATCATCCATCCCATGGACTCCTCTTCCCCATTCATTACACCAACATCCCGAGCCCAGCCCAGTGGCTGATCTCACACAGACCATTAGAGTGCTCACAAAAGGGGATGCAGAGTGTCTGCCTCTCCCATCCTCCTCAAGCATGGCCTAAGATGAGAAGAGAGTTCCTTTTTTGTCTGGCTGAAAACAGGAAGTCAAGGAACAAGGAGAGTAAAAAGGTAAAATCTGTATTCTTCCATTGTTGAAAGAAGAGAGATGGAGTTCAGCATCTTTGGGGCAAAGAAATAATCTCTAAATACAACCCAGTCCACTCAGCCAGTGGAAGAGATACTGGGCAGATAGTTAACACACAGAATTTTTCCAGACTCCATCTTCCTCAAATTTTGAGCCTCCTAAAACCCAACTAAATCATAATAAAAATGCATCTGTAGTAAATTCTACTCAATCTAATAACTCTGTCACTGAGCTCAGAAATGCCTAAATTATGTATTTCACTTTCTTGAATAATACAGGTACTTGTCTTAACTAAAACAGTCACAAAAATCCCACTATCAGACATTTGAGCTTTTCTAAAATCTAATGCCAAATGTTTATGTCAAAAGAGAAGAAATCCAAATAAAAATAACAGCAACACTCAAGAACACATGTTTAAAAAACATCTTGCCAAGATATGAAGCAAAAGGTAAAGGTGAACCACAATCACAGCTTTTATATCTGCTCTGATCACCTGTGGTTTTTGTTCCTTTTCCCCGCAGCGACCAGGATGCCTTTTCAACCTGCAGAATCCATACAAGATGTGACAAGAAATTCCAACCTACCAAGATGGGAGGAGAGAGATATGCTGATTTCCATTTCTGAAACGTGTCTAATGTTTGGAGGCTTTATAAAGGATGAATTTAGAGGAGACAGGTCAAAAGGTCTAAACTTCCTTCTCCAGCACTGCCTCATGTATCCTGCACACTTTCACTTTACCAGACACAACTGTGCATTACTTTGTAGAACTTCCTATCCAGACCACCAGCCTCGCACAGGTATCTGCTTCTGTGTTGTCTTGAGTTTTTAGTGGTTATATCTCTAGCATTTTCTCACTTTCCTTTACTGGATCACCTTCAAGAGTCCCTTGAATATTTCAGCAAATGATTTATTCACTCTTGCAGTTGTGGATGTTAACAGTGCTCTAGTCTTGAGATCTCTGCTCCCCATGCACATTGATTTTGCCACTGGTTGGCTGAAATGTGCTATGTCTAGACCAAATTAATGGAATCATCTAAGAAATATTGAGAGGAAACAAAGCAGCTTGAGATACACAGAAGGGAAGACTGAGAAAATAATCTTGTTTAGATTTTAGGCCTGCAAAACTAGCAGAACAAAACAGATAAATTCATTTCTGTCAGTTAGGAAAGTTCTGTCTCCTGACCTGTGAAAATCTGTTCTTGCCTGACACAGCAATCCTATTTCTGCATGGCTGGAATTTTGTTGGCACTAATCTAGCTTTTTTGGTGAAATATTTGAACGCAAGTAAAGTTTAAAGATACTGTAATGTCTCTTTTGAGGATGGATCTTCATGATTAGAAGCATAAATTTCCCCAAGAATTCCCACATGCTGCAACAATGTCATGACTGTTTAAAATCTCTGGAGAGATTTCGAAGTGCAGATATTTTGTAGTTTCTCTGTTCATCTCAAAGAGAAACAACCACAATATGCTGATATTCCTGCCATCTGATTGCTTCTGAAGGGGAGTTGATTTTTCACCAAGAATTTAGGATTTTGGTGGCAATGATCTTTCCTCAACTAAAACAGAACTAAACTAAATCTAAGCAGGAGGCTCCTCAGGGATGGTAAAGCAGAATGTGAGATGGGTGATGAAATCACTGATTTTTTAATACTGGCAGCCAAATATGGAGGCTACCCCTAACGGAGAAGAAAAAATCAGGTCATCCTCTTCACTCTTCGGTCTTTGGGGAGGTGCTGTGCTGGACTTTGCTCTCACTAGCAAGGAGGGGCTGGTGGGGAGTGTGAGACTCAAGGGCAGCCTGGGCTGCAGCAACCACAGAATGGCAGAGTTCCAGATCCCTGGGGAAGTGAAGACGGCACACATCAACCTTCCTGCCCCGGATTTCAGGAGACCAGCCTTTGGCCTCTTCAGGGAGCTGCTGGCTGGAGTGCTGTGGGATGGAGACCAGGAGGGAAGAGGGGCCCAGGAAATCCAGCATTGCCTCCTCCAAGCTCAGGAGCAATGAGTTCCAAGGAACAGGAGGTTGTTGCCAGGAGGCCTGTGTGGATGAACAAGGAGCTTCTGGGTTAACTCAAACACAAAAGGAAAGCCAACAGAGGATGATGGTGAGGACAGGTAGCCTGGGAAGAATACAGATTCATTGTCCTAGCACCCAGGGATAATGGAAAAGATAAAGGAAAGGTACTGCCCTGATAGAATTAAATCTGGCCAGAGATGCTAAGGGCAACAAGAAAAGCTTCTGTAGGTATGCCAGTGATAAAAGGAAGAACAGGGAAAATGTAAACACTCTCTGGAAGGAAATAAGGCCTGGTTACCCGGGATATGGAGAAGGCTGAAATACTCAGCAGTATTTTTTGCCTCAGTTGTCATCAGCCAGTGGTCCTGCCACACTGCCTGGGCCACAGTGGGCAAAGATGGGGAGTGGCAGAATGAAGAACCTGGCTTTGACAGGGCTTCTAAAACCAGCGTCATGTGAGCCCCTGTGAGCACAGGATTCTGATAATGTTAAATTTTCTCACCCAATTTTAGATCCATCCTCAAGTCTAGTGCTGAAGAGCAATGAATTCCACAGGCAGGCTGTGCTGTAGGGTATTTCCTTTATTTGTTTTAAATTTACCTACCATTTATTTTAACATATGAGCCCCAGTTCTCATATTACTGTGGAGTGTAAAGAGAAGGAATGATCAGCTTTTCTTACACTATTCATCATCTTAAATAGGCCAATTAAACCCATGTAATTATCCTTCTTTCCAAGTTAAATAATCCAAGTCTTTGCAGCCTCTCATATGGAAAGTCCATCATGCCTCTAAACCATTGAAAATTATATGGTGCTAATTTAAAACACGGCCCCTTGTAACATGTGTATCTATGTCTATTTCTACTGACACCATGACTGTCAGCTAATTGAACATATGTAACACAGAAAATACAGCTCCAGCTGCTTGTTCCCACATCTAATAATGAAGGGACATTGGGTTCTGGCATGCTGTGGCAAGCTGTATGTGCTGAACATGGCCTGTCCTGTTTCAGGGGGCTGGGAGCCACTGACACTTAAAATTGTTGAATATATTTTATTCCCTGATCTCTAGAGACAAGGGGCTCTTTGACTATGTCCACACTACCCCATTCCCCCACCAGAGTTTCCCATCGGACTGGTGCAGTCCCAGGGTGAGGAAAATTCAGTTATTGCTGGAGTCCAAATAATGTTCCCAGCTGAGATCAAGGCTTCATTGTGCTCTCAATGGCGTAAGCTCGTACTTAGAGGCAACCCCTGCCCTAAAGGGCTTGTAGTCTAAATAGGAGAGACAAATAAAGGGTGGAAGAGAAAATAAATGTGGAGTGACTTGTGCAGCTGCTGAAACAGCTGCTCTCAGAGGGAGATGGGAACAGGACCCAGTTTGGAGGGTCTTGGGACAATGTGCTAGCTACTGGGCTGTCCTGCTTCACATTTTACCGTGGAAAATGACATTTTAACCACCTCATCTTGAAAACACCTGGTCAGAGAGAGCCCAGGGGACAGAGAAGTTAAAATACAAACAGTTACTTGGCAGCTTAGCACCCTTGGGCTGCGCCTGCTGCTGCTGTGGACAGAGCCAGCACAATAGTTTTAGAGAGGACTTGATGCGGGAAAGGGCACATTGAAAGAAATGTGGTGTCTCCTGTGGTTGCAGGTCACTGGCTGATGTTAAACACTCAGGATTCAGGCCACATGAAAGCTTTGGCAAAATTCTGAGCAAAGGAGGATTAGTAACTCGTTTAATAAAAGAGGCCTTTGACCCAAAATCTGAGGAACATTTAGATTTGGAACCAGATTTTAATGTGTCTGCACTCCAGTGCGGGGAGCCCTCTGGCCCTTCTGTGTGAAATCAGCTGCTGCAGCATCTTGCAGCTCACATGCAATGCTGATTAATGACAGGAAAGAGATGAAAGCCTGTAACTGCAGAGCCTTCACTGCCAGGGACATGCACAGCTGCATCCCCCGTAGTCTTTCCCTGGCAGAATAATGTCTCTGCCAAGAGCTGGTGAAAGCTCTGGGAGCCTGTGCTCTTGTCCACACTGAATACCCAGGTAGTGAACCATTTTTATCCCTTTGAGCTGGGCCTCCCGTGCAGTTTTATGAGCAGTAGTAAAATCTTACTCTTTCAGGCTGCTACATTTGACTAGATTTCCTGCTTGTGAATGTATTTGTCATCCATGCAAGCAGCATTTCCCTTGCTTTGACTACCACAGAGTGCCAGCACAGAATTTAAGATAGCCCAGCTTCCCGGTATCTCAGGAGGACCTCCTAACATGGAGATCCCTGCTGAGCAGACAAGACCTGCCAGGGTGTTTCCTAGGATTACCTGACGCTCTTCAGTCACTCCTCATTTGAGATATTTTTCCTGTGTGACTGAATTTCCAAGGGACAGAGCAGTGCAAAAGCCATAGGGTTTGCTGTGATCTCTGCAGAAGGTTCCCTCTTCTGAGACTCTTTTCCCACCCTCTTGCTTGCAGCTACTTCAAGAGACAGACTTCTCCCTCCCATCCTCTTTGAGATGGAAATGACTGATCCAGCTTATACTTGTATTTTTTTTTTTCCATAGGTAGTGAACTCTTCTGCTTGTGTGCACTGCCTGTGCCTCTGCTTCATGCTCTGCACCCTAAACCCCTGCCACCTTACCTGGTAGCCTCACACTTCAGCACTAGCCAACTGACTGCCAGTGGCACAGGAGGGACATCTTCCATGCACAGCAACACTTACAAGCAGGTACACAGACCATTAAGACAGTATATTTGAAATTACACATATATTTTACAACTCTTCATGCCTATCGGTGGTTACACAGTAGATTTGGGACTCAGTTTTCCTCAGGACTCTTGTTACAGTGTTCCAGCTACAGCCTTCAATTTTCTCACAGCGTGTTTCCCCGCTCTGAATCACTGTTAAAAAATCTCTTATAAATCCTAAATTTTCAGTCTAGGCAAAACCTCTCCACCACTAGGTCCTGACAAAAGGGATGAGCAGCTCATGGAGATATCCCTGATGTAATTTTGTGATTTTTGGGATGCTCTTAAATTATATTAGCAAGTATGAGGCCCTGGCACAGGTTTCCCAGAGAAGCTGTGGCTGTCCCATCCCTGGAAGTGTCCAAGGCCAAGTGGGATGGGGCTCTGAGCAACCTGGGCCAGTGGAAGGTGCCCCAGCTCATGAGTGGGCTGTGGAATGAGGTGATGTTTAAGGTCCCTTCCAACCCAAAACATTTTGTGATCCTATGACTCTTAGTAGCTGAAGTTGCATGAAATTATTCCAGCCTTGAGAAACATCCTCCTACCAGAGCTTTGTTTCCTTACTGCCATACTACAAGGCCTTCTCCTAGCAGGGGACAATGTGACAGCCCTCAGAGACCAGTATCCTGCCAACATAGTTGTGAAAACCTCATCCAGCAGCATAGCTGTGTCTACAGCAAGATTTTATTGGCAAAGACACATTGGCTGGGTACATTCAATTTTTTTTTCACACTCTTAGCCAAAGAAGCTCTGCCAGCAACATCTCATAGCAAAGACTTCACAGCAAGTAGCCCATTACAAATGCACTCACAGAGGCACGCAGAATGGTCATTAAAAAAGATGTTCCCCAGCTCTCTGCTAAGTTCTTGTTAGACGCAGATATGTAGCAAAGTTAGGAAAAAAAAAAAAGAAGTAAAAAAAAAGGAACCAATCTGCCAGCCGCTTAATGCGAGTCAACAGCTGTCTCCTTGTGCTAGTAGGAACTCCAATCAGAGGTCATGATCTAAATTAATTCTAGCAGCACCCAGTGTTTTCCCTGATGACTATGATTCTTTTGGGTCAATCCTAGGTCACATAAGACTGAAGAAAAACTGCTTTCATTAACTCCTTTCCTTGGGACCAGCTCACTCCAGAGAAATTCCTTGCTGGAGTTATGTGACTACTTCACAGAACAAGATATTTTCCCCGAGTTAATCACTTAAAGATTTAATTCTCAGCTTTTAAAAATAGTTCACACCATAACAGAGAGTATTTTCAGGGTTTATCCTCTTCCTCTTTTTAAACTGATTTTCAATTCACTGTTACTCAGTGTCGCTTCTGCTATTCATGGAGCACAGCCAAGTGAAACTGGGACCCGCTATGCTGCTGATTTACACTATAGAACCATTATTAGCTGAGTTCTGCATTGGCATTCCAGACATTCCAGTGTGCAGCTAGTCTCCTGTGTATTTATTCATTCAAAATAATGACAGGGCTGGTGAAAGATGCCGGAGTGACAACCCTGTGGAGGGAAGAGGTCCTTCACTGAGCCAGGGAATGGGAATGGCAGAGCCAATGCGCGCCATCCACTCCCCGTACCTCCCACACCCTCCTTCATCCTGCTCTGAAGGCTGTCTGCACCTTGCAGAATTAAAATCCAGGGCAGAGAATTCACAAGGCCTAGCTAGGCTTGGGTGCAATTTCTGCTCTTGCTGTCGGTGACTTTTCATCATTCTTGGTCTTTTAAACGGTTTTGCAGCACAACTGCAGTCACCACGCGGCCCCATTTCTTGAATCACTGGGGCAAACACACCAACACACACAACCCCAGACTACTTAGGACCCTGCAACTAGTTTTGAGAAGTGACTTGGCTGTGTAATTCACAGTTCTGGACACCTATTAGGGTAGGTCTGAGGTCTCTAAATGGTGTGCAGTGTCCTGGTTTCAGCTATTTGCCCCAACACCAGTGCGCACTGCTCACCGCTTTCCCTCCCATTCTTTCGTGAGAAGGAAGCTTCATGATAGCTCATTAATGTTATGAAAAATGTACTCTTGGAGACAAGCGGGTGTATGGGGAGGCAATTAAAATGTTCCATTGTGCTGAGCGCTGTGCAAACACTGAAACAATGGTCCCCGGAGTGGGGATCTCACCACTGAGACAGACAATAGCAGCCATTCACACCACCTATTAGAGACTATTTGGAGTATCTATTTTAGGTGTGAGTCACAGCCTAAGTTTTCTGCATAGGCCAAGAAATAGTTGCTTCCAGGGAGTGACTCAGAGCACCTAAGTTAGATGGCAAAAAGTCATAGTAATACCCCCAACCAGTGTTTGGAGCAAATTAGGGAGAATAAGCACCTTTTGCCTAATGGGCAGCTCTCCCTAGGCTCCCTCCATTGCCAGCAAGAGGAAAAAGACTTCACAAGACTGCTCACAGCATCCAAATCAAGTTCTCCTTCCTCCTGATGGAAACCATTTCTCTTTACTGACAACAGAGAGGGAGTCTGGGGATAGTAAGTTCATTAGGCTAAAATAACCTCTTGTAACACCCTTGTAGCTAGCAGGAAAAACAGCATGCAGCTGCCTAACTTTGTCAGGCTGCCCACTAAATCTATTAATGGATATAAATTGGCCAAAAAAGATTGGGAAAAAGGCAGAGAATCCATCTGCGGGAAAACGGACATCTTTCCACATCTCAGTAAACACACTCAGGAACCATAATGAAAAGCATGCAGCATTTCCAAAAATTTGACGTCTCCTCTCAGACACCTCTGCGATTTACATTTAGAGCAGGACACTGTGAAACCCAGACACCACAGCGCTGGGCTGTTTGAGCACCGAGCTTTAAGACTGTGCCTTTGGTCTGCCTGTGGGGCTCATGTCCATGCAGAAGGCTTTCCGAGCTGTGCGCTGATCCTTGCTACCCCAGGTCACACACCTTGGAGGAAGGCAGTGCCTGTGGTGAGCAGTAGCTACCAAGGAGGGTCTTGGGGCTGCAGAAACCATCTCTCAACACTCAACAGCAGCTCACACCTCATAGCGGGGATTTCTTCCGTGCTGTCCCTAACACTGGTCTAACAGTACCTACTTATTTCCTACCAGCTTCAGTCAGCTGATGCCTGCGAAGCACCCAGATTAAACATGCTGCTGGGAGAGCAAAGTGGTACAAAAGCACTGCTGCAGTGATCCTCCCCTCCCTCTCTGTGCCGAGCTGCCCTGCCTGGATGCTGCTCCACCATGACCTTCTACGGTGATGCTGTGGCAGCCTATTTCTTCACGGGGGCATTTGGGCTGACAATGCGAAGCTCCTTTTCCCACATAATTGAAAGGAATTTCTGATTATGCACAGGGATGTCAGCAGTGCGAGGAGCTTGGACGCCTTCCAGCCGCAGCCGGATCCAATGATAGCACTGCGATTTCTCCTTTTTTGGCACTCTACTTGTGAACTTTCTGCTCCCTTCTGGGAGTGATTCCTCAAGATAATATGCTGCTGCTCCAGCTTCTCTCTGATGGCCTAGATTTATAGCTTCTGCAAGGCAAGAGAGGGGAAGGGGTGTGGGAGAGACAGAGAGGATGAAAGCAGAAAGGAAAATTATTTTTTGGTTGGGGTTTTATTATTTTGGTCCCACTCTGCTACAGTGACTGTCTCCGGGCTTTGCACAAAAATAGTCTGTCCTTTCCATCTCTGTAATGCTCTCTACTGCCTGCAGTGAAAGGTTGAAAGTACACACGAGTTTTTCTGGCCTCTCTTTAGTCCAGCCCCTGTGAATATGTGGCATGAAGTGAGCACTACATTTATCTCTGACCTTTTCACCATCTCCTGCATCTATTAACTGAAAAGAGAGGAAGATGTCCCCAGCCTCCTCTCCACAGAGCAGATGGTACTGGTGACTTGATTTACTTTGTCTCTATCAGTCCCAGCTTGCCTCAAATCTTTCTGAATGTCTAATTTATCTAAAGCCTTTATTGCTCTAGCTACACTGGGGAAAAACAAAATAACAGCCCCAAAAACCCCAGCCACTGATTTTCAGGGAGAAATATTTCAAAATTCCAGATGCTGTGCTCAGAAATTTAGTAACACCATAACTAACTAGGACAAAAATTTCTCTCTTTGGATGTGCTAATCAGCTGAATATCCTCTTTCCCCAGTGACTTCAGACTGTTGAAGATGTTTCCATAACATCAGAACTGTTTTATCCAAGTATTTTAACCCTCTCTCACAGTATCTCCAGGAAGGTGGGGCTGTGCTACCATCCCTGTTTTACAGGTGGGAAACGAGGAACTGAGGCACGGAACTTATCTAAGACAGATCAGATGAGTTACCCTTTGAATATACCTGTTTCTCCCTAGTGTTTATAAAGGTAGACCATTGATGTTTTATAGGATTACATCCATGATACTGTGTGGTTGCAGCTGGCTGAGATGAATGCCATCATCTTTGAGACTCAGCAAGGTCACCCAGAAGATTGGAGCAAAGCTGTGAACTGAACCTTTGCATTTTACAAATAAAATGAAAAATTCATGAATAATATTTGTGAATAACCTTATGAGGTCCTAGCTCTTGAAATCACAGGCTGACACACTGGTTTGGGTTGGGAGAGACATCAAATATGTTGAAACAGCATTGCCAGGAAAGGTAGGGGGGTGCTGAGCACCTCCTGGAGTCCATCATGGGCTGTGTTTCAGCTTTGAGATCCTCCTGACTGCCCCAGGGACACCAGGGCAGTTCTGTGGTGCTCATTGTGGCTTTAGCTACTGGGGCTTTTCAGCTCTTCAGGTTGCATCCAAAAATGGGAAATGGTGCTGACAGAGCTGCCTGTGCTCAGCTCCACATTTCCCATCATCTTGGATAGCCAAATCGCCAGTGTTGAATACTCAGTTCCAGAGGTTGTGGCTCGAATCCTCCCTCTCCAAAGAGAATACATCAGGAGAATGGCAATTGCAACTTAACTTGTTCCTGTTTATCTCTTGCTGGTTGGATTTGCAGGAATCTCAAACTTCCTCTCGCTATAGGATTTTTAAGTCTCAGGGAACGTGGTTGCGGGTGCTGAGACCTAAGGAAAAACTTTTGCATATGGAGGGAGATAAAATCAAATGGTGATGGGGGACTACATACAGGGCTTTCTTACAAGGACCACAGGAAAGTATCCTGAAGGTCAGGACCAGAGAATGTTTGCACAATTCTTTCTTGATGCCTAGAGTATTTCAGCATAAAACCACATATCCTGGCAGTGATGCACCCTAATTAAGCACCGCCGAGAATCAGATTGGACTTGCATTCAAAGCAGAATTGAAATTGAGGCCACTTGGTGCTCCCTGAGCCTGTGTCCTTGGGCAGAGGCTGTGATTGAAATGACCTTACATACAATCAGGCACAGGAGTCAAACTCCTCCTCAGTGAGGATTGGTCTGGGTTGATGGGAAGCCTTTGGCTTTCTCTCAGAAATCAGAGTCACAAAGACATACTGAGTGGCTGAGGAAATTATATTTTATTCAACTTAGCAGCATGTGAAAGATAACGGGAATGAGCTGCAGTCACAATCTCTTCTGTGATGGCAGCTGTTGGGGGGGAGTAGAAATAATGCAGCAGGGCAAGAACTTGGGACTGCTGGCAGGAGCTGCCACAGAGCTCCTGCACGGCCTGGAAAGGATCTCAGGGCTGTGTGCAGGGGGCACAGCAGCTCCCATGGGAAACACCCACAGCAAAGAGCCATTTAGACCATGCACCACTCAACACTGCCAGGCTGTCCAATGAATTTAGCAGCCACTGTGTTGGGGTCAAACAAATCACTGAGTGTGCACAGCTCGTACTGGGCATTGTGATGGCCTGGCTCTGCTGGGGAGCAGGAGTCAGGGAGGTGGGCAGAGATGTCATTCTTAATTTCCTACTATTTTCTTGAGCTGGGAAGCCATAGAAGTCACAGAATCATCACAGAATGGTTTGGGTGGGAAGGGACTTTAAAGATCATCTCATTTCACCTCCACTGCCATGGGCAGGGACACCTTCCACTATCCCAGGTTGCTCCAAACCCCATCCAACTTGGCCTTGGACACTGCCAGGGATGGGGCAGCCACAGCTGCTCTGGGCACCCTGTGCCAGGGCCTGCCACCCTCACAGACAGCAATTCTTCCCAATATCCCATCCAGCCCTGCCCTCTGTCAGTGTGAAACTATTTCCCCTTGTCCTACAGCTACATGTCCTTGTCAAAAGTCCCTCTCCAGGGGAACCTATCCTTAAGTCTGGTTCATTACGTGCACAAGGTGCTTTTTTGCATGAATGTAGGGAAAAGACAGGAAAGCTGACTTGGCCATGGAGCCATACAACATTTCCAGCTGCAACAATGCCTTTGCTATCCGTGGATATTCCCACTTCTCCCTGCGAGTGAGAAGGAGAGACCACCCACCTGAAGTGGTAAAATCAAGAGTTAGGCTCAAACTTAGTGTGGTCTGAGACAAAATATTTACTAGCTTGGTAGTAACTTCGTACTGGCAAGTAATGCCAATAAAAAGCGTGTTTGATGTATTCAGAACTTATTGGTGTTCACACTAAAACATGTGGTGGAATCTGGGGGCATAATAAAACAGCTGCTTTAGTTAAAGCCAGAAGAAGAGTGTCTGGTGGTCATGTTGGAGAAGAGGATGGGAGCAGAGCAAGTACCCGCTTTAACTCCTTCACTGCTGCGGCAGAGCCACAAAAAGGGTGTTTTTATGTAAAGCTGCGAGGCCCCTGAGCTAAATGGGCTTCCCAATAACACAGTTTTCCTCCACTGCCCTGCAGACATTAACCAC
>VYXC01001539.1:58934-137531 GCA_013397175.1 Platysteira castanea
CCGACCAACATTTTCACTGCCATTTTATCATCAGACCTAATTTGATTTAACAAGCCTGGCCCAGATAAATCAAGTGGTTACAGATTAGGAGGTCCTTGTGCTTACAAGGCCAGCGCTCATAAAATTGAATGCATCATGCAACTTATAAACAGGAAAAGATAAGCACGGTTTTATGTACTCCACTCTGCTGCAGATTTCATGCCAGTCCATCTCCCTGGGAAAAGGAAGAGAAGGCTGTATCCTCTTTGCAGTCTGTGAAGGGCATTGTTGATGTTCACGCTCCTTCTGTTCTACTTTTAACACCTTTTTTCCCTCCTTGGCACTTTGAGACACCTCTGGGACACCTCT
Organism: Platysteira castanea; assembly: GCA_013397175.1. Taxonomy (NCBI): domain Eukaryota; kingdom Metazoa; phylum Chordata; class Aves; order Passeriformes; genus Platysteira; species Platysteira castanea. The sequence continues at coordinate 59,283 of VYXC01001539.1, forward strand.
GAAATGTGTGTTCAGATCTCTTTTTTTTTATTTTCCCCCTTATGTAAGGGGCTCCTCCAGTTATTTGTATGTTTGAAAGGGAAAAACTTCTTGATGTACAGATTAAAAGAACTGGGTTACAGCTTTTCCTTATTTGTATATTTTTATGGATTTAGAGTAAATAGCATTCATAACCAGGAAGTTCAGAGTTTTCCTAGAGAGAGATGGTAGAAGAGAGAATAAATAAAAATTTTCTTGTTGTCAAAATTAGCAAGGCCCTCATTAAAATAATATGAAATAGCATCATGGAATCACTAAGATTAGAAAAGACCCCCTAAGATCATTGAGTCCCACCATTAACCCAGCACTGCCAGATCCACCACTAAACCACATTCCCTAAGCACCGCACCTACACGATTTTTGAACACTTTTAGGGATGGTGATTCCACCAAATAGGAACTGTGCTTCTCCAGTTAATCTGCTTGAATAAAATGAACTCATTTTCCCTTGTGCAAGGTTGGTTGAAGTCCTTAGGGATTCTGGTGCTGGATTTGGTGCACGAGCCCATGGGTGTTTCCTTCCTTCATTTAGGAACTTGTTCAGCTGTCTGATAAACATCACCTCTCCAGATCAGGCTAAATACAGCACTCTGCCTTCCCCTAGCTGGAATCATCTCTAGGAGACCAGCGTTAGAGTAGCCTGGAGCAGCCTGGGGGTTCTTTATATTTAACATCAAAGCGGGGCAAAACAAATGCAATTAGAGTCCAGTAATGAAATTTGTATCTGTTGTAAATGTCCTTAGTTACGTAGCAGAAAATCCAGATATAGATGAGCTAAAAACAGATCCAAGGCAAGTGGTGAGGGAAAGTTGAAATTTCTTTTCAAAGAGAGAGCAAACAGTATATAAACCTCACAAAATGTTTACTTTTTTTGTTTAAGCTGTGGAGTAAAAATAACTTTCCATTTATCCAGTGAGTGACTGTATAGGATGAGACCAACTTGGAAGCTGTTCTAAGCCTTGGGCAATGCTAAGTTTTTGAGTTCAGAGCAGGGAAAGGAGGTCTTCAGGGCTGTGTCTTGGATTAATGGCTAATGAACGCTCTTTGTAAAGACCGAATGCAAGACTGCTCTTCATTTTACCAAGATAAGGCTTATCCAACCTCTGAAGAGCAGTAGGAGGTGGTGAAGTGACTTTACCCCTTCTTAGAAGGCAACATGTGCTAGTTGGCATTTCCTGTCCCACCTCTGGTAATCAACTCTAATTTTTTTGCAAGAGTCTCAGAGCAAGAGTCCAAGGAGCTGGGAATAAGTTATCTTGTTTCCTAATTATTAATGTGCAGTGGGCAAACAGAAAATTAACAGTAAATTCAGTCAGAACTGCAAGCAAATTAATTCTTTTTTAATGTTTTATGAATCTCCTATTTTTGGGATCAGGACAGGTGATCTTTACTTAAGGGATTTCATGCACTATCCATACTTTTGTATCTTAATGACACTAATGTTAATATGCTCCCTCTGCTGTGCAGTGAAAAATATTTTAATTTAATGACCAGACTTCTGTTCCTTAGGTTTTACTGAGAAATGCTGCAGTTTCAGCGCTCCTTGCAGCAGGACGTGTGAATATAACTGAAGAGATTAATATGAATAACCAGAACCAGACTGCCAGACTGAATATACATCCCTTGCTAGCTAAAAAATATAAAAGACCCTTGAACAAAACTCATCTGAGATGCAGTCCCATTCAAGACTGTGAAGTTTTCCCTAGATGAGGCAGAACGTAAAGGAAGACTGCTGAGTCCCCCGATGAGAAAATGTCCAGCGTCTTTATTCTGGTCTTGTGGTTCTGCAGACTGCCTGAATCACAAGGTCATGGCATGGCAAGATCGCTCGTTATATCTCCTTTAAACTGGCTAAACACATTTTAAATAACGCACTCCACAAATGAGAAAGTATTTTCCACCGAGGTGGGTAGCATCATCTCAGGTCTCCGAAGATTAAGGTTACTGCTTGCTAATGCCACTTGCCAAGGACACATTTTATTGCCTTTGTGTTACTGTATGTCAGTCAGGAATAAATCTCTGTAGAGCTTCTATCTCGCTCTTCAGCCACACGTAACCTCATTTATATTCAACAAACTTTTCTTCCCTTCTCTCTCCCGTGCCTCCCGCCCCCTCTTCCTTCAGAGAAGGCATTTCAATGAGTCTGTGCAAGTACAATTTAGGACTGAAATGAAGATCTCTATTCAGAGGCTGAACAAATTCTCACCAGCTTCCTTAGACCTAGGGCTAAGCTCTTCAGTTCCCTTCACCCCTTTTGTCTGCAGGTTTTTTGGGGCCAGACTGCCAAGTTCAAGCGAGGCTCCGATCTCTCCTCTTTCACAGGCCTCCTGATTAGTCGCTTTCTTTTTCCGAGACTATAGATACAATTATTAGAAATTCCTTTTTTTGTGAACACATTGAATGAAGGTATGAATGGAGATGGTAAGACGAAGAAAGTGAGAAGCTTAATATAACTTTGTCTTCTGTAGTTAATTAGATTTGGATGGCTTCAGAGGAGCAGCTGTAATTTTTTTTTTTAATTGAAGTTACATAAAGGACTATTCAGTGTATTTTGGGTAGGGAGGGGAGACTGTATAAAAATAAAGAAGCTGAGAGATGGGTTTTGGAAATACACCCTCTCCCCCTCTTCCTTTTTTGGGAAACAGTTGTGGGAAGAGAAGAAAGAGAAAAAAAGAAAAAAATGTCCCACCACCAAAGAGGATAACAGAATCACTGGCACTGCTGCTAATACCCTGTGTCTGAGGCACAGTATGCAGGATGCATATTCAAACAGGAACATTTCTTCTTTTTTTTTTTTTTAATTCAGAGAGAATCTGAAATGCAGAAGTCTGAAATGTATTCCTTTGCACATCCAGAACCCTAGATCTCAGACTTTCAAAGGGACATTGCCAAGATAGAAATTATATTCAACATTTAAAGCATTTCACGAAAGTACATCGCTTCCTATCTGCCTGAAATCTTCCCATTGCTAACAGAAGGCATGGATTTTGAAACCCCAGTGACATGGCAGCAGTTACACTCTGTGTTCATCCTTCACCCTGCCTGGTGAAGGAAATGAGACTGGTCAGCTCTGTCTGCTCTTCCATTTCATCCTCGTTTTCTCTTTTGTGCCGCACTATGCAATCTCAGAATTTTAGTCTTCATTGAATTTTTAAACACATAAAGAGATGGACAGTAGAATTATGGGGCCCTAATGTAGTGGGTGTCACCCCTGCCCATGGTGAGGGGATGTGGAATGAGATGATCTTTTAGGTACCTTTCAAACCAAACCATTATAAGACCCTATAATTATGTTTTGCAACCCCTTTTATCCTTTCACCCTAACCTACATGTTAATCCCAAGACATTTTAGTAAAGTGTGTCTCCTTCACCAAGGGTGTTCTGGCAGCTAAAGCTTCAGCTCACGCAGACAGTTATCCACTGACTGCAGCTGTGCTGGTTTCTCCTCAGCTAAGCATGGAAGCCTGGGCTGAGGGAGAGGATGTCTGTCACTAAACTGCACTGACTTCCGGATGGTGGCCATCATCCCATTAATTACATGGCTAAATCCCAGAATCCCAGAATGGTTTGGATTGGAACGGACCTTAGAGCTCTTATTTTTTCATCCCCCCTGCCATGGGCAGGGACACCTTCCACCGTCCCAGGTTGCTCCAAGCCCCGTCCAGCCTGGCCTTGGACACTGTCAGGGATCCAGGGGCAGCCACAGCTGCTCTGGGCAACCTGTGAACCTTCTCAGCACCCTCACAAGGAAGAATTTCCTCCCAATATCCAATCTAGATCTGTCTGTGTAAAGCCATTCCTTGTAGTCCTGTAACATCAGGCCCTTGTAAATAGTCTCTCTTCACCTTTCTTAAAGGTTCCCTTCAAATCCATCAGTGAGTTGTCGCTACCGTCATCACCTAGGTTATCAATAGGGTGAATCAGAGAGAAAAATTCTGTTGTTGGTATACCACTGTATTATTTATATATAAATCAAACAAAAAAAGAATTTGTGTAATTGTCATTATGATTTTTTCTTTCAGTTCAGCAAGTAATGCCACTTTAAAAATCCCTGTCTTCTAAATTTTACTTCCCTGATAAATAAAAGTACAGATATTGTCTGAATGATATTTTCTCTTAAAAAACCCTCTAACCAAATGCATGTTCTAAAACACTGTAGATAGCATCTCTGAGATCTTCACTTTATCAATATTCTCCTTATTTTAACTAATGTGTTGGGAAAGAGGCAATTAGTCGGTATAGCTTATCATTATCAATACTTTTTTGCCTCTCTTTGGAACAGAAATAGAAGTTTTTATAAAATTTAAATAATTAAAAGACAAAAAAAACCCCAACAAACTGAGACAAAGATCAGTTTCCTAAAATATCTGCCATTATTCACTTAGAAAAAAATGGTTTTAGCATCATATGAGGTTTAAACTATCTTTTTTGAACTGCAGAAATATTATGAAATTGTTGAAATAAAAAGTACTTTAAATTGAAAAGAGAAAACATTTAATAAAATATTTTAGACTCCTGAGTGATTTTTGTCATATTTGTCAACACATTCTTAAAATGTTGTGAAAACAGGAAAAAAAGTGTGAACATTTTTCCAGCTACTTCATATTGGATTTAACTATACTAACCTTTCCTCATCTCAGAGCATTACAAATGCCATCTTTCCTTATGACACTTGAGAAGGAAAAAAAGAGAAAAAATATGAAGAGAAAGCTTGATTTGCCCTGTAAATTTAATGTTTAGAGAAAAGGTGTCGATGCTGACTAACAATGAACAGTGTTGGTGGGTTTGCAAAAATTCTGGCACAAGCTCCTGGGCTCAGGGCTGAGCGGATGGCGTAAAAGGAAGAGCCAGAAATGATGTGTGACATTCCTCTCGGGAGACAGGGTAACAGTACCAGGGAATGGAGATTGTGGCGTTTGGTTTCTGGTTTAGAAACCATCTTGCAGTCGCTAAAGCAAGCAAACCATCTCCAGCACAGTCATGGTGCAGTTGTGCTTGATTTCACTGTAAACATTCCAGCTTGGTTCCTAGAGGCCTCAAGCTCTATAAAGTCTGAAAGCCAAAATTAATTATCCTGCCTGGAGTTCATCACTGACACAACTCAACTGCTTCTACCACCTGAGATAAATCTGTTCTGACCACTTTAGTTACCTCTAACCAGCTCCACAGTTCTAGCAAAAAGATGCCTACATTCCTCATTTTGCTGTTAGCTTTTACCTTTCTATGAATTGTTCTCTCCAAATAAATATATGTGTTCATGTTCGGGGAGTGTCTGCTGCTGGGAAGGGGAGGAAAGAGAGACAAAGGATGAGGGGATGGCTACCAGGGACAGGCTGGACAGGGCTTGGAGCAGCCTGGGATAGTGGAAGGTGTGCTTACCCATGGCAGGGAGTGGGATGGAGCTGGGCTTTGTGGTCCCTTTCAATTCAAACCACTCGGGCTACCAGGAACGACCTGGATCTGCCGTATGCAATGGTCTTGGCTTAGAAAACTGGTGGAACTTCAAATATTGGAATATGGAACAAATCTGATCATTTGAGGGGCATAGAAACAGACCAGGAGAGCTCTCATTAGAGTGTTCAAGAGACTGAAAAAATATGCAAAAGTCAGCACCGACCACAAAAAGGAAATAGGTGCTGGGAGCAGAATTTAAGTTTATTAATGACATTTTTGAAACAATCATGAGCAACTTTTTCCTGTGCCTTCTACAGATAATCTCTGTTTGGAGATTATTTGGGGCAGTTCTGCCCCAAATATCTGTGCCTTGAATTCAAATTCACTCTTTCAATATTTGTATAGTGACTCAAAAATTCCCTTTCTATAAATATTCCCAACAGGATAAGGTGGATATTGAAATGTTTGCACACAAAAGGTGTAGTCACTGTGAAAGCAAATCCATTTAAAAAATGTTGAGCAAATATTCAGAGGAAATGAGAATAAAATGAACGAAAAAGGCTTAAAGGGGGTTTGGAAAGGACGCAGGTAAAGTCATTGTGATAGTGCCATGTCAGATTAGTGCTCTGAAAGCACTGTAGGGTGCAAAGTAGCTAAGATATTATTTACCCCTGCAATAAAGCAAGTATTATTTTTACTCACATTAATCAGTAGACTTGTAAACCCATTAGATAACATAGTCCATGTATAATAGGAAAGGGAAAAATCAATGTAGAATGGCAAACTAGTAACAGTGAGTGAAACTAAATGAGTTTTCTGTGATTTTCTACCTTTTCAAATTGCATTACTTTTTAGAATAAACCCTTCAGGGAGCTTGTTGTAGACCTGACTGAAATACTGTAGAACAAACTGGTAACTAAACAGGGTATCAAAATAATAAAGGAGTATCCAAATAACATAATCCTTTATCTAGAAGTCCTCACTGCTATTCTGATTGTATCACTGGCCTGTCTGATTAGATTTTTTTTTTTCCATGTGTATTCACATTCAATTGCTTGGATGGGGGAATTACATGGCACTCATCTGGAAGTAGCTCTGCTGCATTCAGGGAACCAGAGCCTTGGGAAGGACTTGCCTTTCACCCTGACACTGGGTTGCCAAGAGCCTGTGATTGAAAGACAGCTAAGAAAGAGACTGCTGGGATCCAAAATTGCCTAGGAAGTGTTCAAGCTGACTTCCAAGAAATGTTCTCCAGACCTGGGGCAGAGTTTAAAATGCAAGGGAGGCCTTGAAAGAGCTTTCATGAGACAGCTGTGGTTGCTGGGGGCTACCACAACTGCTGCATTGTCTGGATGCAGAAAGGGATGAGTTTTGTTGATGTGCACATCCTGAGTGTACAGAGAAGGTGAGATGAGGAAAAGGCTTCACTATCCTGGTTAGTCTCTCTGCTTTGAAGTACTTGCGGCCAAACCTTGATCCCTACTATGGATTAGTTGTGTTCAGTGGAAAGGTGGAGTTGCATCCAGAAAGGATCTTAGGTCACCCCAGTGCCCACAGTTAGGTAGGGAAAAGTTTAGAATTAGGAGACAGGAAAGACGTCACCAGCAGTGTAAAATCACAGTCCAGCTAACAAATCTAAATAAAATCCATTTTTGCATGTGTAAACCTGTATATTGCAACAATTCAAGAGTGAATAACCCCCTAGCAACATACAAAGTCTGCTGTCTTATAGACAAAAGGAAACACTTTGCAGAATCAGAAAAGTTTGAGGAACAAATATAATCTCAGCTGTGCCACATTGTTATCCTGGATTTTAAATGGTTCTGTGCCTTGTTTCTATTCAATCAGAACATTTAGCACTGCAATCATCTCAAGAGAATCTCCTTTACCAAGCAAAATGTACTTTGAGTACGTTAAGTAATAATTAAATCCAGTTATTGTGATTGCAAACATTCATCTCCCATTAAATGGATAGCTCCCTTCAAACCTGTGTTGGTTGGCTTTTCTCAGCACAGAGCAGCCTAAGGTTCTCTGTTGTTTTCTAGTACTTTTCAGATGAGTTTATCTCTCTTGTGCTTCAAAAAGTGTTCAAATGAGAATAATGTCCCCTTTGACACTGTAAACACAATCCATAAGTCTGAAAGTGAGTCCCTGTGACTCGGCATGGAGAAGAGGCTTGAGAAAGTGGGTCTTATATTCACTGACTGCTCATCACATTTATATGGTTGGGGAAAACATCATACACAGGTTCTGCATAACAGGAAAGACAGGCAGAGCCAGGATATGTGATAGATAAAACCTCACTTACATAGCTCTCTCCACAGCGTGACCCTTGGTTGCACAGAAGCACAAAAGATAAAATAGGGTTTTTACTTCCAGGAACAGCCCATTATTGACCAACTTGAAACCCAGTCAAGGATATAACATGATCTTCAGGGAGTTATGAGGGGAGGAAAAATTGCAGGATCCTAGTGGAGAGATAATTTCAGTAATATTCAGCCACTTAATCCCAATTACTATGTTCAGGGTAAATAAAAAGTTATGCAAAATATGTAGAAGACATACATACCCAAGTCTTCACGCCAGTCCATACCCAAGCCTTCACTACAGTCCAGATGCACAATGCATGAAGTTTAGTAGAATGAAAATAATATCAGAATCATGGACCACCTTACAAAAACTGACCTGCAGAGTGGTGGCTCAAGCCTGCGAGTACAAATAGTGAAAATCATCCCTTTACCATCTTATTCCAGAGAACCAGGGATGGAAAGTGAATACTCCATACCCTCCCCACAAAAAAGTGGTAACAGGAAAAGGAAAGAGGCCTTGATATCTCCCAGGGACAAAAAGCTAGGAACATTGTTCTGGAGAAACTCTTGTATTGCTTCTGATTACGGATGTTTAGTTGTGTCAAAATTAGTCCTTAGAGAACCTGAATGTGATAATGAAGGTTCTGAACCTAAGAAGGACACCTAAAGTTGTCTTCAAAGAAATTCCTTCCATTTTATCAGTATACTAAGGCAGTATACATGGGATTGGATTAAATTAAATCTGAAACTCTCTTGAAGATCTTCCCATCACCTTTCCAGTGCAGAATTGGTACATTTTCATAATTCTTCTTTCCACTCACCTTTACCAGGGAACCAGGGCTTTCTCCAACAAGCTTCTTTTGCAGTCTATGACAAGTTTTGGATGAGGTTTTCATTAGGATTCCTCCCTAATATTTTCCATTGCCTAATTTCATCTGATTAGATCTAATTACACTCCCCTGAATGACTTGAAACTATTCTTATCCCTCCCTTCAGATGCTTCCAGAAAATTATCTGTCTCTGTATTTGCCAAGTTACAGCTATTTAGTTTTTTTAACCTTTTGTTCCATTAACTTGACTTTCCTGTTATCCAGAGGCTATACAGTACCTTGCCTAAGAGGAAAGAAGATTTGGACTGACTCGCATTATTTTAAGCAGATGGGTTAGGCTTGCAAAATGTTTGTCTCCTCCTTGCAGTCATAGTCACGGTGAACAAGTGTTCCATTGCATTTGGAACTCCTACTTCCTGGAATCCTGTGAGTGGTTATCAAATAGGCTTGGTGGTTAATTTTATAATAATTTCATAATTGACGTACTAGTGTGCCGCCGCTGCTGCTGCTGCTGAGTATTACTGCAAGAATTTATTGGCTATGTTGTTCCATTAGATGAGACAAAAAACCCCAAAATGTTTTGTTATTCCACACTGGTTATGTCATCTAAGGATTCTTGACCAAGACTTTGGAATATCAATCAAGGGAGAGACTATCTGAGGTTAACTGTAACACCAGACTTACTGGATGTTTTCCTGTAACTAAATATTTGTGGCACAGCTTGTAGACTACAGGCTTTTGAGCATTTCTGAAGTTCTCCCAAAGAGAAAATCTTACAGAATAAAGGGAATAATAGTTTGGTAGAGTCAATGTAAACTAAATCACTGCATCCTGGGTCAATACAAATGTTCTGCTCTGTTCAGGTTCATGTTTTCAGCAATAACAAAACCCTGGCCAATTAAGCCTCGACTCATCTCACCTGAAGGCAGCCATATAGAAGATAACCATTCAGACTAACCTAGGTCTTCTGTGGGCGCCTCCAGAAAGTGATGTGTTTCACCTTTCTCTCATATTGATCTTGGTGTACAAGATGTTGCTAGAGCATATTTTCATGCACTGCCAGTAACAGGAAAACAGAAAATACTCAGGACACAAGCAGATTTTAAAACAACTCACCAGGCTGTAGGGCCCTCAAAAACCCCAAGGTATTTAATAAGCAGTGAGTGACATTGACAAAGTCCTTTTCCTAACCAGTTTGGGTGTCTTACTTCTCTAGATTCCTCTCCTTTCCCCTCCCCTGTGTCCTGCATGATGAAAAACCATGAAGCCCTCAGCTCCACTTACATCCACAGCTGTCCCTTGGGAAAGAGCAGCCTGTGCACTGCTGGAGATGTGAGAATGTCCCCAGCGACATCTGGCTACCCAGGCTGGGTAGATATCCACTCACACAGCACAGTTTTTTTCTCTGTGTGATTATTGGATCATAGAATCATAGAATCATAGAATGGTTTGGGTTGGAAATAACCTGAGATTCAAACACCCTGCCTTGGGCTGGAACACCTTCCACTAGATCAGGTTGCTCAGAACCCCATCCAGCCAGGGCTTGAACACTTCCTGGTTCACCTCTTCTAGCCAGTTTCCAATCTTCTCTAGCTCTTAGAAATGCAGCATCACCAGGATATTATAGGAGAGTCACAAATGCATCTTCAAATCTGACTGAAACAGGCCAAGAAATCTCAGAGTTAAGTGGAGAACACAGGTGGAAAAATCTTAGTATGATTGCAGAAGCCTATTTTCCCTTCAGAAATTCAGCTAAAGAAAGAACAAACCATTTAGACAGAATGAAATCATAACATTTTTTTTTTATCAGGCACTTGCTATCGTTTTCCCCCTTGCTGACATGAAAATTGAGAAACTGGGAATCCAATTACAAAGGCTAGATAATAGGCAATGATAGCAAGGAATTTTAATTGGATGAAAAAGATGTTGAAGGCATGTTCACTAGATACATGCTTCAAAAGCAGCATAACTACAAGTGTACAGGCAGAGGTCACTGTATAAAGGGATAATAGGTGACTTAGAAACAGTGAACCACAGCTCAGGTTTTCAATCAATAGGGCCAGTGAGAGCTGCTGGACCTTCAACGCAATTCATTACTTCAAGAGGCAGTAAACAGCAATATTGACATTTAGAATGTAACCAAACCCAAAATTGCTTATGTCTCTGGCAGCTTTATTTTAAAGTGTGAAAACTCTCAGCAGGAGGTACCAAGGATTTTTCAACCTTTTATTTCCAAGGCTTACTGCAAGGAAAAAAACATGTTTGGGTCTCTGTTCTGAACAGGTCTTATTGTGGGTTTTCCTCTTCCTCTTCTTGTTCTCTTTCTTGTTCTTCTTCTTGTTCTTCTTCTCCTCCTCCTCCTTCTTCTTTTCTCCTTCTTCTCCTTCTCCTTCTTCTTCTTCTTCTTCTTCTTCTTCTTCTTCTTCTTCTTCTTCTTCTTCTTCTTCTTCTTCCTCTTCTTCTTCTTCATCATCATTTATTAATATTGTTATTATTATTACTGCTTCTTCAATGTGTAATAGTAGAAAAAAATGGGATGGTCTGCTCTTTCCTGCATAGCATGGTGACCCAAAGTCCTCTCGATACCTTAAATTAGAAAAGTTTAGGTTTTTTGGCTATAAATATGATTTGAACATTGCAGAACTTTCCTGCTAAGCATGGCAACGAGCAGTCATTTAGCTCTGCTAAGGTAAGCACAACTGGTTTCCATGTAGGAAGACTTGAAATTCAAATCTGGATGAGCCTGAGCATTCCTCAAAATAGTTTGGTAAACTTCCTCCTGTGGTATCCCTAGGCCCACGGGATGCTGGCATTTCAATTACAGTGCAAACCCAGTGGCAAAACTCCCACTGGATTCTAAGACATCAGGATTTCACTCATCTGAATGAGATCATCTATCAGCCCTCCTTGTTCAGTCCCGGTGAAAACAGGAATGCAGCAGCAGATGAATCTGGCCACAATTCAGGCTGAGGTGTGTGGTTTTAATCTCTTCCTTTGAGAGAACAGCCCAGCATTTGACAAGCCTTTGGAGTTAGGATATATACCATGAATTAAATTCCTTTGCTGCTGGGCTCCGTTTTTGGGGAAACTATTTACCTTTCAAATGATGCACTTTCTCAGACCTGTCACTGGAAAGCAGACCCACACCTGACTCTATAGCTTCTGTTAATGGACCTGGACCAGTTTTATCGGGAGGACTGGGGGGAAACAAAAACAGCCACACCAGGCTTGATGGCCCATCCAGGGAAGTTGTTGATGTTAGATCTTCCAAGGAACAGGTATAAACATGCCCATAATGGATACTATAAAGGTTCTGTCTGCAGAAGGAATGTTCCCCTAATCCGTCCAATGCAGGCAGTGATATGTCCTTGTCTTGCACTGGAAACGTGGAGTTTCCTCCTATCCTTTCCTCTCTGACATCCTTCAGGAAAAACAGACAAGTCTGATTGCACAGAGTGAGAAAGGATCACACCCTTAAAGAGTGAAAGAGGTTGGGGTTTACACAAATTAACATCTAATTGAAGGCACTGATTTCAGGGAAGGAAAAGGAAAGAGGAGAGGGAGATGGCTGGGGAGGGGAGAGGAGGGAAAGGAGGGAAGGGGAAAGGAAAGGAAAGGGAGAAGACAAGATGAAAGGAAGGGTTGGGAAGGGAAGGTTTGGGAAGGGAAGGTTTGGGAAGGTTTGGGAAGGTTTGGGAAGGGAAGGTTTGGGAAGGTTTGGGAAGGGAAGGGAAGGTTTGGGAAGGGAAGGTTTGGGAAGGTTTGGGAAGGGAAGGTTTGGGAAGATTTGGGAAGGGAAGGTTTGGGAAGGGAAGGTTTGGGAAGGTTTGGGAAAGTTTGGGAAGGTTTGGGAAGGGATGGTTTGGGAAGGTTTGGGAAGGTTTGGGAAGGTTTGGGAAGGGAAGGTTTGGGAAGGGGAAAGGGGAAAAGGGAGGGTAAAAGGGAAGGGGAAGGATAAAGGGGAAAAGGGAAAGGAAGAGAAAGGAAAATACATAGTTTGACATGCAGAAAATCTAAGATTAGTGGTGATGCAAGCTGGCAAGTCTACTTGTTTGAGCCTGAAAGAGGACAGCCAGGCTTTTACAGTGGTCTGGCCCAGCACTGGCAGCTTGGTGCTGCCTCTCCAGTCCTGCCGCTCTGAAGCCAAAAGGAGAATGCCCCTCTTCCCCTGCCCAAGCAATGCAGGATGCACCATGCTGGATGTGAGCTGGCACACACCACCTCTGCACTCAGCAGGACCAATTCATAACCTGTGGGCCTGTCCCAGCATACTGAGGAGCTGACTGGGATGCTTTTGGGGAATGGTTTTATTCTCCTCCACTGACTGAGAGGTCAAACATCCCTGACCCCCACAAATAACTGGTGATACTAAGACATGCTGGAGAACTGAGAACTGTGTTTTTCTGCACGATTTAAAGTGACACTGGGGAAAGCAGATACAAAGTAACTGAAGTGGTCACTTTGTAACCTTTTGTTATCTCTGATTCTAATAAAAAATGCAATATAAATATGCAAAATTTCAGATAGTGTTCCGAAACTAATAGTTATACAGGAACCTCAACGTACACCAGGGGCACTGAAGATGAAAAAATATTTATTTATTGTATTTACATCTTCTCCATATCAAAATCTCCAAACCCTCTCCTCTGCCACTCAAGGAGATTTATAATACCTTCAACACAAACTTTTATAGAGACATAAATTAAAATTTTACCTTTTCAGAATTATTTTAACATTAGCAGAGTTATAGGGAGATATACTGACACGTATATCTTTCAACAATGCCTCTCCTTCACCACAAAGGTTGTCCCAACTTGCAAGTTCTTTCCCTTCCCAGTGGGTAATTTCAGAGACTATTGCCACCACCTCTGGAGGTTTTAATCCCTCTACCTGGAAATCAGTTCTAAGTGTTACATAAATACACATAACTCTAGTCAATTACTTTCTTGCCCTTCCCGTGCTGCAGATCTATCTACTGGCAACTTCTGTTTGAATACACACCCTCCTTATCTTGAAAGAATCAGGCACAGTCTGTCTGAAAACAAACTTGATTATAAAGCAGGGAGAAGAGATGGCAGCAAGTCAAAGAACATTATAGATGCCATTTGCCAAAGGAATTTTCTTACAGCTCGTGGACACTGAATCATTGACACAGAGTTTGTGGTTTTGGGGGTTTTTTCTTGGTCGGCGGATTTTTTTGCAGTGCTGTTTTTTATAATAGTATTGGGATGGTAACGTTTTTCTAGATGGTATCATTATAGTTTGGTCTGCAGCTCTTCCTAGAGGATGCTTTTGGGACCTGAGTATGGCAGACATATAAGTGAGAGAACTAATTTTGAAAAATCTTTAGATAGTGGATATGACCTGATCTGAGCTAGACATCAGGAAATCTCTTTAGCTATAGTTGAAAGGAAATCACCACCAAATGTTGACTCAGCTGACCTAACTTAGGTAGCTAACTCTGTCTAGAAGGTTTTTATCATTTAAGTGCCTATTTTCCTTCAATTGTTGTAAAGGAAATCTAGGCAGCCACTTCAGATAAAGAACCATTAAAATTCTATCTTTTTTTTGAGAGTAGACATATCCAGTGGTCCTCAAGAAATCATTCAGAATGGACTAAAACCAGCAGTACATAAGAGATTATACAGACTTAGGGTGAGACAGTTCTGAGCTGTAAGATTAGCCACAGACACAGTAAAAATCACCCTTCAGTAAGCACAGCAATTATTGCCATCTTGATGCAAAGGAATGAGAAGAATCTTTGTAAAGGTACACAAAAGGAAGCAACAATTTCAATGAAAATGGGCAGGCAAAATGGCCTCTGACGGAGTCTAGGAAAATTAAGTGTTTATTTTCCTTTTTCTCTTGCGTTTCTGAGAGGCTTTGTAGTACTTAACTCCCTCATTTTCCTAACTGATAGCGTTTGTATATGGTTTTTGTGCAGTTCTCAACTTAGACTAATAGCTGGTGGTGGACCCTTAGGTGTATTTAAAAGCTGAAGGTTGTTCAGCAAAGGCAAAAATCTGTTCCTTGTGGCATTTTGCTTATCCCTATCCATTTCTGAAGAAGTGGTGCTGGTTAGGAGACTACCTGGATCTTTGCACCTTAGTCAATTATTCATCCTCTTACTGATACCATCCCACACCTGCAGCTAAAGGACTTGATGAACCTGAGTTTAGCTGTTGTTTTTTTTTCAGTTTTCCTCTGTAGACCACGTTTTCAAGATCTCTAATCGTTCTTCCTGATCTTTGCACTGCCCTCAACCAGGCCACACACCTCTTGATGTTTGCTCGACAAAGACATCTGGACAGGCTGAATTTGAAGTAAACGCAAGCAGATAGTGGTGCAAAGCTGTGCTGGAGCACAAGAGGCAAAGATTGTGGTTGGGAACAAGACAATTATGTTAATAACTTCTTATCCTCAGACTGTGTGTGCTCTTGGGAATGCTGAGCCATTGGTATTCACCGTCTTTATTCAGATTAAACCACATAAATAAAAAGTGCCAACAGACAACAGCCTTTGAAGATACTGAATCTCTACTGCATATTGCTTTTCATTTCTGTGCTTTATTTTCACTTTAAATAATAACGAAATTTTGGAGAGGAGATAAGGCTGGGAGGCGCATCTGAACCTGCACCTGGGAAGGGCTCCTGGTTCTGGACACTGGGGGCTGTGGGCTTTGGTTATCCACCAGATCTTCCTGCTTTGATCAGCCTGACATCTGCAATTGCTGGTGACTAGTATATGCCAAGCTAAAAAGTCTCACAGCAAGCAGTCACACACTGGGAAGAACATATATGTTTTCTAAATAAACATCACGGTTTGGATTTCCTAGATTTCCAGCATTTCTACAATTTTTTCAGAATCCTTTATGTTCCTTCATTTTGATCTGAGAAGACCCAGAGCTTCCCCTCAGTCCCTGCCATTCGTCTCCACCACAAATTAGCCTCTCAGCATTTTGAGAGGCAGTAAAATTGGGGGGAGAGAGAAAAAAGGCAGATTTTTCCCCGTTTTCTGTTGTTTCTTCAGGGTATACTCCATGCCTCTCCCCTTCGTTCTAGGCTAAATCTGTCAGCCTCAGAATTGGTCTCCTAAATGTGTGATCTCCATATACAATGGTAAATAAAGCAGTGCAAAAGCCTTGGGCATCATGAGAAAAATGCATTTTAACTACCAAAGGAAAATCCTGAACGAGAGCTAAACCAGGACATCCTGCAGCATAAGGATTATTTACCACAGAATGGGCTATTAAAGGTAGATTATTGCTTCTATCATTATCTTAATAGCCTGGTGGTTGTGGTAAATATTTACAGCAATCCAGGAAGGTGAGAAATTCTGTATTATTAGAAATGAAAACAGCTGCTATTTTAGTTTTGAGGAAAGCAAACTAACTCTTGTTTTCCTATTGAAAAACTGCACATATTTGGGCCTTCAGTGGATTATGTATCGATGCATATTTTTACATCTCTCCACTCTGGATGTAGCACTAAGAGCAGCTCCGCAGGCTGAGGCCAGCTCATTATGCTGGTCCAATGCCTAAATTAAAGCCGTGACCTGATGGAGCTCCAGGCCAGCACCATTCCCTCCTTCTCCATTTACAGCCCTTATTTTCACTCTCACAGGGGCCAAGCAGAGAGCCACGATGTCACAACAAAGTCCCTTGAGGCAGAGTCCTGCACCAGGGACTGCTGTGTTCCATGAGGCAGCGGAGGAAGCACAGGCTGGAGAGATAACACTAATCAGCTAACAGCCCTGAATAGAACAGGGAACTAAACATGTCAGCTGTCACTTATGATAGCATACAGTGTCCAATTTCATTCAACTGGACTACTTTAATGCTCATCTCCTTTCCTATTTAAGCATAGGTGTTCCTTAATTAACTTTTCCTAACATGTCACTCTCAATTGTACTCACTGTAGGCATTATCCAGTCTAGATATATTTGGGAAAGGACATGTAAGAGCAAACATCTTTTGAACTATGCAGAGATGGGGCAACTAGGGACTCATGCACCTTAAAACGTTCAGTCACTTGGGTATATGCCTCTGGCATGCCTGATTTTATTCTAGAATTTCCTTGCATGGGCGAAGATGACTGAGACCTCAAACTGGACAGACAAATGAAGAACCGAGTTCATTAATTTTATTTTCCTTCCCAATTCATTCTCAAATGGTCCTTGAGGAAGGCTCTGTATTTTATACTGGTTGCATTATTGATACACATTGCTCTTCAAACAAAAAAACCTGAGAGTCATGGAATTGCTTTATTTTAGTCCCAGTTTTCTCAATTGCTACGCTCTCCATTAACTTGAGGAGGTTTTTGTAGGTGGTAATTGAGCAGTTGCACTCAACACACAACACAGAAAACAGCACATCAAAGCTTGATCTTTTCTAAGTGATATCACAGATATTACACCAGGTTCTCTCTTGTCCAAGAACATCACCTCACCCTTCCTAATTTGGCTCAGTTCCTTGCTGTGCCTATCCATGCCAGCAACATTCTTCAAGTTTGGTTGTTGGTTTTGGTTTTTTTTTTTTAATTATGTTGCTTCAATTCTATATTCATACAGGATGCAAGATAAAGTGATCTGCGCAAAACAGAGATCAGGGTGAAGTTTGGGTCCAAGAATGTTCATGTCTGTGAGAACTAAATCCGGGAGTAAAGGCTTTTCTATGTAATAAATCTTGCAGTAAACAATGCAAGTTCCCTGACACCCACCCTCCTTTGGCTGTACTGACTTCAGCTAAAGTGACACTATAAAAGCTCTTCTTTTGCTAAAATTTGCAAAAATAAATTTTAAAAGCAAATAATGAAAAAAAGTTAAAAGGACTTCCCATTGAGAACATGGTACGACTTGGATCAGAGCTGACCTATATAAGAATAACAAAGCAAGTAAGGAAAATAAATTCTAAGGGGGGAAAAAAATTTAAAAAGCAGGGGTCCAGGTCAGTCCAGCAAGAGGAAGAGGAATAGGAAAAGGAAGACCTGAAAGTTTTGATTAGGGTAGAGAATTCCTAAAAAACAGGGTTTCCCATTTCAGCTGTGATAAGGAAAGGATGATAATGTTGGAGGCAGCTCCTGATCCATATTGCCCAGCTCCAAGCCCTTCCTTCATGGAGGAAGCAGCAGGATCTAAACTAGGCAGCTGAGACTCAGCTCTTCTTTCCTTTTTCATTGGAATCTCCTCTCCACAGTGTTTTCCTGCCTTACCCATGTCCTGACATGGACATTTTATCCAAAAATAAAGTACTTTTTATATATTTTAGTATATAAATAAATACATGATCTAGATAAGGGGGTTGAGCTGCCATTAGCAAACAACAGAACTAAGCTGGGTGGGAGTTTTGATCTGCTGCAAAGTTGGAAGATTCTGCAGAGGGATCTGGACTGGTTGGGTCAGTGAGCTGAGACCAAAAATAGGCTCAACAAGACTGAGTGCTGGGTNTGCGCTCTGCTCCCAGGGAGCAGGGACAGGGTAAGGACAGAGCCTTAAGCTGCACCAGGGGAGGTTCAGGTTGGACATTAGGAAGGATTTCTTCAGAGAAAGGGTGGTCAGGCATTGGCAGGGGCTGCCCAGAGCAGTGGTGGACTCACCATGCCTGGAGATTTCAAAGAATGACTGGACATGGCACTTAGTAATGAGGTGGGTATTGGACACAGCTTGGACTCGATGACCTTGGAGGTCTTTTCCAACCTAAATGATTCTGAGATTCTGTGGTTCTGTGGTTGTTTCTGTGAGCCAGTGCCAGAAGAATCTCAATGCAAAAGAAACAAAGAACAGCTCTGGAATCCCATTTCTAACAAAAAAGCTAACAAATTGAATTCCCCTGGAGGGTTTTTAGTCAACTACAGGCATATTAAAAAACAAGAAGAAAGTTAAAAAGCATTTTCTAGTGTTCTTAATTGCAGTTCTTTTGTAGGGAGAATGTGTTACTGTAGCTTGTTACTCCATTATCATCCTCTGCAAAAATAAGGTCTCATAATTAATTTCTGAAAAAATAGCAGGTGTCCAAGCCTGGATTTTTTCCCCCCTTCCTTCTCTTTTTTTCCCTTTGTAGCATAAAGATGAGTTAACAGCCTTATGTGTTCTGCTGAACTCGAGCTGGATCCAGCTGAACTTCAATTCATCCCAGCAGCAAACTGTTTATTAAAGACCTGTCAAATGCCCATATTCTGTGGATCATCACAGGAGCTGACAGTGCGACAAAGGCTTGAAATCCAGTGCATATCACTGGAGGATGCCATTAAAATGAAAGTGAGACCGAAACCTCGCAGCTGTCAGTCATTATCTAGGACATTCTCACACAGTAGATCTCACACACTTCCCTTCATCTGGCGTGGGTCTCCTCTTCACTTCTCCATTTTTTGCTGTAATGAAACAGCTTTCGAACAAAAAAGGATTTTTGAAACAAAAAGAAATCCATAAATCTCCATAGAAGGTGTGCATTTCTACTCCCTTTGGAGTTCTCCTGCATGTCCACTTAACCACTGCATCTCTCTTTTTGGTCACCTGCTGCTTATTTTATAGTCCGTTATAATTTAGAACCTGAAAAGAAGCATAAATAGGAACGACTGAATTTCAGCCATTAAAATAGAGCTTTCATAAGAAAAATTTTTCTCAGCCACTTGACCTTATCTCAGACCAAGCCTGAATGTCACTTTGTTCCAGTTCAAGTGAGGCTGGCTCATAATGTTTCTGTCCTCATTATTTTTTGGGTTTTCTTTTGTTTTTCCAATTCTAGGTCTGCCTGGGAATTTATTGGCTGTGATAGTCAGATCAAAGCTGTGTCAGGGCTGTCAGTGACCAGCTCTTAGCCAGGAGAAATGGCTGGTCTGAGCTCTATGGACCAAATGTGGGAAATACCTGAAGTCCCATAAGCTTGTTCTGAAAGAGCTTGACATCCAGCCTGTCACACCAATTTTACAGCCGTTTATCACCATCAACATCAGAGACACTATGCCAGAGGAAAAAATAATGGAGTGTTGACTCAGCCTTTTACAATTTAAAGTCATACTTGATTTACTTTAGGATACAGTATATTTTATTGCCTCTTGTCTTCACTCTTGAACCTAGGTCTCCTCATCACTAGACCGGTGGCTAAAGAAATATCCAAATAAGAGACAAAATCATGGTATAATTACTCAACTGCACTCTCATCACATGTCCTACATAATTATGAAATGGTTCCACTTTTTATGTCTATAATTATTACAAACTCATATCAAAAGGAAGGTCATCCATATTAGCACAGTTTTCAGATTTATTACACTACTCTGGCACTGCTTTGATGTAAAAGAGTTTGACAAATATATTTGGTATTAAAAAAAAATTAAGGGTAATTATGTCATTTGCACATGGATTTTTATGATTAAAGAATTTTTAGAGGCTCAGTGCACAACTTACCTTATACTGCAATTATTTAAAAATTTTATTTTGCTTTAATATATACAAAACAGCTACAAAAATTTTCAGAATAATTTTAGTACAGCTCCAGGTTAAATTCTGTTCCATTAAGAACAGAGAGTTAATAATGCCAGTCATACATTTCAACTTAGGGGTAATTATACACGTATAAAAATATATTCTAAGCATAATTACAGTGGAATTGCAGTAAAATGGCCATGCAATGAAAAACACTCCATTACCCAGTATACCTGAGGCAAGTGGAAGCTTAACCAAATCAGATGACTTATTATTTCAGCCAGGTACTTTGGAGATTTTTCAGGGATGTCAGTGAATAAGGAAAAGCAAAATACAGATAATTTAAAAAAATAGTGCAGTTAAGACTAACAGTACACAGCTGTAATAAAATGTCCATGACACAGTCAGTACAAAAAATGTGTAAGAAAACTAGGATATTCATACCAAAGGTTTTGATTTTGGCCTCAATTTCTAAATGCAATTTAAAAACAGTTTTGGGGAGGGGTTAGACAGCAGCTATTTAGACGGGAAGAAGAAGAAGAGAGGATGGCATGAGGAAAGCCTATGTAATGCTGCCCAGAAGATGAAGTTCCCTCTAGAAGGATGTCTGGAAAGGTGGAAACCGTTCTGAGCGCCTCCTGCTCTGCTTACGAAAATGAGTCATACTTTCACATATTCTTTATGACTAAAAAGGATGGCGCTCATGCATTGCTTGGCTATAGCAGCAGTGCTGCCTCCTGACAGAACAGCCCTGGAGGCCCCAAATACTGATTAATTGCTCATGACATAAGGAGTCATGTTAATATCAGCAGCGGGATCCGGTTCCCAGGGAGAGGAATGGCAGACTGGTAATTCCTCTTGATCCAAAATGGAACAAATAATGGAAATGATCCGTACAGATCAGATAAACTAAAACAAAAACCAAAACAAGGGTGGAACATGAAGCAAGAAAGTCTAAAAAGAATATCTGTAAGCATCCTTGAAAGAGTTTAGTGTTGAGCTGTATTTGGAGAATATAAACTATTTCCTGGGACAAAAGCTGCAAAAAAGTCTGAATAGCCCCAGAACCCCTCTGGTAAAGGTCCCATCCTAGCCTGGCAAGGTGGATCAGGATGGTGCAAGCTGTTCCCAAGCCCAGCAGAGGACTTGGAGAAAGTTATGGCCTGACCTGTTCCTGCCAAAGATGTGCTGTGGCAGGGGTTCAGGGAGCTGGAAACATCAGCTTCTGTGAGAAATGAGAGGCATGCAGACCCGCATGTCTCGTGAGTCAGAGGAGGGGGAGCTGGGCCAGCTGGAAGATTTGGTAAGACTGGGCACATATATCTTCCACACTGTCTGTAACCAACAGTGTCCTGGAACAGAAAGGCTGGATTATCCCAGCCCAAGTAACATGGAAGCCAATTATTTTTGAGCAAAAAGCTCTTTGAGTTCTTGCTTCTGTTTAATTCTGTGGTCCAAGTAAAAAACTTGGAGACTAGACTAAAAGTGTGTGAGGTAGAAAGGGAAAGGACAGGGGCATTTCCAGGCAGCCAACTGGATTAGCTCATCTTCAGTGGTACTGCAGCGCTCCATCCCCAGGAAAGAAGCTGCATTACCCAAATCTGGTAGAAGCCCTTTGGCTTGTGATGGGAGGACACACCACATCTTGCCAGAGCACACCCAAGGAGACCCCAGCTGAACCTATAAAGAGTCTGTGGAGACTAGTCCTCCTGGCATGCCCAAACTCCACATCCACAGAGCAGCTGAGGGTTGAAAAAGGACAGAGGTCTACTGGAGGTGGCAATTTAAGAGCAGTAAAAAGAGGCCACAGGACTGCAGCAGATATTTCTGACCCAACCAAAGATCCTGGGGAGTTCCTTGGTACAGGTGAGTGAAAGAGGAAGGGAGTAGTCACCACAGAGATGGGCCACCATCACGCATTGCAACATATGGAGACACAGCCAGGGCGTGTTGGGTAAGGGGGTTTAACACGGCTCGTGGAAGCTCTGGCACTGACAGGAAGAGCTGTGGGACTTTGGTCTATAACTGAGGGAAATGGGCAACTGGAAAAGTAAAGAATATCAGAATAAACCTATTAAATACTGACACAACCAAGAGAAACTTCACCCAAGGCTGGACAGGACAGAGCCTCGTCACTGCCCAGTGAGCTGCTTGTGGGAACTCGCAGATCCCCAGCTGGAGGTGTCCTTTGGGGGAAGAAATCACTGTGTTCCAACACGGGCAGTATGAAGCCCATCTGGGAACTTTTCTAATAAATACAAATATCAGTGAAGGTCACAGGGATAACTGGATAAATTTTAAGGGTTGATTTTCACATAATTCTAGAGAAAATGAAGCCCAAACTCATCATGGATGGAGAAAGTTGACAGGAAAATGGGAAGAGACTCAAGAAGACTTGAATCTTGGGATTCTTTCAGAAGCCTGTCCACTGGAAAAAATGAACAGTTTGGTAGCAATTTTGATAGCAACTGTGATACAAGAATAAGTGGCCAACAAATTCAATCTTTAGAAAAGTATTTTGGAGAGGATGGTCAATTAACGTATGATTTCTAAGTATTTAGGAATTATAATAGTTATAACCATGACAACAAAAGCAGTAATAATAACAACAGTAATAATAATACCACAATATGTGCTAAAATCATTCTGAATTCAATTCCAGAGCTATACTCTTGCTCTCAGTGAAAATATAAATGATGCTGATGAAGACAGAGATTGGCACAACAGCATCCATGGAGCTACTCCATCACGTCACAGTGTGAAAAAGGATTAAACAAATCCCTGGGGGAAGTTATCAGCATAGTATGAATTAGCTTTCAATCTGTCTGGAAATCTCACCACCTTTTTGCTAAAAATGTGTAGTGGAAACAGGTCTTCTTTGGAAGACAGGATGAAACGCTAGAATCTGCTTTATTTTCAGATAGATGTTGACCAGGATTCTCTCACTGGCCCAATGTCCATGAGGAAATATGTGCAGGGATGTGCAACAGGAGCCTTAAACTTGGTGAGGAGTACTGCAGACACTTGAGGTCATCCTGCCTAAAAGTTTAAAATGAGGTTGGAGTGAAGCACACTGCGACTTCCCAAGGGGCTGTCTCACGGTCCCCTGGTTTATCAGGACTATGATACAACTGCAGTGACTGGGTAAGAAGAGGGAATTCTTACTGGGCTGAGTGTCATTGGGCTCAGAGTTGAACCCTAGTGACTGCTCCTGCCTTACCCTCCTCCCCTTGCTTCCAAACTTCCAAGGAAGCTTGCAGACAGCAGTGCGTAGAGACTGGGGCCAGAGTCCAATGGACCCTGAATAGTGGTGCCATATGGAGAAAAGTCTCCAAAGAAAAGAAATTGGGAAAAAAGTCCTTGCTGAAAAGGAAATTCTGGTTGTGGTTAAATCTGTAAGACGCTCTCACCATGGGCTGCAAGGCAGAATAGCTGTGGTTAGGATCAGGCCATAGCTTCTTGCACTAGCTCTTTAATTCTGACATCCAGGGGAAACTTGCCAGGTGGTTGGAAAAATTGCCTTGTTTTGATTTCATGACCATATTGAGGCCTGGGTGTGAAAGCACAGCAAGGCTGATGGTGTTACTGGGAAGCTAATTGTAAACATTGTCTCACGCAGGAGTGGGAGGAAGCACTTGCTCCAGAGAAGGCTCCTGTTTGGGAAAAGTTGAATGCTTCTTTTTTTCCCCTACTTTTTTTACTTTTCTGTCTAGTTTGAGAAAGTGCAGTGAGGCTGCAGAAAAGAACACTAGAAAAGAAGTCCCAGAAAGAAAACTTGCTGTCAAAACAGAGGGGCTAGAAAAAATTTTGAAAAGAATCCTGAGCATCCAGAACCAGAGTACTCCCTGCCTGTTGCTTCTCAGTGTATGAGCAATCTCTCACTCTGGTCTGGAGACCCAAAAAATAAGACCCTGGGGACCAGGTGTGAAAAGTGGGAGAGCTTTCCGGACTACTCAGAAGTGGCTAGCAGGGAGGTGGATGTCCTGTATCCCATCCCAAGCCTTTCTGATTTATCTCTGGGATACCCTGCAGTCCTCCTGCTGGTGGGTCTTGCACTGGAAGATGCTGGACAACCTCATGCTCAGCCTCATGACAGCTGGACAACCTCATGCTCAACCTCATGACAGTGACCCTTGTGAGTGCTGTGCTGAGTCTCTCTCTGCAGGCAGCAGACCAAGTGCAGAAATACATATTAATGTTCTCAACATGCTTTACACCTTGACAGGTGGAAAGAGGGAAAAATCAATTTGCTCAGGAAGAACACCCTTGTGCATTTTGCCTCTAGAAGAGGTACAGGGGTTCACACCTGCAGTGGTGGAGGAAAAGCTTATCACTGAATCTCGGTTAAGGATTTATTTTATTTTATTTTTTTGCCCCAGGTTGTAAATCTAGTCCTTAATTACTTTTCAAATTCTTACCAAGGTGGAGATATCTCAGAGAGGAAGAAGAGAGTTTAATTTCGGTAGCCATTTTGTTCTTCCTCCCAGTGCCCAATTTCTTCCCATGAGAAATGTTTTACAACTTGGAGCATCAAAGCTCAAGATTTCCTTCTGCAACATCTTTAAATTATTTCCTTTTATTTAAAATATTTTTTCTTCTTTAATCTAGCTGATTTCTTTCGAACAAATAAACCAAAAATGTTTTTTTCAATTCATTTTCCTTACTTTTTTTTTGTTTGGTTGGTTTTTTTTAACCAAACACTGTGCTTCCAGTTGCCACTGAAAATTAAGTAGTTCTTCTGTTTTTTCAATCCTCTTTGAATTAAAACCTCTTTATTTTTAGATCACTGGCAGGCTTTATTTCATAATTTAAAATTTTTCTAAGTTAGTGCACAGTTTTTGTGTGGGTGCTAAAAATAATCTCACAAACCCTTGCCTCATTTACATGCACCAGTTCCCCAGGTCCACCCACAATTTAAAGGCAGAATCCTGTCTTTTCCAGGCCCCTTTAGTATCCCTCAAAACATTTCTCCAAGCTCTACAATAATGTCTTAGAGGCCGGTGCAAGCATGAGAAGACAAACCAGCGCTGTTTTGGGCACGGAGCAGAAAGCATGCAGGCATTAAAACAGTTTGGCATGACCAGCATTAATTTACGATACTGTTTATGACTAAAACTGCCCAAACATTTAGTCAGAGGGAGCTGAGTTTGCACAGCTTTGTGTGGATGTCTTGCCTTATTTAGGATTTGGACCTCAGAGGAGCAGGAATGCAGAGGTGGAGATGCATCACGGTACGAAAGCACAGAGCAGATGAATTTGTTGGTGCTGGGTGGACAGTGACAAAATGTTGGCTAAAACTCTCCAAACCCTGCTGCTTTTAGCGAAGGCCATTGTATTAAATTCAAGTTTTACACTAGCCAGATCTTGTAGGTGTTCAAGGCCCTGGCCTATAGTGGGAAGAGAAACTTTCCAGTCAGCTGCAGGGGTACAGGTGGTGGAGTTTACCAGCTCTCCAAGTGTTTTTCATTTCTTTTTCCTTCCTGAGATAGTTAAATACACATTCCTCAGCTGTGTAAAAACAAATGGCCTACCCTCCCACTTCGGGTGCATTTCAAAGGAAAGCCAGGCTTAATTAGAGCTTTTGAAGGCTTAAGAGTTAATGTGTGCCCATTAAACACTAACCACCAGTCCCCTTGCTCTCTGTTTGCTGGCCCTCAGTGCTGTGGGGCTGTGCTAGCGGGGACCATCTCAGGATCGTGGCACCATGCCCAGCTTGGGAGAGGCCAGTAGCAGATATTTGACCATTGTGAAGCTTGGAGAAACGTCTCCAGGTTGGAAACATTTGGATGGTGAGCTTGTTTCTGTGCTGGATTTACTGTGGGACTTGAGCTTGTGGGGAGGTGGAGAAGAAGCCTTGGCTCGAGTGGCCAGCATCACCTGGCATTTTGCTGGCCGGCTGCTGAGCTCTGTAGGTCAGCGTTGATGTGCACCTGGCCAGGGTCATGACTGCCCAGGATGGATCCCTACACTTGTCCCTGTGCGGGAAACACTGCCAGAATTATTGTTCCTATTTTATAGGTTTGGGAAGCGGGGGATTAAGTGAGTTGTCAAAGGCCACACAGAGAGCCAGGGGCAGAGCAGGCAGCACGCCACGAGCCTTCGCTGCACTCCGAGGCAGCTCCAGACCACTCTGCATCTTAAAGGCAGACATTCAACTACCCTGTAGCTTGTATAGATGCTTAAATGGAAGACAAATTGCAGCATTTTTGCCTTTATTTGCACGGGTAACATCTGTCCAGACTCCTAAACCTGCACCATGACTGGTGAGTAATTCAGCAAAGATCTCCAGCAGACAAAATAGACATGCAACACACAGGGACTTATATGTTGAGCTTCCCTGCAAAAATCACACTGACAGACTTGCAATAAATATATAATTTTATGGCCTATTTCTCAATCATATTCTGCTACATAATGTCATGCTAAGAACTGTGAGCTACCTTGCCAATGGAAATATGCAGCTGGCAAGAGGTAAAGTCTCTCCAGAGCTGTTCAAGGAGTCATAACTGTAACAATATAAGCAAATAGATCGTCAGCATATTCCTTCATGCATTTTTTCTCTTTTTTTCCCTCTCCTCCTTCTTTCTCCTCATTTTCCCCTCTCACTTTCTTCCATCTGCCCTTCTCCACCATCCCTCCCCCTCACTCACTCCTCTATTAGTGTTTAGAAGATTTCACAGTTTTCTCCCAACCCTGGAAAGAATGTAAGTCTATGCTGCTGATTGCCTTTGAAAACATTTGGAAGAAATTATGTCTACTTTTGGAATCTGAATAAAAGAATGTGAGCCTCACTGGAGAAATATGAAATACAGGGTGGGATTCACAGAAGGTCTGTAGCATTTTTTCCCTCCTTTCTTAAAAAGAGAAACCAACAACATTTTAAGTTTTTTTTCCTTATTTTTACTACTTCAGATTGGAAAATATTTCATGTGGGAAAAGTGAAAGGTCTAGAAAAGTGTTTTTTGTGAAGTGACATCTTCACCCAGTGCTTTTAAAGGTGAAAATGATGACTGGCATGAGTCAATTGTTAATATGAACTCTGTGAACCCAGTAGGCTTGATGAAGAAATGCAGCAAATTGTATTCTCCCTACCTCCTCCAGTGACGGAGATTTTGGGTGACTAAAGTCTCTATTTTCTGCCTTACTCTGCTTTTAGATAGTTTGCCTCAGTTTCCCTGCCTCCTGGCTGCTGCCACTCTGTGGTGCTGTGCAGCTGCCACAAGAAAAACAAGAGATCTCCTGAGAAAAGGTGCTGTAGTTACATTTAGGACATTTAGGGCTAGACACACTTTCTCAGATTCAGGCTTTCCTACGTGTAGAAGTGTTTGCAACCAGGATTCTGTTTTGTCTTATTGCAGAAAATAATGCCAACCACAAAGTTTCGTTCCAAATCATCTTTCAAACAACTCAAATTTAGTGAAAGAAAATGGAAAGAAGGACTTTTCTTTTTCTTCCTTTTTTGTCCTTTTATTTTTTTTTTTAATTTTTAAATTAATGTTGATTTGTTTTGGGTTCAGACTCATGCCTAGTATAAATGAAAAAGCCTCATAATGAAAAGATGGACAGCTTTGCACTTCTACATCAACCTCTGTGAAGTCAGCAACTAGCTGATCCACAGCCACATATTGGGGTTTAGGAACATTTCATCCTTTGCTCTGATGCTTAATTAAGAGAAAATGAGGACAGAAACTTGCCCTATAGAGGACCAGCCACCAGACCCAGTGTTGCTGATTCTCCTGGGCCACCATGGCCTGACAGTTCTGGTCTCAGCCCTTCCCTGGGGAAACTTGCAAACCGGGGAATAGTGTCTCACAAGGGTTTTCAGCAGATATCTTCTGAGATTCTGCATATTTTGCAAAATGAATGGAAAGAAGTAATGACCAAGACATTTTCCCATTTCTCTTCTGCTTTTCTGGAAGCTCTCCAGAGGAGTGGAAGCTATCCACACTAAAAAGTTGTTGCAGTTACTGAGTTCAACCTGGTAAAAAATGAATATAAATTGCTCTGAAGATCAAATAATCTTTTTTTTTTTTTTTTTTAAATGCAGATGAAAACTATTTTCTAAGCTTTGGACTTTTTATTTTGTTTCCTTGACTCATAAAGCTTTGGTGAATCCTCCTTGTAAGTGCCAGAGATGGCAATAGATGCCAAAGCCCTGGCAAGTTTGAATCTGTTCACACAAACCTTGTGGGTGTGGATTTGATTCTTTCCAATGATTGTTTTGGAATGATTTAGTCACATTGTTTTGACCTACTTTCCCTCCTTGCAAACTTCATCTAGGCTGGTTATTGTTTACTCAAAGGGACCGAAGGCTATTTTACACACTGGTGTATTATTTCTGATAAATAAGGTAAGGGAAACAAAACAAAAAGAATATAGGTAAAACACACTGCAGGAAAAAACCAGAGCATTTTGCCCAAACTGGAAAAGTCCCAGTGCAAAGAAGAAGGCTGAGAGAGCGACTCCAGCAGGTTTGTCCCTCAGCATTTTGTAAGATGAACATAAGAATATGAGAAAGCACCTGGGAGAAAATCCATTGTGGGTCAGGGAAAAGAAGATGGCTCAGAAGACAAAATCAAACCTTGTCACAGACTGAAGGGTTGAGTGGTGACCAGGAGAGGAAGGAAGGTCATCTGGAGCAGGTTTGGAGACCATTACCTGGTATTCCTTGATGGAACACAGACAATAAGACAGCAGCTTCTGGGTTGTGGGGGAATTTTTGGGAGACCCTCTCCTGGTTGCACTGGCAGGCTGTTTGGGCTTGTCAGCACTACTGCAACAGCAATAATAGGGATGATTTGATCCTGGCTTCCTGGAGAGAGAATGTGCCCTACGGAGCTGGGGAGAGATAGGAATCAGGAAGATCATAAAAGATGGGCAGGCAACAGTTGAGGCAGGGAGTTATTAGAAGGAAGTTAATGCTGTTAGTGGGAGGTAGTCTAAGAAAATATGTTAGAAGCTGAGATGTAAACTTGAAGGGCAAATACAACCCCTTTACATCTATGATTTTCAAGAAACTCCTAGGGAGTGACATGCCACAAATTTTTGCTGGAAGCTTCACATCTAGGAGCTCTTTATGCCTCTGGTAATCAGCCCCCTCATATTTGACAGCTGGACTGGGAGCAAGTACTTTTCTCCCAGTGTTCGCTGACACCTTGGAACACCCCTATCACTGAGAAAAACACAAACCCTCCTCATACCTCCACCAGGGAACTCAGAAATGGTCATTAAGACTATCAGGTTCCCACAGAACATAGCAAGGAAAGCATCCCTCTGTTAAGTCAGTTTTGAACTGCAGCAGAGGAAAAAAAAAAAAAAAGAGTGTAAATATGTCTTCAACAACAGATCTCCTGGACCTGAGGAAATCCACAAAAGCATACAGCTCTTCTCAGCTTAAAAGCTCACAGCGATGAAATATTACCAATAAAACATCGTCAATAGACTTCCACATACAGTAATTCGAATGCAAAAGGTATTTAATTGTCAAGCAGGGCATGTATCATGTCTGAAGCCTGGAAAACCCTGAGAACAGCAGTATTTATAGCCCTTTGCATTTTCTGCATTTCAGGTCTGTGCAAGACAAAGAAATCATCTGCAGGGAAAGCGTCAATCCTGTGGCAAAGGTTACAGATTAAACTGCTGCTCTGTAAATATGTATATACATCCACAATGTATGCATTATTCTGAAAGGAAGCCAGTCATCCAGACACTTATTTTCCTGCAAGAAATATAAGTCCCTGAAACACAGTGGCTGCTGCAGTTTAACAAGCACTATTTCCTCCTCTCACACACGGATTTTTGCATTCAAAGGACACCGTTTGCTTAAAAGTTTGTGCGTGTGTGTTGCAGAAGAGGGAAATCTTTACCTAGAAATCTTTATCTTCGCTGAATGCTACTTTTCAGCTAATGAGATTGCTGTCACCTAAATTTTCATTGTTTTAAGAGCAAGTGGCTGCCGACAGTTTCCTTTCAAGCTTGAATGATGAAAGGAAAACACCACGCTGCCTCATCTGGCTAGCTTGCTGTGAGCTAATGAGCCTGAGGCTGCACCCATCTTTGCTACACTAGTGTGACCTTATGTCTGCTAATGCACAGGGAAGGAGTGAAAAATGTACTGCTAGTTCCCTCCAACAGTTCCCTGGGGACATGCTGAATGTGCCAAACAATTTAGTAAATATATATCAGGTTGCTGTGTTGAAACATACTCCAAAGTATTGCAACCTCGGGTATCTCAATCAAAAGATCATATTTTATTTTTTCTTCCCCCTCTGTGTTCAACATTTGGTAATTTCTCTCTGAAAATGATATATTTTCTGGGTAATTTTTATATCTTTCAGAATAACTTTCAGTTAGTGATTAGTTTTGTAATAGTCTGTCTGAAATTTTTAACTGAATTTTTGGTTAGGTGTTTTTTGGATTTTATTTGTTTGTTTTGTTTGTTTTCTTTTTTACTACCAGGTAAATAGAAGTTGATTTTAGAAAGAATTCTTGGCTGTGGGTGTGTAAACCAGTGCTATCAAATCTCTCACAGAATGTTTTGTGTTGGAAAGGACCTTAAAGAACATCTCATTCCACCCCCTGCAATGGGCAGGGACATTTCCCAGTATCCCAGGTTGCTCAGGACTCCATCCAGCCTGGCCTTGGACACTTCCAGGAATGGGACAGCCAAGCTGCTCTGGGACACCTCTGCCAGGGCTTTATCCCCCTCACAACCAATATGTTACTTACTCCAGAAGAAGTGATTTATCAGCTGTTGGCAGCAATACCCTCTGTAGTTTGTTGATTTATGAAGTTTACGGAGCTCTACACAAAGAAACAGAACTGATGTTTTTAGCTATTCCACCCATCCCACAGTTCCCCTCCGACTGTTCTCCAGTCTGTGTCCTCAAAAAACAAATTTCCACCATTTCCCTCTAGAACAGTCTTGGCAATGGAAGAAGTGCTTATCTTTTGGAAAGTCATTCCCCACACTGAAAGAGAGGTGCTTTGCAAAAGGCAGTCTTGACCCTGGCAAACAAAAAATGGGGAGAAGTTGCTGCTTTTCCCATTCTGAGGGCAGGGGATGCCAGGAGGGATGATGAGGTTCTTGGCCCCGTGTTGCACAGGACTGACTGTGTTTGCCTTCAGCACAGCAGTGCCTGCCAGGGTTGTCTCTGCCTGCTGCAAGGAAACAGGTCTGAGCACAGACCTCCTGCCCCATGCGTTTTTAATGGGCTGTTTTGTTTTATTTTGTCTGTAGCTGCCAACCAGCATTTTCTCCTCTGCTGTTGGAACAGCAGAAGTGCTGGCTTGCTGGCACGGAAGCTGCTTTTCCCTCTCACTAAGCCTGTCTGAGTTATTATTGCACTGCAGTCACCCCGTCCTTTTTTTTGCTTTCTGTGGCATCAGCATTTCCCTGCAATAGCAGTTGCAGCGTGCTGTAACCCTGCGGATGTGCTCCATAAGCCCTGAGCCTCAAATCACAGGAGCAGTGTTTCCGCCTCTGTGGTCCCTGCCTCCATTTTAAATAAGTCTTAGGTCTGAAACGCGGAATCCTGTGTTTGATTTCCTTCATTTGCCTCCATCCACGCCTTCCCAAACTGCTGCAGTAAATCCTTCATGCTAATTATTATCCTTCAAGACTCACAGAACAGCAAATGCTTATACACTGCTTAAAACACAGAGATAGAGCACGGCTGTTATCCAAAAGCTACAATCCAACCAGGACAGGATTAAGTATATTCAAGGCAAACACACCCACAATCTAATCAAGACAAAAGAAGAAATCTTGGCTCAGTTTGAGTCAATGGGAGTTTTGCCACTGACTTCAGTGAGGTTAGAACTGCACCCAAGATAAACAAGTATGAGACAAGACAAAATAAAATAGTTTAGAAGTGGAAAGGTTTGTGAATGAGTCATGGGAGAATAAGGCGAGGGATATTTACTTTCTGGGGGGAATGAAGATGAGGCAAAAATGAAATATGTTTATTTATATGTGCCTGAGTGCAATGAAGAAGTGAGGGGTCCTTGCTGCAGAGCCCACACCTCTCTGACAGCTGCAGGATGGCCACAAGTGGGGTTGCCCGGGGCTCACTATTGGAGCCAGCTCTGTCTAATATCTTTATTGATGATCTGCGTGAGAGGATTGAGTGCACCCTCAGCAAATTTACAGATAACACAAATTTGGTTGGGAGTGTCGGCCTGCTGGAGGGTAGGAAGGCTCTACAGAGGGTACCAGGATGCGGCCATGTGGCTGGTCCTGCCGGCACTCTGTTGGTGAGAGGCTGACACCACAGAATAGGCATCAAGACAAATGTCTTCACCAAAATCTCACCAGTTATATTTTTCCTCACTGCAATTTTTCCCAACTGCAAATATCCTGGAGGGTTCTTTACCAGGCTTTAATTTTCATTTTTTGTATGAGAGAGCAAGAGTAAATGTCCTAAATCTAAAAGAACCAAAGAATCTCCTATAATTAAAAACTAATAGAAATAAAATATTTTTGAAGAAAAAAAGTGTTTGGATTTTCTTTTTGGTTATTTTCCCAATGTATCTAGCTTTAAAAGTAAAGTTTACGTAAAATTTATTTGATTTTAACCTGGGTTTTTTTGAGGAAGGTGTTTCTTCATGATACAGTGTGACTATATATTTAATAACTGGGGGAGAGCAGGATCTTGCACTCTTGGTCTTTCTCTCAATGGAAAATGAAGAGGTGATGGGTCTTGTGCTGGAAAATTCTACCTACCCTCAGCCTCAGGGTCCTTGCCACTCTCAGGACTGGTTGCTGGGGACAGGAGCTACCACAGCTTCCCAAGCAAGTGCATGCCTACCTTCGCCCTTTGGGCTTTCTCTTTGATGGGCTGAAATGGTGCTTAAAGTGAGCAAAATGTTGTGGCAATCTCAGCAGGAGCCTGACTGCAAGGAAAGCTGTGCTGCTCCGGAAAATTCTCCTCAGAGATACCAGCTGTGACTCACCTTCTGCTGCTACCTGTTGTTGCAACCAGCAGCACAAAGAGGGGCCAGCACTATTTAACACCTTCACTGATGCACTGGGCAATAGGACTCAGAGAGTCTGGAGAAGGTACCAAACTGGGAAGTGGAGACACTGGATGGGTGTGGTGATACTGGGAAGGCGTGGGTAACTGGGAGGAATACAGTCAAGCTTAGAAAAGGGGAGTGACAATTCCTGTCCCTAGGGAAGAACAACCCCAGGCACTTCACCCGTGGAGATGCTCAAAACCTGGCTGGACACAGCCCTGGACATCCTGCTCAGACTGACCATGGATGAGCAGGAGTTGGGCCAGAAAATCTCTGTACATTCCTTCCAGCCTCAGCTGTTCTGTGTGTTCCCTACAGGACAGACAGAAGGTTTTTACCAAAATAGGCTGAAGTTAGTCTGTGGATGTACCTGACATGAACATGATAACCATGTGTAAATCCTGTGTTTGGATGAACAATAAATTCCTTTTCCTAACCCTTTCACTTCCTGTGGAGGGAATTTAACACCTGTAGGTTCCTCAGGGGTGTCACGTCTCTGGTATCCCATGCACATGTACAGACAAGAGCATATCTGACCAGCCTGGGCCAACCAGGTGCAACTGGTACAACTCCACCTTTGCTGCACTTAACAGATGTTTCTTCACACACTTGACTGGGAACAAGACTGAGCATTAGTAAAATTGGTATGACTGAATCCCCTTATGAAGCTAAAGGTGCTGTCAGGATAAGACACCTACCATGATTGTGGCTTCCATTAAAATGTCATTCATGAAACAGCTCTTACCACCTCAGCTTATGATTCCAAATGCATAGGAACTATCTGGCATCCCAAATACTGATGAGTAGTGACTTACTGAACTCTCTCAATCACAATTTCTTGTGAGATTTGGATGCAGCAAAGAGAGAGGTAGGACATTTTGGTTCAGTCACAAAGTCAGTGACTTGTCCTCGGGGCTGCTTAGTGATGCTTCAGGGCTGCAGAGCTGCTGGCAGGGCAACTCCACTGCTGTTCTGCTCTGTGTTGAGTCCCTGATAAAGGAGGAAGAGATAAAAAATCCACTTTGCTAAAAGGAGACAGTAAAGGGACT
Source organism: Platysteira castanea (assembly GCA_013397175.1). NCBI lineage: Eukaryota > Metazoa > Chordata > Aves > Passeriformes > Platysteira > Platysteira castanea. The sequence continues at coordinate 93,341 of VYXC01001539.1, forward strand.
GCATAAGAACAGAGCATGGGTAGTGCAATTTTTTTCTACTAATAGTCCCTTCAGTCAAGAATAAGCAGCAGGGGCACCTTCTTGAATTTTGGCCTATTTTTTTCAACCTCCATAGCTTCATGTGACTACTAGTTCCCCCGGAACCTGCAGGTGAGCAGGGGAGCAGCCTTGAAGTGCCCTTCTATCTCTTACCTGGCTTTGCAACAACTTCCTGGGGTATAAACAAGATGAGCTTCAGAGCAGCCAGAGGATGAAGAGGGATCTACACCAGACCCAGTGAAGAATGTGTGATTTGAGATGAGTGGCTGAAAATAGCATAGCTAAATCTGTCCTTGTAGCAGAGCTACAGAAGGAACCAAAGACAGCAGTTCAAGAAAAGGTCCAAAGAGAGCAGAAAGCTCAATAAATGTGGAAAATATTTTCTGTGTTTTTCCGTTCTTTCAAGCTGCCATTCTCTAAAATGCCCCTGTATGGTCACACCCACTACCTTTTAGTGAGAGGGAAAAAACATTTGTGGTCAGACTTTATTTCAGAGAGTTCCTGAAAAATTCTTGTTCTCGTGTAAAATCAATCCTACTTCCCCTTGCCCAAAAGAATCACATTCCAGACTATATCTGGTTATCTATTATTGAAACCATATCACGGGCATGAAATCCAGACTCATCCTCAGCCTGCAGGCATGACAACATCTCCAAACCTTTTACAACCAGAGTTTCAACCAAGTTATTCATCTACCTAATAAAAAAAGCTAATAATACATACGATTTCAGGACTTCAAACATTTTGTCTTCCATGGTGGAATACAAATGAAAACACAGTTTTCTTAACACTGGTGATAGCTGACAGCAGCTATTTGATAAAATAACCTCTGCTTGACTCAAACAGAACATGCCTCCCGGAAGGAAGAACCATAAGAAAAAAACTAGGTTAAATGGTGTGAATGAAGCAAGATTCAGAGCCCAAACAGCAAGGATAGGCTTAGCTGTTGCTGTCATAAAAAAACCCCCAAGGGGTTAACCCAGAAAGATATCTATGTTCTGGGCTGAAAACATAGTGCTTGGGGCAAAACTAAAAAAAGCTAAGAAAGCTGATGAAAAGGTCCCTCAACACCCTAATTAAGCCATATTCCATATTCAGTTCCAAGACTACCTTGGCTGGTTTCTTAAGCAAATGATTCATTCAGATAAAAAATAAAGAGTTGGTGTTTACAAATTAATTTGGAAATGTTACACTAATTAATTAATTAATATTTCCCATCAGAATGGAAATTGAGGGAGAATTCTACAAAGCTAGCAATGTTTTCTCCTGTTACCTGAAAGAACAAGGACCAAAACCTGAATGCAAATTCCAGCCTTTACTTATTATAACTTCAGAATTTAAGGTACAGCAAATATTTTAGGCAACAACGGTCTGCAGTGTCCTGAACGACAAAATAATCTCACTGTTTAATGCAGTGAGAGATTCAAGAAAGAGTGAGATGGATGATCCATGTTTGGATGAGATCCATAAGGAATGAACAAATAAACCTCCTGAAATATTGGAGGTCATTCTGGAAATTGCAAATTGACGAAACAAGCTTGTTGCACCACTGCTGTTGAGTCTGAAGCAGGACAAATAGGAACAATCAAGAATGACAGCAAGCAAAGGGTGAAAATAAAAAAGTCTAAGCACAGCACAGAAGAATGAGACATCCCCCACTCCTTCTCAAACGGACTTGAAGAAGTTACTGAAATGGACCAGCTGCTTTGGAAGCAGAAGGAAAACATCTTGTGAATAGTGAGGCATATTACTACTTGAATTACAGATGCAAACAGCTGATATTAGAGAGCATTTGTAGTTTACCCCACTACTGCCATCTTTTCTACTAACAATCTTTTTCCATCAGTTTAGTTAGGCTGAGCAGGATTATATACACAGTTTTCATTAAAGCCCCAAACTGAACAACACATTTCTACTTTTCTCCCCACACTGAAGCTTGACATCAGTTCATCAAGAAGCCTTCCAGGGACCTGTTAGGAGGAAAATGTCTCCTTCTGGCATAGCTCATAGTTTGAAAAGAAGCATTCCCTCCAGTGGAGAGAATCCCCATTTGTGAAGTGCGGACAATTGCACACTTACAAGTTTTGTAGGCACATGGCAATGATCAGGAGAATTTTATTCAGGATAATCCCTACTTGACCAGCTCTGAGCTATCCCTACTGAATACTCATGGGTTGAAGTGAGCAGTTATATTTTTCTTATAGTAAATGATATAAACAGCTGGTGTAGCAGATGAGAACAGATAGAAAGGACATTAGGAGTTCTGTGTCCTCAACTACAGCATCAAAGTCTGTGTCAGGCATTGTAAAAGACGGGAATAGGTCAGCATACCAGGGAATTGCAAGATTGTACAAGATTATCCCCCTGGAATCATTTAAGCAGAATTGCTTTGCCCATACAAAGGGGTTCCCCTATGGTTAATCACATTTATTGTTGCTGATATTAATACCTCTCCCTTCTAAGCTTCCAAAGCCCCAGTAGGATGAAAGGTAGTCAGCGGAGACAAGCACAGGGGGCATGATGTGATATTCATAATTAACATCCTGGACAGACACGAGATTGGGGTAGTGTCTGCTAAGATACCATGTCATGTGGGATCACCAGAAAGGGAGAACATCAGCCTGTCAGAGTGACTCCAGAGGAGGAATAGCAAGATGATCAGAGGGATGGAGCAGCTCTGCTGTGAGGAAAGGCTGAGAGAATTGGGATTGTGCAGCCTGGAGAAGAGAAGGTTTTGGTGTGACCAAACTGTGGCCTTCCAATACCTGAAGCGAACGAAAAAGAAAGAGGGAGAGAGACTATTTAAAAGGGTGTGGGGTGGCAGGACAGGGGGGATGCCTTCAAACCAGAAAAGAGTAGGTTTAGGTTAGATATTCAGAAAAAAATTCTTCCCTGTGAGGGTGGTGAGGCACTGTCACAGGTTGTCCAGAGAAAGCCAGCTGCTCTACCCCCAGAAGTTTTCAAGCCTGGTTTAGAGGAAGGTATCCCTACCAATGGCAGGGGGGTTGGAACTAGAAGAGCTTTAAGGTCCCGTTCAACCCAAATCATTCTTTGATTCTATGAATCTATGATGAGTTTGCTTAGCCCATTCATCTTGTCACGCAAAATGAGAGCAAAGCCACTTGGTGTGTTGTTCAGTAGCTGCTTGTAGAATGGAATGGAATGGAACAGAATAGAATAGAATAGTATAGAATAGAATAGAATAGAATAGAATAGAATAGAATAGAATAGAATAGAATAGNGGAATGAACAAATAAACCTCCTGAAATATTGGAGGTCATTCTGGAAATTGCAAATTGACGAAACAAGCTTGTTGCACCACTGCTGTTGAGTCTGAAGCAGGACAAATAGGAACAATCAAGAATGACAGCAAGCAAAGGGTGAAAATAAAAAAGTCTAAGCACAGCACAGAAGAATGAGACATCCCCCACTCCTTCTCAAACGGACTTGAAGAAGTTACTGAAATGGACCAGCTGCTTTGGAAGCAGAAGGAAAACATCTTGTGAATAGTGAGGCATATTACTACTTGAATTACAGATGCAAACAGCTGATATTAGAGAGCATTTGTAGTTTACCCCACTACTGCCATCTTTTCTACTAACAATCTTTTTCCATCAGTTTAGTTAGGCTGAGCAGGATTATATACACAGTTTTCATTAAAGCCCCAAACTGAACAACACATTTCTACTTTTCTCCCCACACTGAAGCTTGACATCAGTTCATCAAGAAGCCTTCCAGGGACCTGTTAGGAGGAAAATGTCTCCTTCTGGCATAGCTCATAGTTTGAAAAGAAGCATTCCCTCCAGTGGAGAGAATCCCCATTTGTGAAGTGCGGACAATTGCACACTTACAAGTTTTGTAGGCACATGGCAATGATCAGGAGAATTTTATTCAGGATAATCCCTACTTGACCAGCTCTGAGCTATCCCTACTGAATACTCATGGGTTGAAGTGAGCAGTTATATTTTTCTTATAGTAAATGATATAAACAGCTGGTGTAGCAGATGAGAACAGATAGAAAGGACATTAGGAGTTCTGTGTCCTCAACTACAGCATCAAAGTCTGTGTCAGGCATTGTAAAAGACGGGAATAGGTCAGCATACCAGGGAATTGCAAGATTGTACAAGATTATCCCCCTGGAATCATTTAAGCAGAATTGCTTTGCCCATACAAAGGGGTTCCCCTATGGTTAATCACATTTATTGTTGCTGATATTAATACCTCTCCCTTCTAAGCTTCCAAAGCCCCAGTAGGATGAAAGGTAGTCAGCGGAGACAAGCACAGGGGGCATGATGTGATATTCATAATTAACATCCTGGACAGACACGAGATTGGGGTAGTGTCTGCTAAGATACCATGTCATGTGGGATCACCAGAAAGGGAGAACATCAGCCTGTCAGAGTGACTCCAGAGGAGGAATAGCAAGATGATCAGAGGGATGGAGCAGCTCTGCTGTGAGGAAAGGCTGAGAGAATTGGGATTGTGCAGCCTGGAGAAGAGAAGGTTTTGGTGTGACCAAACTGTGGCCTTCCAATACCTGAAGCGAACGAAAAAGAAAGAGGGAGAGAGACTATTTAAAAGGGTGTGGGGTGGCAGGACAGGGGGGATGCCTTCAAACCAGAAAAGAGTAGGTTTAGGTTAGATATTCAGAAAAAAATTCTTCCCTGTGAGGGTGGTGAGGCACTGTCACAGGTTGTCCAGAGAAAGCCAGCTGCTCTACCCCCAGAAGTTTTCAAGCCTGGTTTAGAGGAAGGTATCCCTACCAATGGCAGGGGGGTTGGAACTAGAAGAGCTTTAAGGTCCCGTTCAACCCAAATCATTCTTTGATTCTATGAATCTATGATGAGTTTGCTTAGCCCATTCATCTTGTCACGCAAAATGAGAGCAAAGCCACTTGGTGTGTTGTTCAGTAGCTGCTTGTAGAATGGAATGGAATGGAACAGAATAGAATAGAATAGTATAGAATAGAATAGAATAGAATAGAATAGAATAGAATAGAATAGAATAGAATAGNGGAGAGAGACTATTTAAAAGGGTGTGGGGTGGCAGGACAGGGGGGATGCCTTCAAACCAGAAAAGAGTAGGTTTAGGTTAGATATTCAGAAAAAAATTCTTCCCTGTGAGGGTGGTGAGGCACTGTCACAGGTTGTCCAGAGAAAGCCAGCTGCTCTACCCCCAGAAGTTTTCAAGCCTGGTTTAGAGGAAGGTATCCCTACCAATGGCAGGGGGGTTGGAACTAGAAGAGCTTTAAGGTCCCGTTCAACCCAAATCATTCTTTGATTCTATGAATCTATGATGAGTTTGCTTAGCCCATTCATCTTGTCACGCAAAATGAGAGCAAAGCCACTTGGTGTGTTGTTCAGTAGCTGCTTGTAGAATGGAATGGAATGGAACAGAATAGAATAGAATAGTATAGAATAGAATAGAATAGAATAGAATAGAATAGAATAGAATAGAATAGAATAGAATAGAATAGAATATTTCAGCTGAAAGCAACGTACAATGATCATCTTGTTCAGCTGTTTATGATGTGCTAACCCGGCTGCTTGCAGATGGTGAAATTTCATGTGGCAGTTTTGCGGTCGTGTGCACAGATACAGAAGCCTGTGTACTCTCAAAATGGACCTTTAAAAAACAGAGCAGAGCTGAGAGTCTAACATACCTAAACATCCTGTTTCATGCTGTCCTGACATTTTCCTTTAGGAGGCCACTCAAACACATACCAGCTTCTATGCTGCCTGCTGTCCAAAGATGGGCCAATTGACCAGTCCCTGGTACCTTGTATAACCCATTCACACTTGTGAAAGGTCGCTGTAAAAGCACAGCACATCAGAGCTGTGCTGCTAAACACCCACTGTGTACAGATGTAAATGGCTCACCACTGCGGAAAGCAGCTGAGAACAGATCCAGTATGCTGCAGTAATTAAATGTCTGACTGGGCATAACTAGAGGAAAACCAGACGAGAAAGATAACTTGGTTGTTTATTTGTCAACACAAACATTCGGGCAACTTTTGCGGTCACAAAGAATATTTACACGTTCTATAAAACCTGAAATAAACACAACAACAACAAAAAGTTACTGGAATTGCAATGACTTCAGCAGCTCTATCAGAAATACAACAACCTTAGAATCACAGTTTGGGTTGAAGAGACCTTAAAGATCATCTTGTTCCCTGCCACGAGCAGAGACACCTTCCACTAGACCAGATTGCTCCAAGCCCCATCCAACAAATGCTCTTCCTGATGTTCTGTAAAAAGCAAGCACTTTTGGCATTGCCTCTATCAGCATCTTAAATAAATTATGTTTCCCCTTAGTGCCAAAAGCCCAGTTTTCAGATGGTTTAGAAACCTTCTTGGTAAAGATGTGCACAAAACAGATTGTGCCAGAGTGTTCCAATAAATGTCTGGTTTTCTAGAAGAACGTAACTGATTTTGGAGGTAAAAGAGATGTGGAAATCCTCATTTGTTAGGATATTTTTACAGCTTTTGATAAAGTGCTACCCAAGATATGAAGAACCGACAGCAAGGGGCAGCACTGAAAATTGAATTACTATTATGGAGGGAGAGAGTGCTGCTGGAACACATTTTGTTTCTCTGCTCCTGTTGTCAGAGGATAACAGGAGTGATAGCACAGAGGAACATCAGAAAGGGTTACAGATATGGCATAAGCTTGGAAACTTGATTACGAGTATCATATCATATATCATCATATATCATATCATATCATATCATATCATATCATATCATATCACATACAAGTTGTGGGTGCCTCATCCCTGGAAGCATTCCAGGCCAGGTTGGATGGAGTCCTGAGCAGCCTGGTCTAGTGGGAAGTGTTCCTGCCCACAGCAGGGGTTTTGAAATGAGATGATCTTTAAGGTCCCTTCCAATGGAAATCATTCTATGATTCCATGATTCTATATAATTCAACAGTATGGTGTAAAATCACAAACTCTGAGGGCAAGTATCTCAAAATTTTGATATAATGATAATTTGAGAATTTATCTCTTGGAACAACAGGGGAAGGGATGGCTCAGAGGCAGTAGCTGATCACAAGCAGAAGTTGAGGAATGACAAGTATGATCTAATAGTTTGCAATATAGACTGTAATTTCTAGTGGAGTAAATGAAGTGTTACTGGTGAGAAGTCCCCTTGAAGATATGATCAAGAGAGATGGAGCAAGTGCTCAAGAAGTTGCAGTGTAATGAGATGAAGGAATTCTTGCAAACATAAGGTAAAACCCAACCATATTAAAGATATTTCCTTTTATTGAAGTTTGTTAAGTTTGTGGAGTGAACTAGATGGGACATGTCAAGGCTATATTCAGTGGTCCGCATCTGTAGGCACATAACCTGTTTCCAAGTTACCTGTAGCTCTTCATGACTGTAATTGGCATAAATGCCATTTTTGACTTAGATACCCTACTCTTTTCCCCCTAATGCATGTCCCTAGCTCCTTTTACTTCAGTAGACTTAAATATTTTATACTTTTTTCGAGCATTCACCGGGTGAGATGGGCAAAAAGTGAAGTGGCCTCTTGCACAGGTGGGTATTGCATAACTCCAGTTAAAAAGTCCCCTCATGGCAGACCTGTGTCAGCCCCTTTGGAACAACTGATTCCTATACCATCAGCTGCTAAAACAGTGTGATGGCTTTTAGGCTGGAGCTGGTTCACTTCTGGGGTGCTTGAAGCACCTTCCCATCCAGTTAGACCCTCTCCAAAAGCTGTACTTTTCATTTAGGGGCCAAAAAGTGGCTTAATTGAAGACACCGCTGAACCAGGGGCTCTGCAAGCACCTGGCCAAACAAAATGATGTAAAAGTCAATGGACCTTAAATGTTTGCATCAGGGAGAAGTCATATTTTCTTGGGAGCTTGCTCATCAAGTCTAGAGAACTAGTGACATGCACACTTCTTGTCATTTATGAATTGCAGACTGTTCATGGTAATGTGTTGGGCATGAGTCTGAATTCCTTTTTCTTAAATATCAAGCCAGGGAATACCAGTGGTACAGGCAGAGAGAAATTACTCAGAAAATTATTAGAGGGGCTGGCAAGAAAGGAATTCTACAGTTCAGCAATTCAGCCCATTAGACAGTCTGTGATTTTGTGGATTCTACCTGACCCAGTTCTGCTCTAATTTTCCTTTGATTATCTTGCAGACAATATGTCTGTATTCCTATTAATGTAGCAAATATTGGTGTAAGCTGAAAATTTCACTTATACTTTCAAATAGAAAACTATATTTCTTAATTACAGCAAATTTTTCCACCTTAAAATTTCAGTTTATTTCACAAACTGCCTGCCTACAGTCAAATTCACAATTGGTCTTCTAACCAACTTGGTTACAGACAGAGAGAGACAGCTGTTAAAAAAAAAAGCTTTATGTTAATCTCTTTGCAGAATTAAAGATTAACCCAAGATCAGTTGACACAAGAGGAATGAAACACTGGGTGCTCAATATTCTCATAATTTCAGACTCTCTTCAGACAAAGTAGTTTTGAATCCATTCCTTATTTTCCAGCTCATCAGCTTTAATTGTAAACTCTTCATCATTACGGACTATGGCCAGCATGAAACCTTAACCACTGCGGAAGCTTTTTAAGCTTCTATGGGGGTTCTGAAGGGAAGCTTTTTAACTGTTTCTGTCCACAAACAGTTGGTAATCAGCTCCTGGAATGGGATTGTAGGAAGGTCTTTGAGATCTCCAGATGGAAAGAAACCAGTTTGTAAATATAAAAACCCCATAGTTTACTTAAAAATGTTTCCTCTGCTGTTTTCTGTGAAGAAAAGCCTTGCACCCTGAGAAGCAAAGAAGACACTTTGTGGGTCAGCTAATCGCTGTCATTGCTAATGAACATGTCAACACCTGATGACATAAACACAGAAAAGGTGAATAATTTTCTTGTGTCACTTCAATCCATCAGCCTTGAAATTGAGACATTGGTTCACCAGGCCAAAATGGCCTGTTCCTCCAGATTAATAAAGTTTCTATGACCACTCAGCTTACTTCCAAGAAAACATCTCTAGATGAAACCCACCAGCTTTAAGAACCTGTCAGTTATGTTCTGCTTTACAGTTCTACAAGAACAGCCTTCATGAGAAATCTGCTGGCAATAACAAGACTGTTAATTTCTGTAGGCTTGTTTGTAATGATTAAGTCCAGGAGTGTAATCAGCTGAAACAATTATTTTATTAGTGTTAAGAAATACCAGCTTCAGGGTAGACAAAAACATTATGTAGAAATCCTGACTAGAATAAAAGCTTTGGATCAGGGCTCAAGAAATTTATAACGGGGCAATGTTTTTCTTTAAATCTTTTCAAAATTAAAATTTTTTGCCCTAATCCATGGGTTAGGATAAGGTTAACTTCACCTAGCGCAGCTGTAGGCAACAGGAGTGGCCTTCCAGCAGTTTGTGGGCAAGGGTTGGGATATTTACCTACGTTGTGAAATGCCTGGTCCAATTTCCTTTTCTGCTGCTGACGATTTGAGCTGGCGTATCCCAGGCCAGTGAATTAGTGATGACACTCCGTGGGTTGCCCGGTAGTGGCACACTCAGTCCCTCCTCACCACTGCCCAGCTCTCTGGGGTGAGTGCTGTTTTATGCTGTATAAATAGTTAATCACAGGCGCTGGGACGGGCTCGCAGGCGGCATTGAGCCACCAGGTCACGGAGTCGTTCAGCCTCTCCCTGGCTCAATTCCTCTATTGAAACACAGCACAAGGGTTCCAGCAGACGAGACGATGAAAGGCCAGCCCTCCCCATGGCCCACAGCCTCTGATTAGGACATTCACTGCAAACGCAGGAGTCGCTTATCCAAATCCTTGTTTTGAACTTTTCTCCCTGTCTTTTCAGAAGTCTCTCACCACCCACCATCCCTCAGTTTTTCCCTTGTGGGAAAACTGTGAGGTGGTCATAGCCCACAATGCTGCAGGTTTTACAGATGTTTAAACCGTGTAGGGATAACACAGAAAGCAAAATGAGTTCCTGGTGTAGCTTGTTACGTCCCACTGAAAGGTGAACTCCCCGGGGATTGGCCAGGTGATCATTGCACAGCCACACAAACCAGTGGAACAAACATATTGTGTCATAGGATCCCACCAACATTTGTAAAGTTTCACGTGGCCAGTGCTCTGCAAATCGATTCTGACAAGCAGGGTAATAGTAATACGCCATCCACTAGACCATCTGGTCTTTCCTACCAAAAATAACTCAATCAGCTATTAGAGGTGTTTAATGTGTGTGATGGCAGGGATTATTTGTGGGTGTCAAACAGTGGCTGAAACCAAATGCAGAGGAAGACCCTACCCTCATGGACCTGGTTGGTTTGGGGTGCTGTAGCAGAGGCACTCAAGCTGTGCTGACTTGAGCCAGCTGAGCATACAGCCCATCATATTTAGAAACACGGTATTAAAAGTGGTTATGCTCTTAAGCTTAATGAAATTACAAATTGGAATATCTCTAGTGAAATTAATGGTCCAGAATATTACACTAGAACAGAAGTCAGCCTTGTCTCGAATTTTGAAGGTCATTTGGAAACATAAAAATTCAGTTTTATGCTTTAGAGCTTTGAAACAATAATAAGGTAAAGGCGACATTTGACAGTTGGGGGCCAGGGGGGAAAGTATCTGTTTCCCTTATATTACAACCAATTTTCTGAAAAAAGCTTATGGAACACTGCAGCCCCGAAAAAAACCCCACCAAACCCACAAAACCACGGTGACATTCAGAATAAGCTGGTGGTCACTATTTCTTTCAACTTGTCCTTGTGACAGGGCAGAAGAGGGTTCCAAAACAAAGACCACATGGAAAAGGTGTCTCAGCTCAGACATTTGAAGTGGTCCTGTTGCCAGCCTGGCATCCTTTTCCTTCCTCCTACAAACCCATATTAAGGACCAGACAAATTATGTATTTAGGGAAAAATTAGGATGAAAAATAAAACAGCTTCAGCCAAGCCAAGCAAAATAATTAGGTTTATTAAGTGGAATGAAAAAAAAACACCCAAAACCTAACTCAAACCCAAAAAGCCTCCCAGGAAAGCCAAAGATTTTTTAGCGAGAAAAAAAATATTTATTCAGGTTCAAGGCAGTTTTTCTGGTTTTAGAGAAAAAATTTGGTTTAGATTATTTTCTCTTTCCCTAATTTTGTCAACACCTTAATTTTTCTTCTTTTTGTTTTTTTAAAAAAAGGAGAAAGAAGAAAGAAGGTAGTTTTTGAATTGACTGATTTTAAGAAAAACCTTTCCATTTTTTTAAAACTTTATTTCTCATTTTGCAGCTTTAGGAGTATTTTTTTTTTTAATGTAAAGAGGACCCCTGCACAGTCATAGGTTAAATTTCAGCAAATTTCCAGATAATTACTTTTCTCACAGCAATATTTTCTCTAGCTCTACCAAAGACCAACAGAGGGTGGAGATATTAATAAGTCCTAAAAGAGAAAAAAGGCAAATGAGGAATGGACTATTGAAAAAAGATATTAAGCCATTAGAGAGAGAAAATTTGTTGCAAGCAGGGGGAAGATAGGAGTGCATTAAAAAAAAAAAAAAAGCTAATCTTATTGCTCTTGCTCAAAAATACTTGAACAAGTTTTGGCAAGCTAGTCACAGAATAAAAGTCCCTGCAGTAGGAATGCCTCATTCCTTGATCCAAGTCATACATGATAGGGACTAAACATGTTCCTCGTAGGCCTCATTTTTCGTGTGTAATGTAGGAGTAATAAATGCGCTACCTTGATGTCTTGAGAGTTCAGAGATGTGTATGGAAGTACAGGGTGAAACCCTAAGGCAACTGAAATCACAGCGGAATTTCCTTTGGCCTTGGGTTCTTCTCTTCTGCTCCTGTTATCATTCCTCTAGTTTCTCTTACACCCAAAAGAACAGAATTTCGGAAAGGAAAAGTCAGAGTTTGTGCCCATCTCCTTTGTATCAGGCCTTGTGCACACACAGGGAGAAATCTTTCCCCCAGATTCCTCACAGCTCCCACCAAAGCAGTGACTAGAGAAAAAGAGATATTTGCTCTTTAGCATCCAAACACTGTGGTTGACCTGCTCCTTTTGGAAGTGAGTTCAGGCTTAGGAATTTGCCAGGAAAGCTTTTTCCCTGGCCCACACAAGTCTGGGTTCCAACCAGAGATAGCAATATTTTTTCAGGCTTTTTTTTTTCTCTCTCACTCTCATAGAAAGAACATTAGTATAGTTAAAGTTTTAGAAAGGGCAATATTAACAAAAATGGAAAAGGTAAAGCTAAATCAATACAAGGTAATGTTCAAGATGACCTGTGCTGAAATATTATTTTGAAATTTTCAGCCCATGAAAATATCCCTAGATTGACTTTTTATCTTCATTTTTGCAGGAAAAAATGCTTTTATATTCACATTTTCATGGGAGGGGAAAATTGTTTTCCATGCAGCTGCATGCTTCAAGTTGACAGCTGCATTTTTCATGGATATGAACACTCAAGCTGAGGTTGTCACTCAAGCAGCTTGAGCTGATCCCATGCAGGGCTTTGAAAATGATCAGAACTACCCTGAAATTGTCCTGAAGAGAGAAGAGCCCCAGGACAACAAATGCTCCAGGGCCATGTTGCCATGCAGACCATTTGCTCTGTTCTGACCCCAAAAGAGCTTTGCATCACTAATTGTAGATTTCCTACATGTGACAAGAGAAAATTCATGAATCCAAAGCTTTAACAGAAACCCAGGTTGTTGGTACATGACAGGAGGCAGGACTGGATCCTCTTTATTCTGTGGGCTGTGGTAGCTCACTACTCCAAATCTTACAAATGTGAAAGTCAGAATGTGAATGTCTTAGAGCTCTGAAAAGACTTGCTAAAATCTCATGCCAGCCTAAGAGTGAAGGCAGGACTGGCACAAGAACTTCCATCCTTATAGGTTGTGGATACTTTTCCCCAAATGCCCAGTTTTGAGAGCTCAGTTTTCACGGAATCCCAGAATCCCAGAATGGGTCTGGTTGGAAAGGACCACAGTGAGTCATCTGCCCAACATCCCTGCTCCAGCAGGGTCATCCCAGAGCACATGGAACAGGATTACATTAGATGGTTTCCGACTATCTCCACTCAGGGAGACTCCACACCCTCTCTGAGCAATCAGTCACTGTACAGGAAAGAAGTTCTGCCTTGTCTTCAGTTGGAACTTCCTGTGCATCAATCTCTGCCCATTACACATTTTAATCTGCTTGAGGTATGAAAAGACTTATGCTTTTTTTTCTTTCTTTTCCTAATTTTAAAATAAAAAAAGAATTAAATTTTAAAATAAAATTTCAACATTTTTGTATGTAAAAATACAAAAAAAAATTTTGTAATTAAAAATAAAAACCAAACGACCTTGTCTAATTGAGTCAATGACACCTAAAAGTCAGTCAATACAATTTGCATTGACAGCAAATTGAGGCAGGGATTCTCTGGGGCAAAGGGGAACTTGCATTCTCTCTTGATATGTTCTTATGGAGGTGAGGCTTACATCCCTGCATCACCCCATCTGCATAATGAGGGCTTCAGTTTGGGGGTTTCCAAAATATAAAAGCAAATTTCAAATCTTGTCCACCTTGCTAAGCTGAAGGCATGAAATGTGAGTCAGCCATAGAGTTGCAAGGCATTATAAGTAACCTGCATGTGTAAGCTGCTCTCTTTCAAATACCTCATCAATCTGGAAGCTACACTCCCCATACGTCTCTTCTGCCAATTCATTTTAACTGTCAGAGAGGTTGTTTTCAAATGACTAGAGTGACAGCTCAGAAATCCATCTTGGTGGATTGGCAGGGCCTGGAAACTGTGTATCTGAACTCTGTAGACGTCAGATGTTTAATTTCATGTGGGTTCCCGTGATTTATAAATGCCCCAGCTCTCGATACAGAACAGTCTGTGCTTCCTCTGTTTTCTCAGGATGTAATGCCTGCCTAGGGATTGCCCCCTTCTGCGCAGCGTGTGCAGTCGCAAAGCACGTCAGTTTTAAAAGAGATAAATACACTAATATTAATATTAAATCTAAAGGGGAAGCAGGCAAGTGTCCTGTGAACAAAAAATCTGGTGAAAGGACGTGCCTTGTCAGATTTTCTCTGACACCCCTCTGGATGGTGGTTTGGGCATCATAAATGGGCACAGGTGAAATCAGCATTTGGTGCTCATAAAGGACCTTGTCTGGTAAGATGTACAAGGGAGAAGGAAGAAATTCACAAAGCAGTTCTTGTGAGATGTAGCAAAGCCTTACAACACCAAAATTCTAGTATGTTTATTTTCTGCACAAACAAGGGAAATTTTGGAAAGACACAGAGAAGTGGTTTGCCCAGCTTATGCAGCGAAGGAGATAGGAAGTTTCCAGAGGCAGGTTCCTTCAAAGGAAAGAACCAAGCCCATGACAGAGGGACTGGAACTAGGTTTAAATTCCCTTGTAACTCAAATCATTCTATGATTCCTGAGTTACCAGCTTTGCCTCACTCCGTGGAGTGGAGTCATTCCTATGTTTCTTCCCCCACCCAAAATACTCAGTCCTAGGAATAGTCAGGAGAACTCAAAGGTGGCTTCCAAACTTGGCCTGGAAACACTAAAAGGCCAAAAAAAAAAAAGCCAGGACATGACTTTGATTGCTTTTGGTATCAGCAGAATGATTCCATCCCAGAAATGCTCAGACACTAGGGAAGTTATGGGAGAAGAAGGGGAAGGGGTGTTCTTTTTTCATCTTCCTGTTTCCATCTTGTCCAGTGTTATCCTCAGTGATCCCGTGTGCTGGGCTATAACACGGAAGGCACCCGAACTGAATCTTGCAGAATAAAGCACCAGGCTGAAAATGCCTCACCAGCAGCATCTCTGCAAAACTCTGACGTGGCTTGTCTCTCTGTGCCTCGCAGAACTGCAGCTCTGGAGGCATCAGCAGCTGCCTCCTGGCACAGGTCCATACGTTGAGTGATTATTGTCTCCAGCCCAGACTGATGGAGGGCTTCTTGCCTTGGCAAAATGACTAAGCAATCTATATATTTTTGCTCTTTTTATGACTTAGAATGTTAAACTGCTTTCTGTCTTGATTATTTGTCTTTGAGTAACTTGTAAAAGAAAAGGCAATAATATAAACGGAACCAGTGTGTTGAATTTCAACCTCTATTTGATTTCACAACTATTATTTCCCTATTAGTAGCTGGATTTTTTTTTTTTTTTTGCACCTGCCTAGCTTGCCCCATTGCTTGAGTGTGATGGAAGAGGAGGATCCGTGAATATAAAATACATTCTTTTGTATTTCCTTAAAGACCCACTGGTCCTTGTAGCAGATCAAGAAGAAACAAGTCATCCCAGACAATATTTGCTTCGTGACACAGGCAAGTCATGTGTGCACTGCTAAAGGCAAACCTTCCCCTGGCTTTCCCTTAAGCTCTCAGTGATTTGGAGGTTCCAGATGAATTTTCTGCCAATCAAAGTAACCCAGCTGGTGGAAGTGCAAACATCTCACAGCAGCTGTATGCACAAGGTGGTTGATGGATCACAAATACAGTTTCATCAGTCTCGAGTGTCCTTCCACGTGGTTTCTTGGCCCATGGCTGTCTTTGTGCTGAATTCCTAGGACACTGGGACATATGGCCCTCGGGGAGCACTCTCGACATGTCCATCAGTGACTTGACACCAGCACAGGGTGATGAGACCACTTTTAATTTCTCTCCTGGTGTCTAAACATCACTATCTGGTAAGGACTAACCAGCAGGGAGCCTAGGTCCCCACAAATATGGGTGCACTCATCTTTGTTACACCCAAACACCTGTTCTGCACAGCTGAATACTGTGACATTGCAGAAGGAAGAGAGAATTCTGCCTCTGTCTCCTTCTGCATCTCTCTCAAAGGGGTACGGTACTGCTGTGTGGACTGCAAACAGCACCTGCCCCAAAAGGTGGTGCTCTGGGTAAACGGGTGTTCCTGTCATGGTTCTGGTTGGGATGCTGTGGAGTGAGCCCTGCCTTCATGGATTTGTGCTGTCCTTGTGCACCTCCTCGAGTCATTAACTACGGCAATGTCAGCAGTCAGCAAATGCCACTGAACGTTTGTGTTCATGAAGAACTGTGTTCATGAAGAACTATGTTCATTTTCATCCCCTTCAGCTCCAAGTGTTTCCTCTTCTCCTTTGTAGGTGGTCCAAGTACATCTTTATGTGTGTTTTAACAATCCCAGAACATCTGTAAAATGTTTATGCCATGCTTGGAAACAGAGGAAGGGAGAAGCCTTAAAAAGAATGAGTTCTGAATACCATTTCAGGATATCCTGTAAAGAGTCCTCAATACTGTTTCAGGACATCCCGTTTTTCATCAGAGGCCCCTGAGCTTTCTTTGGAGAGGTTTAGCAGATCAACCACCCCACACCAGAATGTATCCCAGCATGGAGAAATATTCCTGAAATATTCTTAAACTTACTCCTGTGCATGGTGCCAGATTCAAAGCAATAAACAGGAAATGTCCTCCCCCAGCGCTCTTGGTGCAGGTACAGGTGATAGCTCTCTGAGGAAACTCAGTCCAAGGCAAAGAACAAAGTTGATCTAGGCAGTGTCCCATTTTACTCTGAGAGCTCACCCTGTGCCAGACAGATTTAGTCCTTGTTGTCTTGGGAGATGTAATTGAAAATCAAAAGAATAAATGAGGGAGTTACGCCTAGTACGCCATTTCATATAGTACCTCACCAGAGTGATCAATAAAATAAAGAATAAGATAACTTTTTCCTAGCTCATGTATTCTCAGTGTAGGTATGCATTTTGTAAGTGTAATGGCTGTAACAGATTTACATAAAGATTCCACAGAGCTCGCTATTTCAAAATAGTGCCTATTTAATTTCTGCCACACTGAACACTGTATTTCCATTTCAGCTGTACAGGGAGCTCCCAGACTCCACACTACACCTGTGTGTTTTTCCCTGCATTCCCAAAGAAGCATGCCACGTTGCAGAGACACAAGCAGTACGCAATGCTTTCCCCAAAGTGCCACAGGTTATAAAATCCTTCTCTTAAAAGAAATGAAAGGGGCCTCCACTGGCATTTGTACATGGCAACCTCCCATCAAAACAGAGACTGGGGACACGCCAGAAGATGTTTCTTACTTTGTTCTTCTCAACATAGGTAAAATGAAGTCAGTGGGGCCAGTTTACTCCTTTTGACCATTCTGAATCATAAAGTGGCAAGAGGCAAATGCAAGACTATGTTCAATACTAATTTATGGGTTTATTCACACTGAGAGGCATTTTGTGCTCAAAATTTGAGAAAGTAATCTGCAGCAAACAGCCACAAAGTGGAATGAAATATATAGACTAGGATTACTTAGCAGCTAGAAATTTGACTTTTGTTTATGGAAACAATATCTTATAGGAATTACCCAAATCCACAGAGTTCACAATTATTATTAATGGCATTAAGCAATACATTCTGTTACACTGTAGATTGTAAAACTGGCCCTTTGCCAACCAGTTACCTACTGGAACACTCATCATAACACAGGATTAATTAAGTTCTTTGGAAAAGTGCTCAGGCAAGTGAGTTTTCAGACAGCAGGATAAAAAAAATAAATGGATTGCATTAAGCAAAATGTTTCTGTTTGTCCAAAGCAAGCAATTTTTTTTTATTTCTTTGGGTTCCTACAGCTGAAAAGTAAGGGAAAATGTGGTTTGGGGTTCAGCCTAATTTGGGAGGGAGCCCACAAACTGTCAGGAAAACAATACATCACAGAAAAGCTCCCAAGTCTTCTCTCTTTCTCTCTTTAAATTGTACTATAGATTTTGTGTTTACGAAAGGAGATTAAAGATAAAGACAAAAGGCTGCGCTAAAACCCCCAATCCCACAGTAGAAAAGAAAATAAAATCCTGTGTTATTTTTCTCTCAAAACCTGTGGAGTTGGGCTCATGACTCTTTAAGTGCTTGGCCTTGATGGAACTGTGGATGGGCAGAAACTGAATCCACACAGAACTGACCCAGGAACCCAGAAACAAGGGCCAGCCTTGTCAGTGCTCCAGGGTGCTGCTGTCTCTTAGGCTATCCCCTCCCCTGCTCAGCAGTGCCAGCTTTCGGTTGTTTTCCAGTAAGTTCAGACAATCAATTGCATGAAACTATAATGGTATGATGCGATCTGTCTGCCCTTTCCAGCTGGGATCACTCTCCCTATAATACTCTTGCAGACAAGTGCTGAACCTCTCCAAGGAAGAGTTTTAGTACAACAAAGTGTCAGGGTGGCTTAAATTCACCTCTCTGTGAGTGAAGGCCTCAACTGCTGGGCACAAACTCATGAAGCAGTGGTGGCTTTCACAGGGGCCCTCAGTGTCATTGCTTTTGTAGTTCCCACATCCCTTTGCCCCCGATGCCTGCCCTGTCTACCTTGGCCTGTGGGAATCACATTTTCCTGTGTCCCTGCAAAGTGCCTCACTCTCTGCTGGTGACTCAGTTTGTAATCCACAGTGACCTTTAGGCCTCCAGAGTCATCAGCACAATCCTATTTACATTAATGCTAAATAGTGTGTACAAAAGCAAAAGGAACACTGCATGTAGCATCTCTTTTTTAATTTTTTTTTTTTTTTTTAATTCTGAAAGGTTAAATTAGTATACATGCTATGGAATCTCCACAGTTTTCACTTTATCTGGTACAGAGCTTGAACTTTAGTCTTTGGGTCCAAAGGGAGAAAAATCAATAGTATCATACTGATACACAGGAAACATTATTAAAGCAGCCATGGGCATCTCCACAACCTTACCCTATCAAGCTGCCTTGCTAATTGGTTTGCAACAGTGTGGCAACCATGAAAATTACCTGGGTCTGCCTTGTGAAAATCTGGCTCTATCAGCATCAAGAACACAAACAGCCAGGGAAACGGGCAAAGGTCGCTTCCTTGTTGTTGGAAATGGAAAATGAAGCTTGTTAACATTCTGCTGCTGCTTCTTCTAGGGAGGAAAAAAAAAAACAAAACCACATCAGTGCTGCAGGGAGCTTTCCTCTGGAGGACTGAACAAAGATGATCAAGCTTCTCTCTGCTCACTTCCACTCACCCATCAGGTTTTCACTGACGGGGAAGCCTGAATAAACCTGCCAGACATGTCATTTCATACCTGCCTGAAGTCTTTAGTTTGGAGTGCTTCTCTTATTTGTCCATCACAACATAGTCCCTCTCCCTTTCACACAGCATCTCTTCTCTTTGCTGAGCCCTGGCTTGTTGCTGAGCTAAACCAAAGCCAAATTCAAAATGGCCTGAGAAACATCAGTGCATCAGCAAGAAAGAATTAAAATGTTGTAAAGCCTTTGCAAGAAATGCCAATTATAAATGGAAGAGGAGAGATGCAGTCTCTAATTTCCCTCCACCACCAAGCTCCAACCTAGAAAGAAAGAAGGGCTTTGGCTGGCTGGAGGAGTTTACGGTTGTGTTTCTAAGGCAAAAATGTGACTTTAAGTGTGGTGCTGCCAGCAAGAATCTGTAGGAGATCCCAATGCACCAATGTAAGGAGCAGCCACTGCTGATTAAGCTCAATTCAGTTGTGTTGGCCACACAAAATCAGCACTGAGTTGCACTCTGTTTTGCACCAGAGTTTCTCCACAGGATTCTGTGACAACAAAAGTGCCCTGACACCTTGCTCAATCCACCTGAAAGGCCAGATGAACAGTAGAAGATGTTCAAACCTGTTTTTCTTCTCCCCTTGCAAATCTGTAATTCAGAATGCAGCCCCCAGAATAAATGAGTCAGTTTTACCCCTTAATGATGATGAGGAACTTCAGCACACAGCTGAAGCAGTGAATATGGGGCTGTTTTTTCCTGAAGAAACTGAGACCTAAGTAGGTTTCTGTTACATGTGTAATCCTCCATAAAGAAACCCTTTTTGGGGCCAGTCAGAACTCAGACATAAACCTTTAATCCATGTCCTAAAGCTTATCCATTACAGTTTCAAACACACAGAAGTCAAATATAGTTTAAAAACAGCCAATTTTGGTCCCTGTTCAATCTCCTGATCATCTTATCCTAGTGATTGGTTCTCAACACTTTGAGGCATTCCCTGCTTGTCTGACCATGCAATAACTGCATAATAAATAGAATAAATAATAAATGGAATAAATCTGCAATAACTGGCAGGATCTCTCTCCCAGGAAAGTGGATTGGGAACCTGGATGTTCACAGCAATTCCCTCTAAACCACATATCCCCACACAGAAGTTCTCAAGGTTAGACTGAATTTAGGACAGATGTGTGGCCATCCTGCATGTAGAGATCTAGTTCATGGTCTTAAATCCAACTAACTGCTTACACTTGCATAGGACCCTGAAGATTAACTCAAAAATTTCTATCTGTGTTGTTGTTGTTGTGGTTGCTGTTAAAAAAAATAATGTAGACAACTGGTTGCACAAAACTTATGGAGGAATCATAGAATGACTAATGCCAAAATGGAATCTTTTCTTGATCACAGTTTACTATGAAGATATTTTTAATTTCTCCAGGCAGCTCTCTCGGGATGATTTCAGCATTCCTAATTTGCAATGGAAGGAAGTTAATTTAGGGATCTGTAACGCAAAATCATCTCTCCTGGATGGTCGAAAATACAAAAATCCTAAGGGTTCAGTGGATTAGGAAAAAAAAACAAAACAAAACCAATGAAGAATCTGTGAAATATTACTTCAGGAACAAGGTTTGAAAGAAATGGAGGATTTAAGTATGAAGTTTGATGTATAATTTTTTGCTTAATATGGAGTGGTTGTGTCAAAGTACGAGAGTCTCATCTTGTCCTACTCACTTTTCCATTAGGCTACCAACACCAAAAGATCATCCTGAACTTTCAGAAAAAAAGAAGAAAGATGAATTTTCTGTCATCATTAAAAGAATTAATACCTCTTTTCAAGGGGAAAAGCCAATTTTTTTTTTTTTTCACATGGAGCAGGGGACACTGGACAGGAAAACAAATTGATTCAGAAGGTCATTGAACTCAATGAATAGCTCAAATCTCTTCAAACTAGTAATGCTTTGCAATAGTTTGTTATTATACTACCAGAGTCTGCTGAAATGTCTCCTCCAGCACCTTGCACACAGAAGAACACACTTTAAATACAATATTAAAGATACCCTTGACTGGTAAAGATGCTGTCAAAGTATGCTAATCAAATCCAGCTTTGATTTCATGCTTACTTTTCTGCTCATCCTTATTGTAAAGTTAAGCTGTAATTAATACATAAGAGGCTGGTGATTATACAGTATTAGGCTGAACATATAGAGTGAACATACAGCATTAGATTGCATTTCAATAGATCAGACACTGTAAAGAAATAAGATCAACTTGCAAGGTCTCGTATTGGCAGGCTGTTAACTTATCTGGGTGACAATCTTGAGCTCTTGCATTGATCTCCTGCTACGGGTGACATCTTCTGCATCTGTGTGTGTGTGTGATTACATGTGTACATGCAGACTGAACAGGTGCTCTCTCCCCATTAATTTTCTTGGAAATTTGTAGATTCATAGAGTTATAGAATATTCTGAGTTAAAAGGCACTCACAAACACTATCGAGTCCAACTCCTGGCCCTGCACAGGCCTAAAGAATCCCACCATACACCTGAGAGCATTGTCCAAAATACTTCCTAAACTCTGGCAGGCTTGGAGCTGTGACCACTTCCCTGGGCAGCCTGTTCCAGTGCCTGACCATCCTCTGGGGCTGTGTCACCCAGGGAACCATTAGTATTTATTTGGAAATGGACCTGATAGGTGATAGATGATAGGTGACTGCCATGGTGGAAGCGGTATTCCTCCAGCAAGCAGGGCTGGAAGATGTGCTCCCTCCCTGCCTGTCTGCTCAGAGAGAGCCCAGAAGAAGGGGCAGAACATGTAAAGGAATAAACCCAGGATTAGCCTGCTGCCAAAGGGTACATGAAAACTAGAGGAGTCCCTTCAGACATCTTGTCAAAGACCTGCTAAGGTTTTCTTTGCATCCCCCTGACAGCAGAAAAAAAGAGAGCTTTCTATAGTCTGAAATACTTAAAACTGGAAGAAAGGACATACGACTACAAGAAAAGCCCTGGGATTCATCATTCAGCTTTATAGCATAGGAAATCACACTAATTCTAATAAATAGTGAATAGCTGAGATGAGGAAAAAGTGGCCCCCCATGATCCTGAACCCACTTGTGCTTTCTCTGGAGTACATCCAGAGCAATTGCAGTAAAAAGAAACAATAGAGGTCCAGATGCTCAAAGCCAGCTCGGCACCATAAAAGTTTAAGGAGTTCATCCTTTGAAGAGCGCTGTGGCTCAAAACATTTTTATTTAAAAAAAAAAAAAAAAAGGCAGGGAAAGGAACATTCTATTACAGAGAGAGGTTTATTGTGCATGCAGGGACTGAGCGCTTTTTGCTGCAGAGCCACACCAGAGTCCTGCTGCCACGGCTATGGCATCCCATCTCCCCACACCATAACGAGATCGCATGTGAAAGCCTAAATTATGCAAATGAAAAGGCTCCACTAATACTGTTGAAATATTCCTGGAGTGTACACTTGACAACCTCAAAGTACATTTCACACCACTAATGACTTCATCACTAACACAATTGTCATGAGTCAAGCAGTTTCCATAGCAACGCCCTAGTACAGCTGTTTACCCATATAAAGTACTGCACCTACTTAGTTCCATATACAGACAGATCACTAGATTCCTAGGTACTGAAATTGAAATAATTCAATTTTCAGTGTCTCTCTTTATGAAGTGATTCTGCCAGCTATAGGTATTAGCATATCAATGTGACTTTGACAGGGTCTGCTGCAAAAGACATATTTTGCAGGCACTTCATGTCAATTAGAGCCCTAACTGTTTCATGGAATAATCATTCCTGCCAGATTAAGGTCAGGCTGCAAGGTAATTTAATTGGTGCCATTATATCTAGGGGGAAAAATGCTCTAATAAAGTGCGCACACTGTAGCTGCCAGTGAGGATGTGCTATGCGACATGAAAGGGATTACCTTCCTAAAATGTGTGGGCAAACCATTTAGAGAGAAAGAAATAAGATGGAAACAACTTCAGATGCTTTGTTTCCAACAAAATTCCAGTGTGTTTCACCAAAGGGGGAATTTTATTTTATTTGAAGTGGTACTATTCATAAGGGAGGAAGCACTGAAGAAAAATAAATAAGCAAACTAAAAGGATCCCCCCAGTCTATGCACTTCTTATCTCCTGTGGAATGATAAACACTTTAATTAAAGATCTGAAAAAAAAATCAAAACAAAATCTCTTTTTCCCAGGGCTGTGGTGGCTGGGATGTAGGAGGCCAGACAGGAACCTCCCTGGCCTCCCAGAGGGGAGCAGGACTGTGGGATTACTTCCCCCCGCAGAAACTTTCAGCCAACAACTTGTTTCATGAGCAGTATGAGTCCAGTTTCCTATGGAGTCGGGTAGATTATCCCCTGGATTTCCCCTACCTATCCATAATTCTGCTTCCCACACTTTTTCCAGAGGCTCCCTCCTCCCTGCAATAGCCAGGTCCAGGGATGCCGGGTGGAGTCACAATATGACTGTGATAATATGGATTGGAAATGTCAGCTGCATAGTCATGGTGGTCTGCTTTCTCCTACCCTGAAAGGGACAAAAATTCAGATCCTTTTTAGTTCTCCAGGTCCTGCTTTTCACAGAATTCTTTTCTTGTTTTTCCCCCAGAAATTTGATTTTCCTTGAAGCACATGTTTTTTTTTCTTTGCTGCCTAAACTAACCAAAGTTTTCAGGGCAGATAGGTGGTGCAGAACGTTCTCCAATATGATAAGCCTATAACATAAGAAGGTGATGAGAAAATAACATTTTTAGCTCTGTAGCCACATCCCATGATGACTTATCTGATATCAGCAAACTGGGGCTGTCTTGGGCAGGGCCAAGAGTTGGATTTTGATGATCTCAATGGGTTCCTTCCAGGTCAGGATATTCTGTGCTCAGCATTGTGGTCATAACCACACTTTAAACACCAATATATCAAAGATAAAGCCAAGTGAAGGAGGTATAGTTTAATCAATGGCTCAAGGACCATTTTTAAGTTGCCTCAACTGTCTCATTTTCACAGACTTCATCTAGGCTGCAATTACTCAAATAAAGTTGAGGATATTCATAGAATACTGTGACAGGGTCAAGAACAGCAGAGAAAAGTTTAGTTTGATTCTAAATAACACAAAGAGTTTACAATGTCTTTGTCAGGATGCTGCAATCTGAAGCTTTTATATAGCACTATTTTTTTTTTTTAAAGAAAAANCTCAGGAAATTCTGCCAAAACAAAATAATTTTGTAAAATTGAAGCAATGGAGAAAGATCAGATTCTGAACCATTTGAATTTCCCAATGAATATTTCAAAACCCTCTATTCATTATTACTATTTCCTTTTTGCATCCACTCAGGCTTACAGTGGAACTATTTAAGAAAGATATAGGAAGGATTTTTTTCTGCTATGAATATTGCATAAACTAACTGATTAAGGTCAAGCAAAGGTAGATTATAAATGGAAATGAAAGTTTTTTGTCATTATTATTTTCCTTTCAATGTCTGCTAGAAGATTTTGGTTCAGCATCCCATTCAAATGCATTTGATCAGCCACAAATTATCCATTAAAATCTCCATTAATCCTGTTAAAAACATAGTCTATCTTCCTTCATTTGGTTCACCCTTGGTCATGAACGCAAGAACGTGGATAATTGGGTGAAAGACAATTCTAGATTTGAACTTCAAAGCTCTTAGACCATTTTTTTTTTAATCGAAATGAACAGCTTCATGTTTTTGGGGTGATAAATGTTGTAGCCACCAACTAACAAATTATAGAATCATGTAGTTTGGAAAGGACCTTCAAGATCATCAAGTCCCAGCATAAATTTAATGCTGTCAAGCCCACCCCTAACCTGTGTCCCCAGGTACCACATCCACATGGCTTTTAAATCCCTCCTGGGATGGGGGACTCCAACACTGCTCTGGGCAGCCTGTTATGCTTAATAAACCCTCTTGGTGAAGAAATTTTTCCTGATTTCAAATCTAAACCTCCCCTGGCACAGCTTGAGACTGTTTCCTCTTGTCCTGCCCTTGGGTCCTGCGAGCAGAGCCCAACCCCACCCTGCCTACCCTCTCCAGTCAGAGAGTTGCGGAGAAACAGAAGGTCCCCCCTGAGCCTCCTTTTCTTAAAAGAGTAAGGTTTAGTAACAGAAAGCACAGGTTTATAAACTTGAACCTACTTTAGCTTTGTTTATTTGGGATTGCCCTTTCTGTCCTTCACTACTTATCAAAAAGAACAAGAAGTAGAATGATGATGTCTCCTGTGTTTTCCACCTGCCTCTCAACACAGACACTGCTGACTATGCTTAACACAGTTCTGCACACAAAGTCTAGATGCAAAATCCCCACTAGATAACCAGCTGCACTGTCAATAATCTGAAACTGTAAGACACTTCCTGGTGAAAATTTAAGTTCTGCATTCTAGAAAATGTAAGAACAGTTGAAACTCTTTATGTCACTGCACCAGTGTTGTCATAAAACTTTGTGCAACTGAGGAGGCAAGCAAAGAATGAGCCTATTCAACAAGAAATCTTTGCTTTGAACTCATGAGACTGACCTGTAGCTTTTCTCTCACCTGGAAGAAAGAGGGATTCACTGTTAAAGCATGGGACATTGTTTCAACAGTAGTGCAGCAGTGAAATGAGCTGTCTGCTGTGGTCTGGGTGTTGGGCTCCTGCTCTTTTCACGGATGGTTAGTCCACATTTATAACATAACTGTTTTCACCACTGGGTCATGTTCATACGAATGTGGCTTGTGGAAAACATCAGGAGATCTTCATGAGGTACTCTGTATTACCGTGCAGATCAGCTGCAGCTCTGCCGTGGCTTTGGCTGCCATTTGCAATATTACATTGTTATGCTGCCTGCAGCTTCCAGGTACACCCATGCACCTGCCTGGGGGTGGAGGAGATGGACACAGTTTTGGTGAGTTGTTAGACCTGTGCATATTTTTGCTAGTAAGGCCAGTTGCATCCTGCAGGAACCCCACAGTCCTGGTGAGGCTGGCCAAGGATGGGGGAGGTAACAGTGTAAAAACAGATTGAATTTCTGCTTCCTTTATGAAGTGTTACAGTTCCTTTTCCCTCTTTTAAAATCTTTTTCTTCAATAATGCCTTCCTCTTCAGCTCCTTGTCATAGGAATGAGGTTGTTTCCTGAGTCCAGAGAAAACTGTGTTCAACGGAAGAGATTTAAGGACCAGGAAAACATCTAGATCACACAACTCTTTCACTCTTTGGTTTTCTCTTTTAATAGTTTTTGAATGACATGGAAAATAGGCAATGGGAAGTTTTCACATTTGTGCAAACATTTTATTTCAAAGGTTGTCAGACAACAAATAAACTAAACAGATGACAAAAGCTGACGAAAACTGGGAAAATATTGTCATAAACAGAATTCATTCAAAAACACATCTCCATCTGGATGAAATCCCCTTTCATTCTTTTTTTTTTTTTTTAATCTTTTTGAATGAAATAATTTTTTAACAGAGCTCTCAGCAGATCTGGAGATATCCCTTTGATGGTAAAACCTGACTGCTTAATTGTCACTGGCTTTCTCTTCATCAAATGAAGGAAACCAGATGAGTTTGACCAGGGATACCTTATTTGACATGAAAAGACCCTTTCAGAAGCAGATGACGTTATTTTGTCTCTACTGTGTTTACAGCCAGCAACACCCTTATTTAACCAGCAAAGAAACCCATTATCAGAAAAAGATATTTCAGATTTTTATACTGCTTCCTTTAAGCTGCTATGATGCTTAAAGGAGAGAAAGCAGCTCAGAACACATGTAGAGGAAGAATATATTAAGTTATAAATTAAGGGAATAAACCTGAAAAAGGCAGGCTTTCATGCCTGATTTTTTTTTATTTCGTACAAAAGGAAGACAACTTGCAAATGTATATCTGTGGAAAGAGGAGGCATCAGCGAACAAGGACAGTGCATTTCCCAGTAGGAGATGAGTAAGCTGAGGGATAGCTGCAGGATGTCAAGATGTACTCTGCTGTCACAAATATTTTACACATAGGCTGGACAGCTTGTTCAATAAATCAACATGTATCTATCTCTCTCTTTTTTTTTTTTTTTCCTAGATATGTATGTGGAAACTCACAGCTGCATTTTAATATGTGCAGAGTGTTTGTTAACTTGGCATAGCCTTTTCATAATTTCCAACCCTATGCTACCTCTGGGGGGGTGAATCATCATTATGTAACACAGCACACATGGTACCATGTGATGATCTTTGTCCTTGCTGAGGAAAGAACAGAAAGAAGCTGGAAAACTACAGAGCAATAGTAATACAGAGGTACAAACACGTCCTAGTTATAAAGAGGACAGACTGGTTGCTGGGTATGTTTTTCTCACCTCTCAAAAACACTTATTGATTTGAGTGGGAAATGTTCTTTCCTAGCTGATACAGACTCTGGTCTCTGGAGTAACTAAAGGTGAAGTTTATTTTTTTTTTTTGAATTTGCTTTTGCATTGAAAGGAGGAATTTCAGCTAACTCCAGTAATCAGAGCAGACTTGCAATAACCTCTTGCTCATCCTTGTCTTACTCTCTTATGCTCTGCACCAATTCACCTCAGAACACAAAATAAAGGGAATTTTTGAGATCAGAAATCTGATGTAAAGCTGAAGAAGATCAGCTTGGTGGTCACAATATAAAAGGGAAGAGTGAGATTGTTGCATAGGAAGTTATAAACAAAACCGAACAAGACCGAACCAAACAAATTATAAACAAGAACTAAACAAGAAACTGGTTAAAACAGAGACAAAGTAACTTGGACTATGCCTCAGGTTTTACTGCACTGGTAATGGAAAACATCAAGGGAATGCTTAGTTACTAGCAGAAATTTCCATGAAACTCCAAAAATCCAAGATTGGGCATCTCTGCTGTCCCTGTGAAATGTAGCCAACAGCCAAAGTGTGTTGGAAACTCTCTGACTGGGAGAGAAGGATTGGGGGATATGTCCATCTATAACTGAATGGTTTGTTCTCTTGTAAAGACAGACTCAGGCACCATGAGCTTCTCATGAACCGTGCACAGAATTAGTATTTCAAGAAATAATGTCATTTACAGTGGAAACCACCAGGACCACCACTGCCACAGACACCCATGACAGCAGCAAAATCCTGTCTCAGAAAGTAGCAGTAAATTCTAAGATGGAATCAGTGAAAGATAAGAGCATTTGCACTACAGGTGTGAAATAGCTTCATATGTCACAAAACTGGCTCTCCCATATTTGGCAAGAAAAAGAAGAATAAAATCCTATCGTATTGGGTTCGTAATATTCAAACTTCCTCCAGAACTTTCAGAAGGTTTATTCTCTGTAGATGTGTTAGGAACCTTTTGTGTTCATCAGCTTGCCTCTGTCTTGCTGTTTGACCTTTTGTTTTGCAGGTGGACTATCCAAGCTGCTAACAGCCGAAAAACAACATAAAGAGCCCTGAGAAAGGAAGAATTGGAAATGGCTCATATGGAATCACAGAGTGGTTTGGGTTGAAAGAGGCCCTAAATATAATCCAGATGCCATGGGCAGGGACACCTTCTACTAGACCAGGTTCCTTCAAGCCCCATCCAACGTGGTCTTGGACACTTCTAGGGATGGGTCATTCACAACCTCTCTAGGCAAACTAAAATACACATAATTTTTGAAAAATTGTATTGATTTTCACCAAAACTCTGTATTATATCTGACAGTATGGAAACAGGGATAGGGCAGAAAAGTAGTACCTTGCTTCTCTGGTTTACTAAGTCAACATGGGAATAAATAGATATTTGCATCTACACTGAATTAAGATTTGAGTAATTGTCATTCTAATTTTGTCCAGTATTCAGTTAAAAATTCTTTCACACAGACTCTTTCTTTTAACATTTATATCAAAAGCACTAAGAATTAATATAAGGCATGGACCCTGATGGGAGTTTAGTCTGTCAAAAATGTCATCCTCCAAGTCCACAACTCACCATGTATACAGTAGGGAAAAAGAGGAAAAAAATACTGCCAAGTATTCACAACAGTAGCAGTAACACTTGGTTTGAAAGAATATTAAAATAGGGTATTGCAACATGTGCAAAGCTTTCTAAATTGCAATGTTTCATATTTAAAGAAACAGAAGGAAAAAATGATTTGCCATGTTTCAGCGGGTCAGTCGCTGAGTTATGGAGCAAGTAAGTAAGTTAATATGCCAGAGGGTGTGATGTAACAAGCCACATAGAAACAGCAAATCATGGAATGGTTTTGGTTGAAAGACATCTTAGAGATCATCTCATTCCAACCCTGCTGGCACGGGCAGGCACACCTCCCACTAGGCCAGGATGCTCCCTTGCCCTGCTGCCCACACTGCTGGTGACACAGCTCAGGACACAGAGGGTTTCTGGGCTGCGAGGGCATGTGGCTGGCTCATGTTCAGCTTCTCATCAACCAACATCCTTGAGTTCTTCTCCCCGTTATTGTTCTCAACCCATTGCTTTCTAAGCCTGTACCTGTGCTGGGGATTGCCCCAGCACAGGTGGACCTTGCACTTCATGAGGTTTGCACATTCCCACCTCTTCATCCTGTCTGGGTCCCTCTGGATGGCACTCCTTCTCCCAAGTGTGTGACCTCACCACACAGCTTTGTGACGTTGTCTATCGTGCTGAGGGTGCACTGATCCCACTGCCCGTGTCACCAACAGAGCTGTTAAACAGCACCAGTCCCAGTCCTTGAGGATGCCACTGACCACTGGCCTCTTCTTGGACTTTGAGTTGTTGACTGCAACTCTTTGAGTGAGATCATCCAGCCAGTTCCTTATCCACCTGAGTCACCTGTCAAATCCATTTTTCTCCAGCTTAGAGACAAAGATGACAAAGATGACAAGTGTCAAATGCTTTGCAGAAGTCCAGGCTGATGAAGTCAGCTGCTCTCCCATCATACCCTAAAACTGCAGCCCCAACAGAGAAGGTCACTGGATGTGCCAGGCGCAATTTGCCCTTGGTGGATCCATGGTGGCTGTCACCAGTCACCTCCTTATGTTCTGTGTGCCTCGCCACAGCTTCTAGAGCAAACTGCNTGAGTCACCTGTCAAATCCATTTTTCTCCAGCTTAGAGACAAAGATGACAAAGATGACAAGTGTCAAATGCTTTGCAGAAGTCCAGGCTGATGAAGTCAGCTGCTCTCCCATCATACCCTAAAACTGCAGCCCCAACAGAGAAGGTCACTGGATGTGCCAGGCGCAATTTGCCCTTGGTGGATCCATGGTGGCTGTCACCAGTCACCTCCTTATGTTCTGTGTGCCTCGCCACAGCTTCTAGAGCAAACTGCTCCATGATCTTGCCAGACACCTAAGTGAGACTGACTGGTTTCAGTGTGAAAAACGAGGTTCACTCTCCTGTGAGAATTTAAAAGTTTAATAAAAGGACAATAAGNTTTATAGCAAAGTTACTTTAACATTATACAGTAGTCAATTCATTGTGAAAAGCCAATACTATAATATGCATTTATAACACTTGGGTCTTCCTTTTCCCCTTTTTAAAAACAAGGGCTATGTTTTCCCTTTTTCAGTCGGTGCAGACTTCACCACATCACTGCTACAACTTCTCAAATATGATGCATAGTGGCTCAATAACTTAACATTCTCCATACCCAGTCTAAACCTACTCTCTGTCAGTGAGAAGCCATTCCCTCTTGTCCTGTCACTCCAGACCCTTATAAATAGTCTGTCTCCATCTTCCTTGGAGTACCCTTCAGATACTGAAAAGCCACACTTAAGTCACCCCAAAACCACCTCTTTTGCAGGCTGAACAATCACAATTCTCTCAGTCTCTGCCCACAGCAGAGCTGCTCCATCCCTCTGATCGTCCTGGTGCCTCTGCTGGACTGGCTCCAGCAGCTCCAGGTCCTTGTGCTGTTGGAGCCCAGGGCTGGGGCAGCTCTGCAGGTGGGGCAGAGGGGCAGAATCCCCCCTCCCCTGCTGCCCACGCTGGGTGATGCCAGCCTAGGATGCCACCCAGGCTGTCCTCGAGCTTCACATTCCCCACCAGCATACCCTTGCTGGGATCCAGGTTAAATGAAATGTACATAACCGCGTGCACGTGCAATAAGACAAACAAACTGGATGCACAGTGTGTGCGCTCATGGGTACGTTTAGAAAAGCGACTTAGAGTTAAACACAGATAGTGCCCAGAAATAAGAGGTAAAACAATTACAAAAGAGTGTTCTGAGGATAGAGGGAACCATGTGGCAACAGACCAGCATTTGCAGGGGGAGGTCAGGACATCTACAGGCAGAAAGAGGGGTTTTACCCCAGCTGCAGGGAGAGAAATAATAACCGAACATCACTGATGCTCTAGAGGGAGTTTCAGAGGCTGAACTAGGAGTTACTCTATTTTTTATTTAGGAAGAAATCTAAAGCATTCTAAATTATCTGAGCAAGACCTTAGAGTATAATTATGAGGGTTTAAATTCAAGCCTTTCTACAAAGGGTCCATTAATTCTGAGAGGGTTTTTTTTCATATAATCTTCTTTTTTTTTTTTTTAATGGTGAGATTTTTTTTAGCTTGATTTGGTTTCATTGTCCAGTTTCTGTCTGTGCATGAAAAGACAGGTAATGGTGACTATTATATGTAAGGTTGTCTGAATTTCCTTTTCCTGGACGTGGATTAAGCAAAACATGTTTTAGAGAGATACCTTAAAGATTCCATAAAACAGGGAATCTGCCATGCTGGCTGATGAGCCAATACAATATACTGCAACTGCCACTAGTAAAAAATTGGGTGCAATTTTAGGTTTGAATTCCTCTTACTTTTAATGTAAGAACATTCTTATAAATTTGGTCTTGAAAATTAAAATACCCATTTCTGCCCATTCTACTGCTATGTAATTTTTCCACATGTCACTAGACACAAACAGTATTAAAATCACATGGAAAGGCTTTTTTTTCCAAATAGAAATTGATAATACCTATCCTCCATCTGCTTTTCTTTTCTTACTGCATTTTATTTCAAGAAGCCACAAGAAATTTCGTAGCTTTTTTAACAATGTTTAGTAATGATCAAAGATGAATGAGTGTTTTTTGAATGAGTACATTCTTTAGGAAAAAATCCCAACAAACCCATCAACAAAACATGGCTCCAGAGGGATGTGAGTTATTCATGAAGTGTGGCCAAAATCAACATAAATTTTGTGGTCAAGAGAGCTGAAAGAACATTTGGAAATATCTAATATTTTGTATTGACATTTTTGGAAGAAAAGATTGTCATTTTTCTTTGCAAGGGTCATTGTGTCTGACAATTTTGAAAACATTTCTTTTAAAAACAGTCCCTTAATTCTAATATAGTGATAAATTTATGTATTTTCCATGATATTTCTCTTTTGTTTTTTTCTGAGACCATATTTATTCAAACATCAATCCTAAATCCCATATTGAGACAGTCATTGTCTTATATTCCCTACTTTTGAGATTAATGTTCACTTGCTTTTCTTTTTCACTGTCTTCTACCTTATAAATTTGATCCATAGTTTCTGTTGATGGGTGTTGCACATTTTGTTTCATTCAGGAACTTTAATAGATTTTGAACCTCTGGTTAGGCATTTCACTCATTACTTCACTCATTACTGGTCATCTTAAAACCATTGTGGCATTTTCAGATTTTACTGGTAAAGATTTATCTCACTGATAGAAATGCTGAAGCAAGCTGGATTAAGACCCTAATCCCTTGAAGACTGCACTAGCAGCAGCTCAACCCATGGATTTCTCCACATTAAAAACTCTGTTTCAAGACCTGTCAAAACTCCCTGTTTCGAGACAGAGAGTTTTAATCCATCTAATGTGTGCCCTGTTAATTCAATAAAATGTGCCGATTTTTAATCTAAAAGTCATGTGGTACTAAATAAAATTCAAGAGATAAAGTCAGGTGTATTATGTCAACACCATTGCCTTTACCAGACCTGCAATGCTAAAAAAAAAGGGTTTGTTTGACAATACCTACTTCCATGCAAACATGTTGACCA
Source organism: Platysteira castanea (assembly GCA_013397175.1). Taxonomy (NCBI): domain Eukaryota; kingdom Metazoa; phylum Chordata; class Aves; order Passeriformes; genus Platysteira; species Platysteira castanea. The sequence goes on from VYXC01001539.1 coordinate 126,366, forward strand.
GTATTATTTATATTTTCAGCCTCTAATTCTTTTTTTGACTGAGTCCTGAATTAAATGTTCCAGTAGTTTGATCAGACTGACATCTGACTAACCAGTTTTCTGGGTCATCTCTTCTGTTCAGATGCAGGGATTTCATTGGCAGCCATCCAACCTTCAGGAAATTTCCTCAACTTTTCAAAAACTTGTTCAAATCTGGTTTGGACAGTTACTTCCTTTTGGGTCACCCTAATACATATATATCTCTGATTATTTAACAGTGACTTGTATTTTCCTCTATACCAGATGGCCACCACTCTACTGCTGCTTTATCTCTCGGGATCATTCTCCTGCTTCACATCACTCACAGGAGAGAACTACATGCTTTAAAATGAATTTTTATACTTTAAACATTTTTAATATATGATAGAAAACATTTTATGGCATCACTGCATGCACATTGAGTAATGAAAAGCAAAAACTGAGGGTTTTTTTGTCCCTAATGCATTATATAATTCCATTTTTGTATAATGTCATGTATTAACCTCTTCACATTAAACTGGGTTTTTTTCTTTTTTCAGATGTTCTATAGCTTATTTCACACATCTTTTTAATACATATCTCAAACTCATATTTAAGATGTCACCAGATTATGAAAGTATTCCTCAAAATAGAAGACATTCATCTATGCATCAGCATAGGTGGAGAACAGGTTTCTTTTCCTTGCTTCTTGATCCGTGCCTTTTGCTGTAAATTCCATTTCATCTTCATCAAACATGAACAATTCAACTGGAACGGTACTTCTTTTCTCACAAAGAGAACAGATTTGTCGGGCAATGGTACCCACCTTGCAGTGTTTATTGTTATTCAAAAAACCCTGAATCCCAAAGCCTATCTGTAACAGAGCATGGCTTTGAAATTCCATGCCAAATTTTTTCAATCACTTCACCAGCACTTCTCAAGAAATTTTTTTTAAATTTTCTCTTGATAAGCATGCCAAGAATTTGTGTTTCACCATCACTGTTGGTAAGACTACTGTACTTAGGGAAAAAAATAATGAAAATTGTGTTGTGAGAAAACACAGAATATGCTGCCATCAAGGTCACAGCTCACATACTCAAGAGAAAGGAGTTGCCAAGGGCCAAGTTGCACATTATTGTCTAAGTTCTTAAGGAAGGGAAGGATTTGGCCCTAGACTAGCACTTCGTGATCAAACCAATATGCTCAAGTTTGCATGGCTAGTTTGAGAAAAAATATGTGTCCTGTTTCTACATAATTAATTCTGGAAGGAAAAAGAGCCTTTCTAGAGTTAAGTCAGGTCTCTGTGAGCTTTGGTGAGTCAGAGCACACCAGTTAATGGAAAAACACAGTGATACAGGTCTTCTACTTTCTGATTCTGATTCTGATTCCAAGGTATTATCTGTGGAGCCATCACACGTCTAGTACTCCCTGGCCTTGGAAATGCTTTGCTCTCACTTGCTTAAAAGGAGTGAAGGGTGATTGTGCCTTTGAAAAGGTGTTCCTGCTCTTTCTTACCTGGCAGATTTCATTCTCCCAGGCCTCATCTCAGAGGTTTAAAAATTAAAAGGCAGGAGAATATGGTTGCAATTTGAGATTATGCATGAATGATATTATTTAATTAATAAAATTATACTCCTCGGTATAATGAGTCACAAGGAGTTCTGGTTGGTCATAACATGGTGAAGAGGCAAGCCCTGAAATACCAAAGGTCTGAGGGGTGAGACAGACAACTCAGAAGACAAACCAGAAAAACTGAAGAGTCCTCTGGGCAAGTCAACACCAATGCCCATGGAAGGTATGGACTAAATCTTGGAAGCTGAACTCTTACCCCGAGCCATTGATTGCAAGAACATGGATTCTCCTCTAAGGTTCTGCAAAAAAGTAATTCTGAATTCAACACTTTTTCAAAGTGTTAAACCATTTATAGAGACAAAGAAACTGCCAATTTTATCTCTCTGTCACCCCAAAAGATCTGTTCAAGATGTACACTTATAATAAATATAGAAATAATAAATCTGCTCTCTGAAGCACACTTTGACTAGCAGTCCATTTCTGCCTTGAACAACCTTTATATTGCCTTTCACAATGGTGTCTTATCTACAAAAGAGGTTAAAGTGCCCAGAGCCTGGTTAGAGAAAATGAAGGTAGGAGATATGTTCTTACATTCCTCCTATTTTCATTTTTCCTTCCCTACGGTTATGAGCAAACTTCTCTTCAGTCCATTTTTGTAGATTACTTCCATTTAATCTTTTGTTCCTCTTTACAAGAATACATCTTCAGAGTCAATTCAAGCTTTAATACATGGCAATTACTAAGGAAATAAAACACTATTACCCCACATCTTCAAGCATTTTGGACACATTCTCCTTGGCTGTTCTATTTTCAATATCTAAAGTGCAGCGCTCCTTCAGTGCCCTTGAAGAAGTACTTGTTACATTGCGCATTATTTCTTAGCAGCAGAAGGGATAAAAATATCATCTTCAATTTATGAATCATTCTTATCTTTACTCTTCACCTTTAGTTCTCTTTGTGCTTCCTTCTCTCATAGTCTTCTAAATTATTTCTGGAGAACTAGTGTCACTAAATTGGAACACTTTATTTTGCTACTACTTTTATCAATGTTTTAACTCCTGCCTTCTTGAGGAAGCTCAGCCTCACTCTTTTGGTACTCAGTAACCTTATACCAGAAACCTATTTTTCTTTTTTTTTTTCCCTCATCCACTCCAGGGCTGTGTATTTACTTTATTTATTTATTTATTTAGCCTATGCGATTGCTTTGTCCTAAACACATTTCTGAACTACAGTACATTGGCCCTTACTATAGGCACATAGTTCTCTGGCTCTGATTTCCTCAAAAGCTGTATCATGGAAATGAAGCCAAAGGACACCACTTAAGAGGGACTCTCCTATCTACATAAGAAATGAGTGTCAGGGATGCTTGCATAATTAAATAATAGGGCAGCATTTTAATGTGCTCCAAAGAAGGCAAAGAACCGTTGATGGTTCAAGGATCAAATACTTCTTCCTAACCACTCTACCCAAAATCAGTTATGAACATTACTTATATCACTGTTTATGGCAGTGGAAGAATATTTGGAAGAATATTTCTCTCTGATCAAGGAAAATAACAAACTTGCAGACATTCGTTCCACTAAATAAATCAACATCTTTTGTAATGGATAATGGATCCCATTTTACACATCATTTTACATATTTAATTTTGCATGTTACTGAACATGAGCAATGTCCAGGCACTCAGCATGGCCTCAGTGGCCAATTTAAAAGGCAGTTGGATATTTTGGCAATGAATTTTAGTAAGGTAGTAATACAGCCCAGACCTATGAAGCAGGGGTGTTAATACTGAGAGATGAATATTAAAATACATGGAGATATGAAGGTTACAAACCAAGACCTGAGGCTGGGGCAGACACACTGGGCTGTATGGAGTGGGTGGGCAAACAGTTGCTCCAAATTGCAGCACCTGAGAAACCTCTGCAACAAGTAGATGTGTTGCAGTTCCCCATCCAGCAGCAGATATAAAATGTGCAGGCTGACTTCCCCAAGGGGGATGTGCACACCAAAAACAATGAGGAATCAGGCCCCCAGAGCAGTCACACAGACAAGATAGAATAGCTGGGCACATTTTCAGTAACATTCTCTGTCTTTATAGCATTTTTCCACTTTGGACAGCTCTCCAAAATGTTAACCAGAACCACATGGCCATCAAGTCACAGATATGTGAGCCACAGGAACCCCCACAGAAGCCCCACCACCTCTATTGTATTCCCTTGCAGCATGATAAGGTTTCTCACCACGGCCCGGATCTGTGTTGACACCAAACTGAGTTTCAGAAGGACCTTTCAGGAGGCAGGTACATTATGGAACAGTTATGATTGATATTTCTCTTTCTCTGAGCATTTTGCTGCTACAATACAAATTCAGAATCAGTTTTTTAAGTCTGATAGCTTTATTTCAAAATTTAGAACCTGCTTAAGGCATTTGTGAACCACACATAGCTGCCCACAACTCCCAGCAACAGAAGCAGTGTGTTTCTCTCTACCTTTACTCCAACACAGTATCTGCTGAAGTCAGATACAATGAAGACCCTACACATGGGAACTGGCCTCAAGTTGCACCAGGGAGGGTTCAGATGAGGCACTAGGAAAGATGCCCAGGGCAGTGGTGAAGTCACCATATCTGGAATTGCTCAAAAAAAAAAAATGTGGATATGGCAGTTGAGGACATGGTTTAATGGTGAGCATGGTTCTGGGTTTATGGCTGAACTAGGTGATCTAAGAGCTCTTTTCCAAACTTAATGATTCTATGATTCCATAGAGCAGGGTGGCGGTCTGCCCTCCAGCCTTACAGATGCTGACTCTGGTCTGTAAGAGCTTAAAACCAGCACAGGTTGACCCTATTCGTAAATTCTCCAAAACTGATGATGTGGAGCTCCTGCTGCAGTGTTGCTCACTGAATTTCTGGAAAGTTCAGTTGCAAGGAAGGACAATACAGCAATCCCCATCTTAACACAGCAATCCCCATTTTCATACAGCAATTCCCATTTTACATGGAAAACTGAGGCACAAAGAGGTCGACAGCTGGAAGGTTGACTGTAAGAGGACTTCTGAAAGTCTTTGAGGATCCATGATCACACCCAAAAGTTGTGGTAGCAAATTTCCCCAAGCCTGGTGAAAAAAAGTTCCAGGACATGGAAATTGGGTGTTGCAAATAATTTTCTCAGTTTTTCAACCTTATTTCTCACTTGGTTTCAAATATACGTTTTAACAACTTTCCAGCAGTTTTAGGAAGTGAAGGAGTTGAGAATGCTGGAAAAGCAAAGGAACAAGAACAAAATAAGCGAAATGGTGAGTGCTGACTAACATATTTTTAAGACTTAAGAACCCTGTTCATTCAAGGCCAGGTTGGGCGGACCATTGAGCAACCTGATGGACTAAAATGTGTCCCTGTCCATGGCAGGGAGTTGGAACAAGATGAGCATTAAGATCTCTTTCAACCCAAACTGTTCTAGGAGTCCACGATCTTTCCTGAAAGATGATTCCGTAACACGCAAAATTAATGGCTCAGAATTTTATTAGATTTCTAATGAGTGTTATCATATTTCTGTTGATTTAAACAAACATTTTCTCCATGTACTGGCTTGCAGACTGATACAATACTCAGAAAAGAAGGAAACTGGAAAGCTCTCTGGCAAACCACCTCGAGGAATATTTTATGGCAAGGCACCACAGACGTGCACCTCAGTTTTGACAAGTAGGTTCTTACAGTGTGTTGCAAGGTGCTGCACATATATATGTGTGTGTACGTGGCAAATGCAACAAGTATTTGTAATTTTCTTGGAGGAAGACTGCCCCAGAGCTGTTGGATATCTGTTGTGGAAATGAAATGGCCCACTGTGTGCCACCGCTGCAGAAGATAAGTCTGTGATAAGAAGCAAGCTGTAAAAATAGCATGGTTAAGAAATGAAAAATGTAGATGCATAAGGATATCAGCCCTGTGTAAGTGGATGGTTGGGATGAACAGGTTGGAAAATTGAGAATCAGGGCTAAGCATCCTTAAGCTTTGCAATTATCTGCTGTCAGCACAATTTTCATCCTATCTGGATTCACACACAGAAGAGCCTTCGATGGTGGAGTTACCCCTAATTTACACCATCAGGGTGGTGCTTGCAGTCTCCTGCCTGTAAATGATAAAGCTGTCAGCACAGCTTTGTCTGGTGCTATTTCCAAGTGAAGCTATTGAGGACCTTGTGTTAATGAGGAGAGCAGTTGTGTGTTAAAGTTGCCAGAGAAAAATCAGGTCTTTTTTGTTAAAAAAAAAGGAGGGGAAAAAAAAGAAGATAATCAAGATTTGCCTAAGTATGTATATGTGAGAGAAAGCACCGGTAAGAGAGCGAGATATGCGAGAGGAGACCATTTGCTCCAATTGGATAGCATTACTAATACATCACGACCCTGCCAGCGAGGCACTGCACAGCTGGAATTAATCTGAGAGAATGTGTGTTGCTGCACAGACAAGCGCAGAAAACTTTCCCCGTGTGAAGGCAGTGTGAAGCCCTGCCCTGTGGCTTGGAAGCAGTTCATCAGGCCCTGACAGCACCGACATCTTCTTCAGACCATCAGTTTGGGGAGGGGGGAGAAGTGCTCTCCGCCCCGCTCAAGAGAACACCCAGGAGCAGCCTTTTGTTTTATTTCATGATATTATGCAGTCGACAACTCTGTCTCCCCTTCCTGCTTTTTTTAATTTTATTTTTTTAAATTACCTGGTTAGTTTTTGTTCTTCTCTTGCCTTATTGCATTGGCTCCGAACCCAGTTGAAAAACTGCCACGGTTTATTTACACTGAGCAGCTATTCAGGCCAAAAGCAGCTGCTCCATTTAGCCAAGCACCTCTGTGCTACCCATTTTCTCTCCTTGCTATAATAAGGTGCTTTCTTTTAAACCCACACTGTGAGGAGGTAGTAGTGAAATGTATGCAGCAGATGACTGTTCTCTCTCCAAGAGGGTTCTGAAAACCTGGTGAGCCCAGGGTCATTATTAATAAACAATTCCCCAGTAAAAGACAACTCTATCCAGAAATGCACAACAACCACAGCTGGTTTTAAGCAGATTCATACATATGTGTGGTTTCTTGCCTCCAAGCCCCTCTTTCCTCCAATCTGGACCTGGGAGGTTTCTGATTTGCTTCAGTAAGTGATTTACCCTGAAGATTTCAGCTTGCCAGTGTGACCCAGTCTCCTTTTGTCAGGTAGTGGAGCTCTCTTCCTACACAAATGTAGCCATGAGGAATTCAGGGAAATAAGAAAAGTGCTTTGAAAGGGAAATAATGTGGATTTAGTGCAGAAAATGACACAAAATGCGGCTTCTGTGAGGAAAAAATATGACTTTAGGAGGAAAGTTTTGTCCTGTTTTTGGTGAAAGCAAAAGCAGACGTGCTTATTCATACACACACACATAGAGCTTAGCTTGCAAACATTGATTTAATGTTCATTTCACCCCTAATTATCCTCCTAATAGCTATCAAAAGCCTCACATAATCACCAAATTGAAAATAACTTCCTGTGCACCACTTCCAGTTACTGCAGGAATTATGGCTGTATTGCCATTATTAACTTTCCCCAGCTATAATGTATGCCTGGCCTTGAATTACCCCACTGTAGGGGCCAGTGACTCCAGCGTAGTTTGCAAAATGATTTTCTTGGATTTTGCTTCTCTCCAGCTCTTTGTTCCAGTCTGACTGTCCAACATCACCCCCTAAGTATTCCTGCATTTAACATCACTCCTCCTCCAACTTCCATTTTTTCTTGATTTATGTAGAATTTTACTGCCTTTCTTTCAGATTTCCCTCCTGCTACTCCCAGAATCTTGACCTAACCCTTTGGTTCCTCAGTTTCTGGCCAAAGATTTCCCAAGTCTCAGAAGATTCCCTCAGGTAGTATATATCCAGCATATCATATCTACCTCTAGAAACACTTGTTCTGATTCACTGGATTGGGATTTTGCTAGGGACAGCCCAGATAGAAAAGAGGTGCTGGAAAAGCCAGAGGTTGGCTGCAGGAGCCAGCAGAAAGTCAAAGTCCTCCACCAGGCACTTCCACAGATCTCACTGTGCACTTCTGCGAAATAACTGAGCTGAATAATTTGTGTTTGATGAACACACATCTGCTGTAGTCTAAGTTGAGCTCGTGGAGTCAGTGCTAGATTGACTTTCCTGCCTGAAAAGAACTCAGAAAATACACAAGCAAATGAGTTAAAAATCCCCAGCAGCCCTCCGTCCACCTCCCTGCCATAAAAAGAAAAACCCCTGTCAACCACAAATTCTGTGCCTGATTTCTCATTTGATTTTGCCAGACTTCAGCTTCTAGGCTTGTTAAACCTTTCTCATTGTTTTTTAGGTGTTTTGGTTTTTTTTTTCTTTCAGAGGTGCTCAATTAACTCCACATAGTCCTTTTGAAAAATTAAGCACATTGTATTCCCAAAGTCTCTGAGTAGGAGGAATTTTTGCCAGCTCTTAAATAATTGTGTGACTTTCTTCTGCAACTCCAGCTTTTCAACATGCAGTTTTTCAGGCAGAAATGTAAGTGTCTGATCTGGATATAGGATCTCAGTTTTGCTATATAAATACATAAATTGTGAGGTAATGGGGAAGAAAGAAGACATACAATTCCTTTCCCACCAAGGTGTTCCACACCTACACTGATCACTCATCCTCACGACTTATCCTCATCTTCCCTAACACTTGTCTTATGGCCCGTTTGGTGTCTTCTGTGACCTCCATCCATTGACAGTAAAGCCAGGATTCATCTTACCTCACCTTTGGTCTGCAAAAAACAAGGGGGTTTGGCCTCTTTGGTAGCAAGGGGTAGACCCTGATCAAAGGATATTCAGCATTTTCTGGCTACCCAATTCTTTTCCCATTGATCACAGCTTTAGGTAACTAATTTTCCCGCTGGTTGTTCCCATTAGATATCTATCACATATTGGACTGTTTACTCTGGTCTAAACGTGTTTCTGGGCTGGGAACCAGGTTCTTCATCCTGTTATTGAGGACAATATCAAACACTTGATATTGCAATGCCAAACACATATTTCTTAATTACAAGAAGCTTAAGGAGAATGGGCTGATTAAAGCTTTTCTTCAAAGGACATTGAATCTCAAGGTCAGGCTGGACAGGGCTTCAGGGTTGGGCTGGATGGGACTCCGAGCAACCTGGTCTAGTGTGAGATGTCCCTGCCCGAGGCAGTGGATTAGACTGGATGGCCTTTAAAAGTCCACTCTAACCCAAACTATTCTATGATTTCAATATATAATACAGCCTCTATCCAGTCTGCAAGTGGAGTGTGTGGCTTCATTGCAGTGTAGGTAGAGGTGTCACAGAGTGTCCTGGCATGGACTGGCTGTTGTAGGACAGGGAAACTCAGGACATGATTTACTCGTGTCTGCGTGGCTGCACAGCCTCTCCACAGGAGAACTGCTGCTGTGCACATCCCTTCATGTTGAGATTCTGAGTAATGGTTCCCTACCCACAAGGGTTTTAAAGGCCATGGGATGGAAGAAGAATGATTAATAACAGTAATTTGTAAAGGCTATGTTTGCATGTCACCATTTATTTGAAGGTTCCAAATGACAACTGATCTCTTTAAATGGGAACTGAAATGGGGGGGACTTAAAACGATTTTAGCCAAAAGTTTCATCATGGACTTGAGGGCTTGTGGGATTTCACTGTCAGCAGCATGACCAAAAGTTCCAGAGATTTTTCCAGCAGTACAAAGCACCATGAATTTCTGGAAGACCCATTCTGATCCTTACTTGCCCATAAATAGCACAGCATATCACCACACCCACCAGTTCTCCTGGAAGGACAAGGCTGAATTTCAGAGATGCCTGAAGGCTTCTTTTTGTGCTGTTTCATGTATTTTTTGTTCCCTTGCAATAAATTCAGAAGAAAAATCCTAAACATTTCTTTAAAAACATTTAAATGTTTACAGGCACATAAGCAAATGAGAGAGCTTGTAGAGAGGGTGCTCTGCTCCTGAAATGCAGCTGCACATTAGGTGGACTGTGACTACTAATAAGAAGCTAAAGACAGTGCATGCAATAATTGAATTCAGCAAATCAAGGAAAAGGATGTGATTTAGAACTGCAAGAGGAGAACCTGAAGAACCTTTTTATGGAGGATGCATTACCTGTTCTCTGTATTCAAAGCTGGGGACTTCGAGGATACTTTGCTGCAAGTCCTCAGTCAGTAAACCCTCCCCTTGGGTTACACATTCATTGCTACGGTAACATTACTGCAGGTGCAACAGTTTCACTGGATTTACTATAGATATATTTTAGAAAAACAGACCTAACATTCCTCTGCACTGCACTTCTTGTTAGGGGTGCATTAGTCACTCTAATGGTACTGTGCTTACACCACTGAGTAACTGCTTTGAGATAAACCACACAACCACCACTTAGAAATCAAAGATGCTCCCTACAAACACACATCTGTTTGCAATGGATTCTCGCCTTCTTTCCCGTTACCCGACTTCCCTCTCCCATCAGCTGGTTCATCACCAAAGCACGGAAAGTTGGTTTTGTGGGAAACATATTGACTGAATTTCTTATCTGTGAAATCAAAGTGTGTGATAAATCAGTCTGCAAGCAGTGCTCCCTGACAAAAAACATCCCTGCCAAACACAAGAACTGGCCAGAAATCAAATTTCTAGGTGTTACTGTTTACTAAGCAAAATCATCTGATCATCTTTATTCCCAAAAGAGTCTGTAAAGCCCCAGTTTGATTTTTATTTAATAAAAACAAGATGAACAAGATGGTGGGGGTAGGGGGAAGTAATTCAAATCTCCTAATATTGTTTGGGCTTACTGGCTTTGAATGGATTATGGATTATATTATGGATTTTCATCTTTGCCCTTCACTTGATACAATACGTTAGGAAACAAACACTAGGTACTAATTTATCAATTCTGTTAAACATATTTTAACTGTCAAGTGATCAAACAATATTTTGTCAGCTAGCTTAAAAGAAGACTTCTATGTGAAAAAGTGCAATCAGTTTCTTCAAGCCATATTCAGCTGCTCCAAGTTCTCTCTTTTTAGATATATAAACGATCTTTGTACTCTTGCTCTTACTATTTCCTACCCTAAGCTTCCTACATACTTTAAATGAACAATTTTCTAGCCTGATGCCATGTCAAAAGAGTATAGAAGAAATATTCTCCATATTTTTATCTGTTGGAAACAGTCTCAAACAGGTTGTAGTCCAAAGTCTCAAGATAGTTTTGGTAGTTAAATCCCTTAAAATTTCAAGGGAAATTTTAGAAGGTTGAGGAGCTGTGTCCAGGTGATTTGTGCAGTCATAGAGGAACTATCAGGTGGGCAAGTGTGGTTATGCATTTTTCTCGGAATGGTTCATTCTGTTTTCCCCCCCTTCTAAATGTATTGCGGATCCCAAGTTATAACTGTCTATCATCCCTTCCTTGGTACTCCATTGGTTCATGTTGCCTGATTCCCCTTACCCTCCGTTCCCATTGGTTCCTGAAATGTGTATCCTCCCCTGTTAGCTGTTTATTGGTCGAGCCTTGGACAAGCGGGTGTTTGGAAGGAGTTTTAAGCATGCCCGGGGGGCTGCTCGGGGCTCTCGCTCGGCTC